>JAVHYY010000161.1:0-47460 GCA_035221665.1 Okamejei kenojei
ATTTCCTCCACTGATAAGGGATCTCTCTACATCACCCCCTTTCTCTAGCTTTACTAGGCTTCTCTTCTTACTCTTGGTTAGCAAGATGTCTGTTCAACCTTCAGAGACGGCTGTGTCAGAAATCCTCTTTCCCTGCCCCTCTTGGTTGAATCTCTTTAAAACTTCTTTCTTTATTATAGGGTTAATCACTTTTATAACCCTCACTATCCGCCCTGTTGCTTTTGATACGCAACACTGATTAAACCCCCTCATTGTAATGTCCTTCATTTCAAAGCGTGACGAACTTCGTCCTAATCTCTCCTCCTGTAACATAAACTTCCCATGCCGCATTATCATTAGTTTCTGTATTTCCCCCCTTTCCCTCCCCATAGCATGACTACTCACTGCATCGACTATTCGTCTGTAATTTCCCATAAACAGGGGATACAAACAGTGATAAAATCATTCCACCACTGCACATATAACAACAAGTCCCCACCTTCTCCACCATGTTCCTCCAATGGATTCCCACCATTGAGTTTCACATATATCGAATGTCCACTTTTAGTGGAACTTGCGCCAGACTTCCGGACCCCTTCCATAGTCCATCAATGACTGTCCTTTTATCATCATTTTCAAACACAATTAGAGAGGTTGAATTTCCCGAGCAAACCCCCCTCTTCTGCCAGAGGTAATCTAGGCTAACCTGGTTCTGGGGGTATATCGCTGTCTCTCATCTGCTCTGCTCTTTCCAGCACTCCCAGCCCCCCCAGTTTGGTTGTAATTACCTCCATACTGCCTTAGCCTTATAAGCTGGATTTAACATGTATACTGGTGTTCGGTAGCCCCAATCCATCGTCCCAAGTGCTGTCCGTATATGAGATATTCTTTATGCTGGTGGCCATTCATCTTTTCCCATTCTCCAGTCTATTGTCCTCTTGTCCATATAGTCATCAAAACAGGTGTGCCTAACAACCCCTCGTTGGGGTTTAACAGAAGAATCCAGTTGTACCAGTCCAATAAAACAAGTCCCACTCCAATTCATCGTAACACCGAGTATGCCTTGTATCCCAATATCCATAACAATCCTTCAGGGCCTGGCCCACAGAGGCATAACATGTCCTATCCGGCAAGACTGGTCCCGGAGATTTATTCCCGGGGCATTCACATAGTCCGCTGATCCACCTCCATCAATCACCTCATACATAGCGCAGGGTGGTCCCATATTGCTTAGTTAATCCATTAGGCTCCTCTGGCCACCACACTCGGGACTGATTTGCCCATGGTTTCGATTGCGCCAGACGCTGCTACTAGACGGCATTCCGTTGCCCCGACCTAAGCTTTGCTCACATCCCGACCGGAAGCGTCTGTCAGGACCCATTCCCCTGGGGACTCGGTCTTGTACAACTGTAAAGGTTCCACCCCATCAGTCCCAGATTTCATCAAGGATCCTCTCCACCCAGCGTGAATTCATCAGAGTCCCTCCCGCAGACCCACAGTTAGTTACAATCAGGGTCCCAGCTCTCCGGTGGCCAAGTCCAACAAACAGGTTTTTTTTCTCCTTCAGATGTCGATCTGCTTCTTGGAGTTCTTCGGACAGTTCCGGTGCACTTGAGCTGATAGGTTGCGGGGAGGGGGGAGCTTAGTGACTACTACCTTAGTAAACCTCTTTTTAATACTTCCTCCTTCGTCTTATCTATCCTATTTTCCGATCTGAGAAGGAAAACTAACTTACACAAACCCATCTCTCTCCCCTGGGCAGGTAACGGCCCCAACTTCCCTATATACCCCCTATGCTCCATCAAATTCTCCTTTCCCCCCTCTGTTACAAATGATTCGAGTCTTTCGTCATGGCATACTTGTTACATGGGAAGTAGGTAAATGATCTGGTTATTACCCCTCATGTATTGAATTGAATATAACTTTTATCACAATTATTAATACCTTTTACAACTTTACATTCAAAGCTATCAATACCACGCGGACTCCTCTTATACTGTCAGTTATAACATTCAATGCTTTTTTTAAAATTACTGTTAGGGTTTACTTCCCGCTTCACCGTCCACTGTTCCTCCTCCTCGAGGAACGGGTGGATCGACGGGGTCCTTTAACCCGATCGCGTGGTCCACCCTTTTTTTTTTGTTCCGTATTCAGTCTCGGTTGTCAGTAATACTATTATTGGAAAAGTCAAGTGGTGGCTTAGAGCCCATATCCTTTACTTTAAATCTGTAAAGGGACGAGATACTGGCCAGGAAAGATTCCTTTAGATAACATCACTGCCCTCTAATTGGTCTTCCTTCTATCTTTCCCCAAATAAGGAAACTCAAACAACAATTCATAGGGGACACATCTAACTTTGCTATGGTTCTCCGGTGCTTTGTCTCAAAGCCTTTCTTTTCCTACTGCTCCAAACATGTGCAGACTCTCTTATGTATATATGCTGCTCTTAAAGCCGTAATTTCCTGCGCCAATTGAGCTAAGCTAGATTGGCAGGCAACTTCCAATTTATACCTGCGCTATAGCTTTTACTTCTTTAGATATTAACTCGTCCAAAATATTCTCCTGCTGCTGACAACACAAAACATCTTCCCTTGATACATCAGACCTCCTGTGCCATCTTTTCCAATAACATAACAATGTCTCTTTTCTCTACGTTGCCCTCACTTGTGGAACAAACCAACAACAAATCATCCACATCGATATATCAACACCTTCCAAATCTGCCCTACAACATCTGCGGATTAAAAACACGGCGCTAGTATTTAAACCGCTGCCGCATCCTAGCCTAAGGTGTATTTAATACCTTTTCTTAATGTTTCTTACCATAGCTATGTTCACCATTATCTTATATTAAGATCATTATTATTATTTCCTGATTATCGTACCTGTTCACATCCCCAACACACCTTATCCATTACCTATCTCCTTACTAGCCTTGTCTGTATCCCATACACCCCAGGTAGGCAGGACCCCTGACTCCCCTATTCTTCCATTCCTTCCTCATGAGTAACGTACGACTGCACCTCCCGTCGTAGCTTAGACAAATCCCTCTTGAAATGACCCTCCTCTTTACAATAATGACACCGGGGTGGCCCCCGTGTACCACCCTCCTGATCCTTGTTCCCTGTTTTCCCGGGGACCCCAACTTCGGTCCCCTCCATTCACCTCTTCCTCGTCCTCCAATACTACCGCTTCCCCTTCCCTCGGTCCATCCATGAGCACCTGGCTTTCTATCACCTTCAATTACACCCTTCTGTACTACTTGCTGTACTGCTTGCAACATCATTTTTGCCTCTCCCTTCTGTTTCTCCTGTCCTCATCCCGTCTTGCACATATACCTTTTGAACTTCGTGTTAACAACTGATTCAATGTTTTTTCATTCCAATCTTCCAATTTGTTTCCAATTTCTTTCGATATCTGGCCATGATTTTGTTACAAAATTAAACCTTCAACAATTGAGGGGGGGGGGGGGCTGACCTTGCGGTCGTATCAGGGTCTATCCCCGAATACTGCTGGGTCAATTTTTCCGTAACCTTTGTAAAAACACTGTCGGAGGTTCGTCCTTTGTTCTGCTGATTTCATAAAAGCCCATTCGAAATTCTGTCCCTTGGGAATGGCTTCTCTGAGTCCCTTGATTATTATCTCCCTGAATCTCTCACACTTCTTCTGTTTGGTTACTCCGAATTCCGCGCAGTAATGGGATATTTTACTGCTCCCGCTTTAATCCTGTAAACCCTCTCTCCTGCCTGTCTGACCATCTTCTTCTGAAGTGAAACAAACCTTCCCCTTATTGACAACATTGTCTGCACAACTCCTTTTTTTTTCCCCTGGCCCCATTAATTTATTAACCTCTTACGCCATCCAACCAGAATGTTTTATCTAAACAACACCATGAAAGCTGCTTGATGTTCAGCAATTAACTTATTTCTAATTTGTTCAAACCATTCTCCCTACAAGTTCCCAAATTCCAGTTCCTAGTTTAAATACCCTACGACTAACAATTTTCCAAATTAACTTTACTGAAAAGAAATCTATAGAAGCCAGCAACCTACATTTTCCAACTTCCCCTTTTTAAGTTGCGATGATACAAAGCGTTGTCGTTACCTTACATTAACCGCCCCCATTGCTTACAATTCCTTAAAGGAACACACACCACAACCTTACAACATGTGGCCCACAAGCAAACAAACCTATCACATATAACAAACTTCCTCATTCATACATAAAACACCGTTTTTTTACACACACATTACAATTAGTTCCATTCTTACTTCAATGAGATTGTGTTGAAACAACTCAATATTTTTCATAAAACATTTGGCCCTAGAACTGATCTATTTTGTTCACCAGTCCCAAGGGTCTTCCAAAAACTTTTCATCTCCTTTTTAAAGTTCCTCACCCCCACCATACTGGTGAGAGGCACATGGTTTCCTGACTCTTACCCCGGTGTTCCCTTCACCCCATCCAACATTCGCGCCACCAACACCCAACGGACTATCGGGCGGAATGTTAGGCTCCATATCAGTATGAGCCTCATCCGGTTCCCTGGACCCTTACTGTCTCCCTTTCCGGTTTCCATTACCTTGTCGACTATTCCCGACCGACAAACCCCGTCGTCGCGCAGGTAATACTTAATAGTCGTTTTTCTTACCTGGGTTCCTGTGCACAAGAATCACTCGTACGTAAGTATTTACCTTACTATATCTCTTGCTCCCGAGTCTTTTCCACGAGATCACTCGCTCAAACTGCTGATGGCAAGCAAGGAGATCAGAAGACTGCTGTAAATCAGCAGGTGTGCACCTTCCCCTCCTTCCTTGCCTCCAGCAAGCAGCCGGAGTGGCGATCGCGGTCGGACGAGCCCCCATTGTGAGTACCCTTTATGCTCCACATTAATACTCAAAGACTAAATTCCTGGAAGCTGAGATTTCTTTATTTACGAGGCTGCAGTCCGGGTGCCTCTCACTCCAACACGAGACACACTGAAGCCAGAGAGATCATCCCCATTTATACACAAAATCTTACATTCAATCCCCCCTCCAATCAGTCGGAGGTGAACACAGTAGGTACCTCCACCGCACATCCCACTCGCACCTCCCATATCATACATTGCATGTTCAAACCCTGTTCATAGGTAATCAATTTCTTGACCGGGGGTGTGTTGTAATATTCATTTATTCTATATAAGCATGCTCCAATTGCTCATGACCTGCCCAGTTTTACTCACCTCTAGTGAACCCTCTCAGTTTTCCTATATCATACTAAAGCTCAAGCTATAGTGACAAGGGTCCCCATCCATCACTCTCCACTCCTTTCCAACTGATAGGGATCTCTCTACATCACCCCCTTCTCTAGCTAATACAATGCGATCTCTTCTTACTCAAGGATGGGTCTGGCAACCTTCAGACACTGCTGTGTCAGAATCCCTGCTCTCCAGCCCCTCTCTGTTTGAATTCTCGATTAAAACTCCTTTTTTTTAATAGGGTTTAATCACTTTATCCCTCACACTTTGGCATCTAAAAATTTTCAGAAGTGGTAAATCTGGCTGTAAAATTTTAAAAATCGCCCATGGTTTCTCAAGGGGGTTTTTACAACAAAAAGAAAACAACGCCTCTGAAGCAAAATTTACAGCCAGATTTATTACTTCTGAGAAATTAGTTGATGAAATGCAGTGAGCTAACATGATATTTCCCAATATTTCTCAATTCCGATATCTGCACGGCCAATGTTCAAGCAAGCACTTTAGCTGTTGTTGCCCCTCTCACTCTCTGCTTCTCTTGACCTCATTTCGTAATTCCCTTTTTGGGAATCTGAAGTTGGGTACATGTCTCTCACACATTACCCCGACCTACCACAATTTTTTGCAGCGCGCAAAATCTGTCAACATTTTGGCGGTTTTTTTAACAGGTAGGAAAAGTAACGCGTCTCTTGTATTAATAACATATACCGGAAGGTACGTATGTCCTCCAGATGGATTATACAGAGTGATATGTTGTGTAACGGAGTTGTGGTGGTATTGTTGTCGTGTGTGGTGTATTATAATGTATACGTTTATAGTGTTATAGAGTGTACTTTTGTGTATTATTGTTAATTATATGTTCTAATATATGATTTAATTTTAATATAGTATTATAGAGATGTAATAATGTTAAAAAGTGTGTTTTGTGTTATTAGACCATATTATTGAGATATTGGTTTTTAGAGTGCGTTATAGTGTACCATTGTGTGTTAAATGTGTGTATTCAGTTTATTATATTACAGTCTTTCGGATTATTATCGTACTATATATTCTACTCTTAGTGTGTATATATCGTATGGTAATATACTCTTTTTATGATGTTGGTTTACAGTGTTATTGTAGTTTTATGGCGTGTTACAGACTGTGATATCGTGTCATATCGTGTATTATACTATAATTGTTAAAGGTGTGTATTTGTTGTATTTATTGTAAATTGTATATAGCACTATCAATTGTAAAATTTGTATATATCACTATCATTAACACACTTTGTGACAGTGTATAAGATTGGTGCATATTATAGTGTAATAGCGTATGATGGTTTGAATTAGATGTGTTATAATGTGTTAGCATGTTTTATATGGTATGTTATAATGTTGAAATGTGGGTTTGTTGGTATTGACTATGTGTGTGTGTGTGTGTGTGTGTTGTGCTGTGCTTAATAGTGTCTATAGTGTATTATAAAATGCGTTGTTAAAGTATTTTATAGTTATAATGGGATTGGATTATAGTGGCACAGTGTGATACTGTGTTATCGTGTTATATTATTTTATATATGATGATAATTTCTAACATGATAACGTGAGTGATAATTTTGTGTCATAATTTTCCGTTTCTTTTATTATAGTATTTTATAGTAAGTTAACAATGCTATAAACAATTATCATACACCTTAACACTATGAATGTGATACAAATGGCACATTACACAATATCAAACTATATAACACACTACTACTTCACACTAATACCAGACTAACACTTCAACTCACTGGAATCTGCTGTAACACTAGAAAACACTATAAAACAGTATAGAAATATAGTACTATAGTTTGCTTTAAGTTATCATAGGTATTATTGTTATCTGTGTGTGTTATTCTAATTATATGATGATAGTAAGTCTTAGAATATCATAAACATGTTGTGTTGTATTGTTGTTTGTATCATGGTGTGTTATAGCGTATTAATGTGTGTTCAATTCAATTCAATTCAATTCAACTTTAATGTCATTGTACATATACAAGTATTGGTACAACGAAAGTTACACAAAATGCTGGAGAAACTCAGCGGGTGCAGCAGCATCTAAGGATCGAAGGAGATAGGCGACGTTTCGGGTCGAGACCCTTCTTCAGACCGGGTACAACGAAATGCAGTTTTGTGACAGAACGAAGTGATAGCAATATACAGGTAAATACAGATAAATAAATACAGGTGTGGAAATCTATCGGCGGGACTCTGAGTTCAGCAGAGCGATGGTGTTATTATAGAAGCTACGCCTCATCCTGCTGGTGCGGGACCTGAGGCTCCTGTACCGCCTCCCCGATGGTAGGAGGCAAACAGTCCATGGTTAGGGTGGGAGGGGTCCTTGATGATCTTCCCAGCCCGACTCAGACACCGTTTTCGGTGGAGGGTATCCATGGTAGGGAGCGGGGCACCGATGATGTGCTGGGCTGGTTTTAACCACCCGTTGTAGTGCCTTCCTGTCTGCTATGGTGCAACTGCTGTACCATACGTAAAGCAGGTGGTCAGGATGCTTTTCAATGGTGCATAGGTAGAAGTAGTTGGTCAGGATCGGGGGGGGACAAGTGGGCCTTTTTGAGCCTCCTCAGGAAGTAAAAGGCGCTGCTGCGCCTTTTTGATCAGCTTGGAGGTGTTGAGGGACCAGGCCAGATCCTCGAGATGTGTAACTCTCCGAGGAATTTGTAGTTGGAGACCCTCCACCTCAGTCCCGTTTATATGGATGGGGGTGTGGCCTGCCCCCTCTGATCTTCCTGAAGTCGACAATGATTTCCTTCGTCTTCTGGAGTTGAGGACGAGGTTATTATCGGTACACAGGTTGTCAGGTGCTGGACCTCCTCCCTGTAGGCTGACTCGTCGTTATCGCTGATCAGACCTACCACCGTGGTGTCGTCGGCAAATTTTATGATGGCATTGGAGCCATGCTTAGGGATGCAGTCATGGGTGAAGAGGGAGTAGAGGAGAGGGCTGAGCACACAGCCCTGTGGCACGCCGGTGTTCAGTGTTATAGTGGAGGAGGTGAGGTTGTTGATCCTAGCAGACTGTGGTCTGTTAGTGAGGAAGTCCATTATCCAGTTGCAGAGGGAAGTTGAGATGCCAAGACCGCTGAGTTTGGTTAATACTATTGTATTGTATTGTACTGTGTTAATACTGTATTTTACTGTATTTACGTGTATTTTAGCATAGGGAATTACAGTGTATAGGAGTGTGTAGTATAATAAACATAATTGTGTATTATAGTGTGCCTTTACGTATTATATTGTTATAGTGCATTACAGGGTGTTACAATATGAGTGTTAAAATGTGTATATTTTATATTGTATTGTGTTAGTGCGTTATGGTATGTTATAGTGTGTTATGTGTTACAGTGTGTTATGCGATGTTAAAATGTGTTATATTGCGTATTCTGGTCGTGTAATGTGTTAGAACGTGTTATTCTGTGTTATAGTGCATTGTAGTGTTATAATGTACTAACAGTGCATTGTTGCGTGTTATAGTGTGTATAGTTTTGTGTTATAATGTATTGGTGGCCTCCACCTCCACCACAGATGGCGGTGGAGGCCACAAGTCAGTGGATATATTTAAGGGAGAGATAGATAGATTGTTGATTAGTGCGGGTGTCAGGGGTTATGGTGAGAAGGCAGGAGAATGGGGTTAGGAGGGAGAGATAGATCAGCCACGATTGAATGGTGGAGTGGACTCGATGGGCCGAATGTCCTAATTCTGCTGCTAGAATGTACCAGGAGAAGCTGGTGTGTAGGGAAGGCCACAGGTGGGTCTCGTCAGTCAATGACGGCAATGAACGTGCGGCGTTTCCGTTTCTCTGGTGTAGGAATGACCCGGGCGTGAAGGCTCCGTTAATCCTTTGGGAACGCTGAAGGAAGCCATACTGTTCTGCCTCGAAAACCTGAGGGAGGGGAGAGAGGGAGGGAGAGAGGGAGAAAGAGAGTGAAAGAGAGATGTTTTACACTGACGTTTCTGCTCCCGACGCTCTTTGCAAGATCGTACAAGATAGGGTGACGTAGACCAGAGATCTAGGTTCACAGACGAAGGGTTTCAAATCACTCTCCCTCTCCTCTCTGTCAAAAGTACTAAAATCCCAGTAACTTTCTAAACTCACAAACATGTCCGAGACACTACTTTTGGAAAACATTAGGCTTGTCTTGGTGGAAAAACCAGATCAATTTCTTAGTACAATAGACAATAGGTGCAGGAGTAGGCCATTCGGCCCTTCGAGCCAGCACAGCCATTCAATGTGATCATGGCTGATCATCCCCAATCAGTACCCCGTTCCTGCCTTCTCCCCATATCCCCTGACTCCGCTATTTTTAAGAGCCCTATCTAGCTCTCTCTTGAAAGCATCCAGACAACCGGCCTCCACCGCCCTCTGAGGCAGAGAATTCCACGGACTCACCACTCTCTGTGTGAGAAAGTGTTTCCTCATCCTCGTTCTAAATGGCTTACCCCTTATTCTTAAACTGTGGCCCCTGGTTCTGGACTCCCCCAACATCGGGAACATGTTTCCTGCCTCTAACGTGTCCAAGCCCTTAATAATCTTATATGTTTCAATAAGATCCTCTCTCATCCTTCTAAACTCCAGAGTGTACAAGCCCAGTCGCTCCATTCTCTCAGCATATGACAGTCCCGCCATCCCCTGAATTAACCTGGTGAACCTATGCTGGGCTTCCTCAATAGCAAGAATGTCCTTCCTCAAATTAGGGGACCAAAACTGCACACAATACTCCAAGACCATGGATGCCCTTTTACCGAATTCTAACAACAATAGTATGGTGAAACACAAATTTAAATTTAAATCCGATGCTGGGTAGGGTGAGGCGGGGGTGGGGGAGTGGTGTGGGGGGGGGACAGAGGGGCATTTTCTTTTTTTCTTTCTTCTTATTTCTATATCTTTCTGCCACACTCCCTTGGTAGTTTAGGGGACTTAATTTTAGAAACATAGAAAATAGGTGCAGGAGGAAGGCCATTCGGCCCTTCGAGCCAAGCACCGCCCATTCAATGTGATCACGGAATGATCGTCCCCAATCAACAACCCATGCCTGCCTTCTCCCCATATCCCTTGACTCCACTAGCCCCTAGAGCTTTATCCAACTCTCTCTTAAATCCATTCAGTGACTTGGCCTCCACTGCCCTCTGTGGCAGGGAATTCCACAAATTCACAACTCTCTGGGTGGAAAAGTTTTTCCTCACCTCAGTCTTAAATGACCTCCCCTTTATTCTAAGACTGTGGCCCCTGGTTCTCGACTCACTCCACATTGGGAACATTTTTCCTGCATCTAGCTTGTCCAGTCCTTTTATAATTTTAAAGAAGGAACTGCAGATGCTGGAGAATCGAGGGTACACAAAAGGCTGAAGAAGGGTCTCGACCCGAAACGTCGCCTATCTCCTTCGCTCCTTTGATGCTGCTGCATCCGCTGAGTTTCTCCAGCCTTTTGTGTATCCTTTTATAATTTTAAATGTTTCTATAAGATTCCCCCTCATCCTTCTAAACTCCATAGTGTATGTTATACTGTTTGATATTATAGTGTATGTTATACTGTTTGATACTGTTTGGTGCTGTTTCATTGTGCTACACAGTTATGATAGTGTTAGTATCGTGTCGTATATTATTAGTTTTAGTGCTAGACGTTATGTATTAGTGCATTAGTTATAGTGTTATATATAGTATGTTATAGTGTATTATATTGTGTGACAGTGTATTACAGATTATAATATAATGCGATGTGTATTATTGTGTTATAGTCTGTTAAATGCAAGATAGTGTATAACCATATAACCATATAACAATTACAGCACGGAAACAGGCCCTCTCGGCCCTTCCAGTCCGTGCCGACCATTTGTTTTCCCCTAGTCCCATCTACCTGCACTCAGACCATACCCCTCCATTCCCTTCACGTCCATATACCTATCTACTTTACTCTTAAATGTTAAAATCGATCCTGCCTCCACCACTTCTGCTGGAAGCTCATTCCACACAGCCACCACCCTCTGAGTAAAGAAGTTCCCCCTCACGTTACCCCGAAACTTCTGTCCCTTAATTCTCATGTCATGCCCTCTTGTTTGAATCTTCCCTACCCTCAATGGGAAAAACGTATCCACGTTAACTCTGTCTATCCCTTTCATCATTTTAAAGACCTCAATCAAGTCCCCCCTTAACCTTCTGCGCTCCAAAGAATAAAGACCTAACTTGTTCAACCTTTCTCTGTAACATAGTTGCTGGAACCCTGGCAACATTCTAGTAAATCTCCTCTGTACTCTCTCTATTTTGTTGGCATCCTAATAATATAATAGTATAATAATGTGTTATTGGGTATTGTAATGTAGTGCGTTTGTGCTGGTGTATTATAATGTATTTAGTATGCTATATTATGTGTGATGTGTGAGTGTTTATTGTAATATGCCATTGGGTGTAGTGTGATTGTATTATAGTGTATTTAGTCGTTATATTACATTGTAATGTGTGTTACACTGTGTTAAAGTGTATCATAGTATTGTAGTGTGCAATAGTGTATTAGAATGCATTACAGGGTGTTACAATATGAGTGTTATAATGTGTATATTTTATATTGTGTTGTGTTAGTGCGTTATGGTATGTTATAGTGTGCTATAGTGTGTTATGTGTTATAGTGTGTTATGCGATGTTAAAATGTGTTATACTACGTGTTAAAGTGTGTTTTTGTGTATCTGCAGTAGCACTATAAAACTATAAAACAATGTAACACTATATAACAGTATAGCATACTATTTGTATTGTTATTAAAGTGTTTTATTCTATTAGTGATATGGTGTCTAACAGTGTATTAAATTATTTTGTGTCGTATTGTCGTGTGTGTAATACGTGTTATAGTGTTAATAGTGTATTTTGTGTTATTATGTGTTATTATATGTTCTAATATTATGTTCTAATACTAGTTATGTTACTATGTTCTAATACTAGTTTTATATAGTATTATAGAGTAGGTTTTAATGTTAAAGTGTGTTTTTATGTATGTGACCATATTAGTGAGTTATATTGATTTCTTAATACCTCAACACCTTAAATACCTCTAAACCCACTTAAAATCCATCTAAACCCATCCAAATCCATCTAACACTATAACCCACTCTAAACCCCTCTAAACCATTCTAAACCTCTCCAAACATTTGTAAATCCCTCCATATACCTGTAAACCCCTCTAAACATCTCTAATCCCCTGCAAAGCCCTTTAAACACTGAAATCATCTATGCACACCTGCAAACACCCGGAAACACCTGTAAACCCCTCAAATAATTCTAACCCAACGTAAATCCCTCTAATTCCCTACAAACACCTCTAACCCCCTCTCAACCCCTCTACACTCCGTCCTAACCCCTGTAAACCCCTCTAAACCACTAAACCTCTCTATACACCGGGAAGCACGTAAACCCCTCTAAACCCCTCCAAACTCCATCTCTAAACCCCAGCAAACCGCTCTAAACCACTCCAAACCTCTCCAAACACATGTAAACACCCGGAAACACCTTTAAACCCATCAAAACCTCTGTAAATACCTCTACCCCATGTAACTCACTCTACACCCCTCCAAACTCATGCAAACCCCTCTAATCCCCACTAAACCCATATAAAGCCCTCGATACCCCATGTAAACACCTGGAAACCCATGTAATCCTCTCTAAACCCCTGTAAACAACTCTAAACCCCTCCAAACCCCCTGCAAACCTCTCTAAACCAACTAAACACCTGTAATTCCTCGAAACCCCTGTAAACCTCTCTAAACCATCTAAACCCCTCAAAACCATTCTAAACCACTCTACACCTCTCTAAACACCTGCAAACACCTGTAAACCCCATGGAAAACCTTCAAAACACCTCTAAACACCTGTAAATCCCTCTAAACCCCTGGAAATCACTCTAACCCCCTCTAAATAGCTGTAAAACCCTCTAAACCCCTCTAAACATCTGCAAATCCCTCTAAACCACTGTACAGCATCTAAACCCCTCTGAACCCCTCTAGACCCCTCTAAACCACGCTGAACCTCTCGAAACATCTGCAAACACCTCTAAACCCCCTCATAAACCCTGTAAACCCCTCTAACCCTCTGTAAATCCCTCTAAACCCCTGTAAACCCCTCTAATCACCTCTAATCCTCTGCAAACCCCTTTAAACACATGTAGATCCCTCTAAACACCCGGAAACACATGTAAACCCGTCAATACTTCTACCCCATGTAAATCCCTCTAAATCCCTCCACACTCGAAACCCCTATTAACCACCCTGTAAACCCCATGTAAATCCCTCTAATCCCCATATAACCCCTCCTAAACACTTCTATATCCCTGTAAAGCCCCCTAAACCCCACTAAACTCATGTAAATACTTCTAACCCCCTGTAAACCCATGCAAACCTCTCTAAACACCTATAAACAACTCTAAACCCACCTAAACCACTCTAAACACCTCCACCCCCCTCCAATCCCCTACCATTTACCCCTCATGGTAAATGGTAGGGAATTGAGGAATGCTGTGGAACAGAGGGATCTAGGAATAACTGTGCATAGTTCCCTGAAGGTGGAATCGCATGTAGATAGGGTGGTAAAGAAAGCCTTTGGTGTGCTGGCCTTTATAAATCAGAGCATTGAATATAGGAGTAGGGAAGTAATGTTAAAATTGTACAAGGCATTGGTAAGACCAATTCTGGAGTATGGTGTACAATTTTGGTCGCCTAATTATAGGAAGGATGTCAACAAAATAGAGAGAGTACAGAGGAGATTTACTGGAATGTTGCCAGGGTTCCAGTAACTATGTTACAGAGAAAGGTTGAACAAGTTAGGTCTTTATTCTTTGGAGCGCAGAAGGTTAAGGGGGGACTTGATTGAGGTCTTTAAAATGATGAAAATAATATAAAATAAATAATACGTTTTTCCCATTGAGGGTAGGGAAGATTCAAACAAGAGGGCATGACATGAGAATTAAGGGACAGAAGTTTCGGGGTAATGTGAGGGGGAACTTCTTTACTCAGAGGGTGGTGGCTGTGTGGAATGAGCTTCCAGCAGAAGTGGTGGAGGCAGGATCGATTTTAACATTTAAGAGTAAAGTGGATAGGTATATGGACGTGAAGGGAATGGAGGGGTATGGTCTGAGTGCAGGTAGATGGGACTAGGGGAAAACAAATGGTCGGCACGGACTGGAAGGGCCGAGAGGGCCTGTTTCCGTGCTGTAATTGTTATATGGTTATATTTATATGGTTAAAGTAGGTAGTATTGTAGGCCGTGAAGCCGCTTATGATAAATTACAGCAGGATCTTGCTCAGCTGGGAAAATGGGCTAAAGAATGGCTAATGGAGTTTAGGGCAGATAAGTGTGAGATGTTGTATTTGGTATCCATCTATACCACCCAGAACCTCTGTAAACACCTGTAAACACCCGGACACACCTGTAACCCCCCCTAAACCTCTGTATATACCTCTAACCCCATGTACATCCCTCTAAACCCCTCCAAACCCATGCAAACCCCTGTGAACCCATATAAACCGCTACAAACTCCCTCCAAACCCCTCTGACCCCATCCAACCCCTTCTAAACTACCTCGAAACCCTTCCAAACCCCTCTAAACCTCTCTAAACATCTATAAACCTCTGTAAACGACTAAATCCACCTTAACCACTCTAAACACCTCCAACCCCTCCAAACCGCTCTGCACCGCTCCAGACCTCTCCAATCCCCTCCAAACCCCTCGAAACCCATGTAAACCTCTCTAAACATCTCTCTAATCCCATGCAAACCCCTCTATACAACGCAAAACCTCTCTAAACATCTGTAAGCACCCGGAAACACCTGTAAATCCCTCAAAACCTCTGTACTTACCTCTAAACACATGTAAATCCTTCTAAACCACTCAAAACCCATATAAACCCCAACAAAGCCCTCGATACCCCATGTAAACCCCTGTAAACCCATGTAAACCTCTCTAAACATTTCTAATCGTCTATAAACAACTCTAAACCCCTGTAAACGTCTGTAAAACGCTCTAAACCGTGTAAACCCCATCCAAACCGCTAACAACTCTACCATCTAAATCCCTCTCAACACCACTCTAACCTGCAAACCACTAAACCACTCTAAACGCCTGCAAACACCTCTAAACCCATCTAAACCCCTCTAAACCCCTGTAAATCCCTGTAAAACCCGCTAAAGCCCTATAACCCCATGTAAATCCCTCTAAACAACTCTAAACCCATGTGGACCACTCTAAACGCCTCTAAACTCACTATAAAGCCCTCCAAACCCACAAACCTCCAAACCCACAAACCCACAAACCCTCTAAACACCTCTAATCCCCTGCAAACCTCTGTACACCATCTAAACCCATCGAAACCCCTCTAAATCTCTATGAACACCTGCACACCTCTAAAGCGCCTATAATCCCGTCTAAACCCCTCTAACTCTCTGCAAATCCCTCTATACCCCTGTAAATCCCTCTAAACACCACTCTAAACATCTTTAATCCCCTGCAAATACCTAAACGCCCCAGGTAACACCCCTCTATACACCTCTAACACCTCTAAACCACTCTAAACCACTAAACCACTCTAAACACTTCTAAACAACTCTCCACACATGCAAACATCTGTAAACCCCTCTAAATCCATCTACTCATCTAAAACCCTCTAACCCCCTCTAAACCCCTATAAATTCTTCTCCACCTTCATCTCTATGTCTAGCTACACCTCTATCTTTATCTCCAGTTCCATCTCTAGCTCCATCTCTCGCTCCAGCTCCGTCTCCAGCTCCATCACCAACTCCACCTCCATCTCCATCTCAAGCTCCATCTCCAGCTCCATCTCCATCCCCTGCTCCATCGTCAGCTCGAGTCCAACTCCAGCTCCCGCACCTCCAGGACTATCTCGGAGTCCAGCTCCATCATTATCTCTAGCTCCACTATATTTTTCTGTAGCTCCAATTCCTTCTCTCACTAGCTCCAGCTCCAGCTCTCTCTCCACCTCAACCTCCTGTTCCCTCTCCATTTGCATCTCCAGCCATCTCTAGCTCCATATCTACCTCAGATATCAGCTCCAGATCCATCTCCATATCCAGCTCCATCCCCAGCACCAGCTCCATCTCCAGCTCTAGCTGCATCACCAGGTCCATCTCCAGCTCCATTTCCAGCTACATCTCCATCTCCAACTCTGGCTTCATCTCCTGCCCAATCGCCAGATCTAGCTCAAACTCTACATCCAGCTCCGTGCCATCTCCAGCCCTAGCTCTATCTCCAGCTGCATCTCTAGCTCTAACTCCATCTGCAGTTCCAGCCCCAGCTTCAGCTTTAGGTCCATCTCAATCTAGAGCTCATATTCTATCTTCAGCTCCATCTCTAGCATACATCTCTGTCTCCATCTCCAGCTCTAGCTCCATCTTTAGCTCCAGCTCCATCTCAAGCTCCATCACCAGCACCAGCTCGAGCTCCATCTTCAGCTCCAACTCAAACTCCACTTCTATCTCCATCTCATGCTCCATCTCCAGCTACATCTCCATCCTCTGTTCCATCTCCAGCTCGAGCTTCTGCACTGGAGATGGAGATGGAGCTGGTGATGGAACTCCAGCTCCAACAGATGGAACATCCCCTGTTCCACCTCCATCTCCCACATCTCCAGGACCATCTCCGAATCTAGCTCCATCTTTATCTCTAGCTCCACTATCTTTTTCTGCAGCTCCGTTTCATTATCTCTCTAGCTCCAGCTCCAGCTCTATCTCCAGCTCAACCTCCAGTTTCCTCTCCATCTCCAGCGCCATCTCTAGCTCAGACATAAGCTCCAGCACCATCCCCAGCACCAGCTCCAGCTCCATCTCCAGCTACATCTCAGGCACAATTTTCAGGTCCACCTCCAGAGTTAGTTCCAGCTCCATCTCCTAGCTCCAGATCCATCTGTAGCTCCAGTTCCTTCTCCAGGTCCATCTCCAGAGCCATCTCCAGCTCCATCTCCATCTCCACCTTTAGCTCCACCTCCAGGTCCATCTCTCGCTCCAACTCCAGCACCATCGCCAAGTCCAACTCCAACTCCTGCTCCAACTCTAGCTCTATCTCTATTCCAGCTACATCTGCAGCTCCAGCTCTATCTCCGTCTCCAGCTCTGGCTCCATCTCCATCCCCATGTCCAGATCTACCTCTAGCTCCAGCTCTAACTCCATCTCCAGCTCCATCTCCATCTCCATCACCGTCTCCAACTCCAGCTCTAGATACATTTCCACATCCGCTACTCCATCACCGTCTCCAACTCCAGCTCTAGATACATTTCCACATAGCTGTAACTCCATCTCCACCTACCTCTGGCTCCATCTCCTGCCCAATCGCCAGATCCACCTCCAGTTCCAGCTCTATATCCAGCCCCAGCACCATATCCAGCACCAGCACTATCTCCAGTTGCATCTTCAGCTCTAACTCCATCTCCAGCTGCAGCACCATCTTCAGCTTTTGGTTCATCTCAATCTACAGCTGATAATCTAGCGTCAGCTCTATATCTCCATCTCCAGCATCTCCTGTTCTACCTCAAGCTCCACCTCCAGCTCCTCCAGTTCTAGCTTCATGTCCAGAATCTCCAGCTCCAGCTCCAGCTCCATGTCAAGCTCCAGCTCTATTTCCAGGCCCATCGCCATCTGCAGCTCCAGCTCCATTTCCAGCTCCATCACTAGCTCTAGCTCAAGGTCCAACGCCATCTCCAGGTTCATCTCCCGCTCCATCTCCAGCTCCAGCACCAGCTCCAACTCCAGCTCCAGCTCTAGATCCACCTCCAGCTTTAGCTCCAGCTACAAGTCTAGCTCCAGATCCATCTCTAACTCCATCTCCAGCTCTGTCCATCTTCCTCTCCATCTCTAGTTCCATCTTCCGCTCCATTTCCATCTCCACCTCCATCTCCAGCTCCAACTCAAACTCCACTTCCATCTCCATCTCAAGCTCCATTTGCAGCTCCATCTCCAGCCCCTGTTCGATCTCCAGCTCGCGCCCCAGATCTATATCCTGCACCTCCAGGTCCATCTCCGAGTCTAGCTCCATCTTTATCTCTAGCTCCACTATATTTTTCTGCAGCTCCATTTCATTATCTCTCTAGCTCCAGCTCCAGCTCTCTCTCCAGCTCAACCTCCAGTTTCTTCTCCAGTTGCATCTCCAGCGCCATCTCTAGCTCCATCTCTACCTCAGATTTCAGCTCCAGATCCATCTCCAGCTACATCTCAGGCACAATTTTCAGGTCCACCACCAGATTTAGTTCCATCTCCATCACCACCCCTAGCTCCAGATCCATCTCTAGCTCCAGCTCCATCTCCAGCTTCATCTCCAGAGCCATCTCCAGCTCCATCTCCATCTCCACCTCCAGCTCCACCTCCAGCTCCATCGCCAGGTCCAACTCCAGCTCCAACTCTAGCTCTATCTCTATTCCAGTTATCCCTGTTCCAGCTCCCGCACCTCCAGTACTATCTCGGAGTCCAGCTCCATCTTTATCTCTAGCTCCACTATATTTTTTTACAGCTTCAATTCCTTCTCTCACTAGCTCCAGCTCCAGCTCTCTCTCCACCTCAACCTCCTGTTCCCTCTCCATTTGCATCTCCAGCCATCTCTAGATCCATATCTACCTCAGATATCAGCTCCAGATCCATCTCCATATCCAGCTCCATCCCCAGCACCAGCTCCAGCTCCATCTCCAGGTACATCTCAAGCACCATCTTCAGGTCCATCTCCAGATCTAGCTCCATCTCCATCTCCAACTCTAGCTCCAGTTCTAGCGCTAGCTCTAGCTCCAGTTCTAGCACTAGCTCTAGCTCCAGTTCTAGCTCTAGCTCTAGCTCCATCCCCAGCTCTACCTCCATTTCCAGCGTCATCTCCACCTCCATCTCCATATCCACCTCCAGCTCCATCTCCAGCTCTAGCTGCATAACCAGGTCCATCTCCAGCTCCATCGCCAGGTCCATCTCCAGCTCCATCTCTCGCTCTATCTCTATTCCAGCTACATATGCAGCTCCAGCTCTATCTCCGTCTCCAGCTCTGGCTCCATCTCCATCCCCATGTCCAGATCTACCTCTAGCTCCAGCTCTAACTCCATCTCCATCTCCAGCTCCAGCTCCATCTCCATCTCCATCCCCATCTCCAGCTCCAGCTCTAGATGCGTTTCCACATCCGCTACTCTAGCTGTATCTCCATCTCCACCCAGCTCTGGCTCCATCTCCTGCCCAATCGCCAGATCCACCACCAGCTCCAGCTACAAGTCTAGCTCCAGATCCATCTCCTGCCCAATCGCCAGATCTACCACCAGCTCCAACTCTATCTCCAGCTCTACGTCCATCTTCCTCTCCATCTTCCGCTCCATTTCCATCTCCACCTCCATCTCCAGCTCCAACTCAAGCTCCACTTCCCTCTCCATCTCAAGCTCCATCTGCAGCTCCAGGTCCATCTCCCAGTCTAGCTCCATCTTTATCTCTAGCTCCACTATCCTTTTCTGCAGCTCCATTTCATTATCTCTCTAGCTCCAGCTCCAGCTCAACCTCCAGTTTCCTCTCCAGTTGCATCTCTAGCGCCATCTCTAGCTCCATTTCTACCTCAGACTTCAGCTCCAGCTCCATCTTCAGCACCATCCCCAGCACCAGCTTCAGCTCCATCTCCAGCTACATCTCAGGCACAATTTGCAGGTCCACCTCCAGATTTAGTTCCATCTCCATCTCCACCCGGAGCTCCAGACCCATCTCTAGCTCCAGCTCCATCTCCAGAGCCATCTCCAGCTCCATCTGCATCTCCATCGCCACTTCCAGCTCCATCTCCAGCTCTATCGCCAGGTCCAACTCCAGCTCCAACTCTAGCTCTATCTCTATTCCAGCTACATCTGCAGCTCCAGCTCTACCTCCATCTCCAGCTCTGGCTCCATCTTCATCCCCATGTCCAGATCTACCTCTAGCTCCAGCTCTATCTCCATCTCCATCTCCAGCTCTATCTCCATCTCCACCTAGCTCTGGCTCTATCTCCTGCCCAATCGCCAGATCCACCTCCAGCTCCAGCTCTATATCCAGCTCCAGCACCATATCCAGCACCAACACTAATTCCAGCTGCATCTTCAGCTGTAACGCCATCTCCATCTCCAGCCCCATATTCAGCTTTAGGTTCATCTCAATCTACAGTTGATAATCTAGCGTCAGCTCTATCTCTGTCTCCATCTCCAGTATCTCCTGTTCTACCTCAAGCTCCATCTGCTGCTCCTCCAGCTCTAGCTTCATGTCCAGAATCTCCAGCTCCAGCTCCATGTCAAGCTCCAGCTTCTGCTCTATTTCCAGGCCCATCTACAGCTCCAGCTCCAGCTTCAGCTCCAGCTCCAGTTCCAGCTCCTTCACCAGCTCTAGCTCCAGGTCTAACTCCATCTCTTGTTCCATCTTCCGCTCCATTTCCAGCTCCAGCTCCAGCTCCACCTCCAGCTCTAGCTCCACCTCCAGCTCTAGCTCCAGCTCAATCTGTAGCTCCATCTCCAGTTCCATCTCCAGTACAATCTAGCTCCATCTCTAGCTCTCTTTCCAGCTCCAGTTCTGGCTCAGTCTCCAGCTCCATCTCCAGCACCATCTCGCTCTAGCTCCAGCTCCAGCTGCAACTCGATCTCCAGCTCTTCCTTCATGTCCAACTCCAGCTCCTGCTCTAGCTCCAGCTCCATCCCCAGTTCCATCTCCAGCTCCATCTCCCGCACCTCCGGGTCGATCTCCAAGAGCTCCATCTCCATAATTAGCTCCGCCTCTATTTTCTTTCGCGAGCTCCTTCTTTATCTCTCTCTCTAGCTCCAGCTCTATCTGCACCTCAGGCTCCAGCTCCATCTCCAGTTCCATCTTGAGTTAGCATCAACAGCTCCAGCTCTATCTCCATCTCCAGGTCCATCTCCAGCTCGATTTCCAGCTCCAGCTCTAGGTCCATCTCCATCTCCAGCTCCAGATCAATCTCCAGCACCATCTCCAACTCCTATTCCAGCTCGAGCTCCATCTCCAGTTTCATCTCTATCTCCAACAGCTTCATCTCCAACTCCATCAACAGCTCCGACTCTACCTTCATCTTCAGCTCCATCTCTAGCTCCATCTCCAGCTCCATCTCTAGCTTCATGTCCAGCTCGATCTCCTCATCCACCTCCAGTTCCAGCTCCTTCCAGCTCCAGCTCTACTCCATCTCCAGCTCCATCTCTAGCTTCATCTCCAGCTCGATCTCCTGCTCCACCTCCAGTTCCAGCTCCTTCCAGCTCCAGCTCTACTCCATCTACAGTTCGGTCTCCAGCTCCTGCAGCTCTTGCTCTATCTCCATCGCCAGCAGCAGCTCTAGTTCCATCTCAAGCTCCATCTCCAGACGCAGCTCCAGCTCTAGCTCCATCTCCAGCTCTATCTCCACTTCAATCCAGCTCTAGTTTAACTCCAGCTCTAGCTTCAGAGCAGGAGATGGAACTGGAGAGGGAGCTAGAGATTGAAATGGACCTGGAGATGGAGCTGGGGCTGGGGATGGAAGTGGAGCTAGAGCTGGAGATGGGGATGGATATGGATATGGAGATGGAGCTGGAAACGAAGCTGGAGCTGGAGCTAGAACTGACGCTCGAGGAAGATCTGGAGATGGAGCTGGAGACGGAACTGGAGATGGAGCTGCAGCCAGTACAGCTACTAGAGCTAGAGCTGGAGTTTGAGCTGGACATGGAGTTTGAGCTGCATCTGGTGATGGGGCTAAAGCTAGATCTGGGGATGGAGCCTGAGATGGAGCTAGAGCTGGATCAAGCGATGGAGCTAGAGCAAGAGCTGGAGATTGAGCTGGAGATGGAGCTAGCGCTGGAGATGGAAATGGAGATGGAGATGGAGCTAGATCTGGAGATCTAGTGCAAGCTAGTGCTGGGAATGGAGCTTCAGATGGAGTTAGAGCTAGAGCTAGAGCTTCAGATGCAGCTAGAGTTAGAGATAGTACTAGAGCTAGTGCTGGAAATGGAGCTGGAGATGGAGCTGGAGGCAGAGGTAGAGCTCGTGCTCGTGCTAGACATGGAGCCAGAGCTGGAGATGGAGCTGGAGATGGGACTGGAAATGGAGCTCTAGCTAGTTCAGTGGAGGTGTAGCTGGAGGTGGAACTAGAGCTATAGCGGGAGTTGGAGCTGGAGCTGGAGATGGAGCCAGAGCTGAAGCTGGAAATGGAGCTGTAGCTAGAGCTGGAGATAGAGCTGGAGGTGGAGCAAGATCTAGAGCTAGGTTGAGTTAAATTGGAGCTGGAGTCAGCTGGAGATAGAGCTGGATATGGAGCAAGAGCTGGAACAGGAGATGGAGCTTGAGGTGCAGCTAGAATTAGAGCTGGCAATTGAAATGGAGATGGAGCTTGAGCTGGAGCTGTAGATTGAGCTAGAGATAGAACAAGAAGGAGCTGGAGATGGCGCTGGAGATGGAGCAGGAGATTGAGCTGGAGACGTAGCTAGAGATGGAGCTGGAAATGGAGCTAGATTTAGAGCAGGAGATGCAACTTGAGATGGAGCTAGAGCTAGAACTGGAGAAGGAGCTGGAGATGGAGCTAGAGCTGGAGGAGCTGGGGACTGAACTGGGGATGGAGTTGAGCTTGAGCTGGAGGGAGCTGCAACTGGAGATGGAGCAGGACATGAAGCTGGGGATGTACCTGGAGCTGGAGATAGAGGTGGACATGGAGCTCGAGCTAGAATTGGAGCTGGACGTGCCGCTGGAGATTAAGCCTGAGCTTGAGCTGGAGATAGAGATGGAGGTGGAGCTAGAGCTGCAACTAGAGTTTGAGATGGAGATGCCACAGGAGGTGGAATTGCTGCTGGATTGCTGATGGAACTAGTACTGGAGATGGTGGAGATTTATACTGTGTTAGGGGTGTTATTATTACATTATACTCGTGATGAGGTAGAGCGAGCTCGAGATAGACATAGAGCTCGAGATAGAGCACAAGATAGAGCTCGCGACAGATATACTCGAGATAGTGATAGAGGTAGCTCGAGAAATAGAGATACTCGAGATAGAGCTCGAGATGGAGATAGAGATAGAGCTCGAGAGAGAAAATAGAGCTCAGATAATGCTCGAGGTATAAAGGTATATAGAGCTCGATGGGGCTCGAGATAGAGAGAGAGAGAGAGAGAGAGTTGGAGTTAGAGATACTAGAGATAGAGATATTCGAGGGAGATACTCGAGATAGATGGAGCTCGAGGTGTGAGCTCGGCCTAAGTATAGATAGATGGAGCTCGTGACGGGCTGAGCTCTAGATAGAGATAGAGATATTGATAAAGAGAGAGATCGAAATAGAGATACTTGATGGAGATCGAGCTCGAGATAGAGATAGAGCTCGAAATAATAGAGCTCGTGATACAGATATAAAGCGCTGTAAATAAATACAGATAATTACTCGAGATAAATATTGATTTCGAGATAAATAGAGCTTGTTATCGCAAGAGATAGATTTCGAGATTCTCGAGCTAGAGTTTCCAGATAAAGCTCGAGATAGAGAGCTCGAAATAGGGATAGATCTTGAGAAAGAGGTCGACATAGAGATACTCGAGGTCCTCGAGATGGCGGTAATGAAGATAGAGAGAGAAAGCGAGAGCTTGAGCTAGAGATAGTGATAGAGATAGAGATAGAGATACAGATACATAGCGATAAAAAAGAGAGAGGTAGAGATTTTGATAAATAGGGCTAGAGAAAGAGTGATAATGGAGTAGAAGCAGGAGCTAGAGCTGGAGGTGGAGATGGAGCTGGAGCGAGAGCTACTGATGGAGCGGGAGTTGTAGCTGGAGGGAGCTGGAGATGGAGCAGGAGCTCGAGATGGAGCTGGAGATGGAGCTGGAGATGATAGATAGCGGGAGAGAGATAAAGATATAGAGATAGATTGAAAGAGAGGTATAGTGATTGATCTACATACAAAATATACTATAATAAACTGTTACATATAATAATATTATAACATTATATCACCTTATTTATAATATACATTATTATTACCCATATCATCCATCTGAGGTATGCTTTTACGAAATTGTATTCCCTTCCTTTTTACTGCCAGCAGCGCTAACAGGGGAATATTTTCTTATATTCCCCTTTCTAGCGAACGCCTATGGACTTTACCTGTTTAAACAGCGGGGAATATAGTCTTATATTCCCCTGGTCTCACATCCGGGAACTTGGCAACGTGACGCTGCGTGACGGCAACGTGACGCTGCGTGACGGCAACGTGACGCTGCGTGCGAAATTTAAAATTTATCTTAAAAAAAAAATGGCAGCCGGTTGCGAGAAGAGGTTCGCGATTTAAAAGTTCGACCTTCACATTGTCACATAAATGAATTACATAAATTACATAAATGAAACATAAATGTTACATTATTTTAGTACCCTTATTTACAATGTTGGAATGGTTTTAGTACCCTTATTTACAATGTTGCAATGCATATTGCAAAATGTATAGATACATTCATATCATATGAGATGTTCAGATTTTCCTCTAGATGTCTGATAATGGGTAATAATAACAATATTGACTGTCCTCTTTCGGGAGATACGACATATATTGCCCTCACTAGATCCATATTGCCCTCGTCTTCGACTCGGGCAATATGAATCTACTTCAGGCAATATATGTCGTATCCCCCTCAAGGCCAGTCAATATTCTATTATTATACACCATTATAATACATAATACGATAACACACTAATACTATAACACATAATACGATAACACACTAACACTATAACACATAATACGATAACACACTAACACTATAACACATAATACGATAACGCACCAATACTAAATTATATTATAACACTCTAATACTACAAATATAACACAATGATATATATATAACATTACACCTATAGCACAATATAAACACGATAATTCTCTATTACATTATAATACATTATACGATATTATACACACTATAATACTAAAACTATGACAAACGCAATATATACTATATAATACAAAATAACACTATAATGGACTGGAACACACTATCTCACTATATCTTACTGTCTAATGAAAAGTATATAATACAATATATATCAGAGAACAATAATGCCTTCTAAACACAATACACTATATTACACTTATAGACACTGTAATACACTACGTCACACTAAAATACACTATACCAGACTAACACTATAATACTATAATGCAATATAATACCACATTACAGTACACTACACAGTTAAACACACTACAACATTATAATACTATCACACGCTACAATACACTATAACACAACCACAATACATGATCTGGATGATGGGGTGGAAAATTGGATAAATAAGTATGCAGATGATACTAAGATGGCAAATGGAGTTTAATGCTGATGAGTGTGAAGTGCTACATCTTGGCAGGACAAATCAAAATAGGACGTACATTGTAAATGGTAGGGAATTGAGGAATGCTGTAGAACAGAGGGATCTAGGAATAACTGTGCATAGTTCCCTGAAGGTGGAATCGCATGTAGATAGGGTGGTAAAGAAAGTCTTTGGTGTGCTGGCCTTTATAAATCAGAGCATTGAATATAGGAGTAGGGAAGTAATGTTAAAATTGTACAAGGCATTGGTAAGACCAATTCTGGAGTATGGTGTACAATTTTGGTAAGACCAATTCTGGAGTATGGTGTACAATTTTGGTCGCCTAGTTATAGGAAGGATGTCAACAAAATAGAGAGAGTACAGAGGAGATTTACTAGAATGTTGCCAGGGTTCCAGCAACTATGTCACAGAGAAAGGTTGAACAAGTTAGATCTTTATTCTTTGGAGCGCAGAAGGTTAAGGGGGGACTTGATTGAGGTCTTTAAAATGATGAAAGGGATAGACAGAGTTGACGTGGATACATTTTTCCCATTGAGGGTAGGGAAGATTCAAACAACAGGGCATGACATGAGAATTAAGGGACAGAGGTTTCGGGGTAACGTGAGGGGGAACTTCTTTACTCAGGCTGTGTGGAATCAGGTGGCTGTGTGGAATCAGCTTCCAGCAGAAGTGGTGGAGGCAGGATCGATTTTAACATTTAAGAGTAAAGTGGATAGGTATATGGACGTGAAGGGAATGGAGGGGTATGGTCTGAGTGCAGGTAGATGGGACTAGGGGGAAAACAAATGTTCGGCACGGACTGGAAGGGCCGAGAGGGTCTGTTTCCGTGCTGTAATTGTTATATGGTTATATGGTTAATACAACACACTCTAATATTACATACCATAATTTAATACATTATAACACCTTAATACGATATAATTCATATATACACTCTAACATGATATCACACATAACATTATAACATAACATACTAGAATTTGTTATAACACTATGACTATAATACGATGAAACTATAAAACCGACAACAGAGTTAGTGTGTTATCGTTTACAACAGTGTGTTATTGTATATTTTAGTGTATTGTAGTGTGCAATCGTGTGTTATTCTATTATAGTGATATATCGTGACATAATGTGTGTCATAATACGATAACACACTAACACTATAACACATAATACGATAACACACTAACACTATTTAATTGGTCTGCCTTGTCCTTGTCCTTGTTCCCCATGATAAATTCACCGGTTTCTTACTGGAAGGGACCTACATTAGTTTTAACTAATCTTTTTCTCTTCACATCTATAAAAACCTTTGCAGTCACGTTTTGTGTACCCTGTCAGTTTTCTTTCATAATCTATTTTCCCTTTCCTATTTAAGCCCTTTGTCCTCCTCTGCTGGTGTAATTGTGTCAGACTCGATAACAATCAGCACGGGAGCACCTCAAGGCTGCATGCTCAGCCCCCTGCTTAACTCTCTCTATACTCATGACTGCATAGCTGGTCACAGTGCAAACTCCATCATTAAGTTCGCTGACGAAACCACTGTTGTGGGACATATCACTGATGGGGATGAGTCGGAGTACAGAAGAGAGATCGAGTAACTGTCCATACGGTGCCAGCACAATAACCTGGCCCTCAACACCAGCAAAACCAAGGAACTGATTGTGGACTTTTGAAGGAGTAGGATGGGGACCCACAGTCCCGTTTATATCAATGGGTTGAAAGGGTCAAGAGCTTCAAATTCCTGGGCACATCTCTGAATATCTTCCCTGGTCCAAGAACACTAATGCAATTATCAAGAAAGTTCATCAACGCCTCTACTTCCTGAGAAGATTATGGTTTGTCAAGAGGACTCTCTCTAACTTCTACAGGTGCACAGTAGAGAGCTTACATAGAGATCGGTTACATCCGCAACATGAGCGCCCTGGAGAGGAAAAGACTACAAAAAATAGTAAGCACTGCCCATTCCATCATCAGCTCTGACCTTCCTTCCATCGGGGGGATTTAACGCAGTCACTGCCTCAAAAAGGCTGGCAGTATCATCAAAGACCCACACCATCCTGGCCACACACTCATCTCCCTGCTACCTTAAGGTAGAAGGTACAGGAGCCTGAAGATTACAACGTCCTGGTTCAGGAATAGCTATTTCCCCATAGCCATCAGGCTATTAAACCTGGCTCAGACAAAACTCTGAACATAAATAGTAAGATTAAACGAGAACTTACCCGTTTGAACTTTGATCTTTATTTTATGAGTCATCGAGTTGAGGGACTGTGAAGTACCCCGTACAGCCGTTTGTGCGTCAATCTTCAAAGCATCGGTGTGAAATCACAGATAATAGTGACTGAAGTATAATGGTAAGATAATAAAAGACTAGAACTAACAGATGAGATCAATGAGGGCTGGGAGAGGAGGGCACGTAGTCCCTCAACTTGACTCCTCATCAAATAAAGATCAAACTGGTAAGTTCTCGTTTAATCTTACTATTTTACTTCGGAATCACGTGAGTGACTACGTGAAGACTTCAAAATTTCCGTGATTTCATGCCGTGTGGAACGAGTATACACAACCACAGCTGCTTCATTGACAAATGAGGGGAAAACATTAATAATGCATACAGTCATGACAGATGTAAAACATGCTGATGCTGTTTAAATGAAACAATAATATTTCCATCTCTCAACCAGATGGAAAATATAACCAGAACACAAATAGAATTAACAAATACCCCTGGTTCAGCAAAGGGTCATTACAGATGTTTGGAGATTCGTTCATTGGACCTTGCTGCAGCTGTAACAATGCGACCCAACGGAACATAAATACCTTTGCTGCTGATGTTGTAGCAGCCCTGGTGGAATGTGATCTGGAATCAGAATCCATTCCTACATAACACAAACTCAGTTTTTATCATCTGGAATAGCCCGAACCATAAGTTCTCCCAAATTTTTTGTGTCTAACAACATTGCTAGTCCAAAACTCCAAGACTCTTGATGAACTTGACATATTGTTGTATATACGTGTGCTGACCTTATCAAAGGTCCCCTGGTATGCCTGTGACTATTTTGAGACCTGACCCCCTTCTGGTCTGCTCAAGTATTTGTAACATAATATTATATATTACAATTTACAAACATTATCATCCTGTACTATCACAATTATGTAGCAGCTGAACTTGCTGCACTAAACCAGTGCCAGAAGGATAACTATCCAATAAACCCCAGCCAAATTTAAGGATATAACTACAGCCTCATGGTGAAACAGGAAATACGTCGTCGAGCTTGGAAAGGGCGCGGAGAAGATTTATGAGGATCTTGCCGGTACTCGAGGGGCCTGAGCTACAGGGATAGGTTGGGGCAGGCTGGGACTCTATTCCTTGGAGCACAGGAGGATGAGGGGCGATCTTATCAAGGTGTACAAAATCACCAGAGGAAGAGATCGGGGAGACACAATGAGTCTCTTGCCCAGAGTAGGGGAATCGAGGACCAGAGGGCACGGGTTTAAGGTGAGAGAGGCGGGGGTGGGGAAAATTTGAATTGGAATCTGAGGAGCAACTTTTCCACACAGGTGTATGGAGGTGGGTGTATGGAACGAGCTGCCGGAGGAGGTAGTTGAGTGAGACTATCACAACACTTGGACAGGTACATGGATAGGACAGGTTTGGAGGGATATGCGCCAAATATGGGCAGCAGGTGGGACTAGTGTAGATGGGGCATGTAGGCCTGTGTGGCAAGTTGGGCCGAAGGGCCTGTTTCCACACTGTGTCACTGTCTCTCTGTCTGTCTCTCTGTCTGTCTGTCTGTCTCTCTCTTTCTCTGTCGCTCTCTCTCTCTCTGTCTCTGTCTGTCTGTCTCGCTGTATCTCTCTCGCTCTCTGCTAGAGGGAATTTGGGCGAACGTAGACCCGATTCAGACAATGCCAACTGCGGGCTGGCAGGGGGGAATGGGCCGAAGGGCCTGTTTCGGACGCTCTTGGCTCCCCGCATCCACGCCGTTGTCCCGCAAGGTCGGCTTGGTGAGATTGGGGGGGGGGGGGGGTGTGTTTGGGGCAAATGGTTTGGAAATGAAACAGAAATCGGCCTGAGCAGCTATATAGGGGGTCTGCACGTAAGGTAACTGGGTCATAGGGCTTGACGCACGGAGCCGCTCAATCCATCTGGAGGACATACGTAACTTCCGGTATATGTTATTAATACAAGAGACGCGTACTTTCCTACCTGTTAAAAACCGCCAAAATGTTGGATTTTTGCGCTGCAAAAAATTGTGGAAGTCGGGGTAAGTGTGAGAGACATGTACCCAACTTCAGATTTCCAAAAAGGGAATCGAAATGAAGGTAAAGAGAAGCGAGAGCTGAAGGGGCAACAACAGCTAAAGTGCTTGCTGAACATTGGCCGTGCAGATATCGGAATTGAAAATATTGGGAAATATCATGTTAGCTCACTGCATTTCATCAACAGTAATTTGTGTTGTTTCTTGATCCCTTTGGAAGCTAAAAAGTCTCAGAAGTAATAAATCTGGCTGTAAATTTTGCTTCAGAGGCGTTTTCTTTTTGTATGTAAAAACCCACTTGAGAACCATGGACGATTTTAAAATTTTACAGCCAGATTTACCACTTCTGAAAATTTTTAGATGCGAAAGGAATCGAGAAAAAACACAAATAATGCCTTCGTTGATGAAATGCAGAGAGCAAACGGCCAATGTTGGCCAACCACTGGCTGTTGTTGTCCCTTCAGCTCTCGTTTCTCTCTACCGTCATTTCTCCTCACTTTTGGAATTCTGAAGTAGGATAAATGTCACGCTTATCCCGATTTCCATAATTATTTACTGCGCAAAAATTAACGATTTCGGCGGGCGGGGTTTAACGGGCCCCGCTACACTGGAAACAATGGTCAGTGTTCACCTGCAGCTCATTGCTTGTACTCCACTTGGCGTAGCGTAGCAACAGTACGGGTCATGGGTCGTGACCCCACTGCCGTGAAACCTCCCTATTAAGTGTGATATAGGGTGAATTATAAAATGCGGAGATCGGCCTGCCAGCGCCTGTGCATGTTCCCCTGCTGCATTAAAGGGAATGCATGCATCACTGGCTGCATTGCTGCCTCTCCCGCTGCATGGCGGCGCTTTCATCTTTATCTGCTTTTTATTGCAGCCGGATTCCCGAACCACTTCCGGTTGGGTGGCGCTCTTCGTGTCCACAAAGGCGCTTCCGGTAGGGGGGCGCTTTAGGGCCGCGCACCGACGCTGGCAAAGCGGGACGGCGGGTCTCAGGCGTCCGGTGGAGGGCGAAACGCTGAATGTTGGTTCCCAGGTGGTTTTTGTTGTTTTTTGGGGCATTGAGGGCGGGATGGAGAGGAAAAGGGAGGGAGGGGGGGGTGAAGAGAGGTGGGAGGGAGAGACACAGTTTGGCAGAGTTTTGAGGAAGTTTTGAGAACATTTTGGAGAGATTGAGAGAGAGAGAGAGAGAGAGGGGGGGGGTAGGAATTTGAGAGTTTTGAGGAATGAGTCGGACTCCTTTCCTCTTTCCCTCCCTCGCTCCTTCCCACCTTCCCTCCCTCTGTGTGTGTGTGGGAGAGAGAGAGGGATGGAGAGAAGGAGGGAGAGAGAGGGATGAGGGAGAGAGAGAAGCAGAGAGAGAGAGAGGGAGAGGGAGGGAGAGAGAGAGAGAGAGAGAGGGATGAGAGAGAGAGAGAGAGAGAGGGATGAGAGAGAGAGAGAGAGAGAGAGGAGGGACGAGGGAGAGAGAAGTATTCACCTCTCCCTCCCTCTCTGGTGTCACGATGGCGCAGCGGTAGAGTTGCCGCCTCACAGCGCCAGAGACCCCGGTTCCATCCCCACTGGTGCTGTCTGTGAGGAGTTTGCACGTTCTCTCCCCGTGACCTGCGTGGGATTTCTCCGGGAGCTCCGGATTCCTCCCACACTCCAAAGATGTGCGGGTTTGTAGGTTAATTGGCTTCTGGTAAAGATTGTAAATTGTCCCCCAGTGTGTATGTATGTAGGATGGTGTTAGTGTGCGGGGATCGCTGATTGGCACGGACTCGGTGGGCTGAAGGGCCTGTATCCATGTTGTATTCATAACAAGAGGATTTCAGTACAGGAGTAAAGAGGTTCTTCTGCTGATGTATAGGGCTCTGGTGAGACCACATATGGAGTATTGTGTACAGTTTTGGTCTAATTTGAGGAAGAACATCCTTGTGATTGAGGCAGTGCAGCGTAGGTTCACGAGATTGATCCCTGGGATGGCGGGACTGTCATATGAGTAAAGATTGAAAAGACTAGGCTTGTATTCACTGGAGTTTAGAAGGATGAGGGGGAATCTTATAGAAACATTTAAAATTATAAAAGGGTACACAAAAGGCTGGAGAAACTCAGCGGGTGCAGCAGCATGCTAAGTGAAATATGCAGGACCTTTACATGCTAAGTGAAATATGCAGGAAACATGCTGAAATATAAAGAAATTGGGCAATTGGAATATGAAAGCAAAATACCTTCCTTTAGTCCCACGCCATATATCTGAGCAGCCAGTGCAGTCACTAGAGCCAAACGACACCAGCAACAGAACCCATATGCAAACGCCCAAGTGCTTCCACATTATGTTTCCTGGTGGAAATTTTTATTCATAGGATCCTTGCATTACTGAGGGGAAACATTTTCTATTATAATTTTATTTTTGTCAAAATGAAAAGACTTTTTACATTTATTTTAATCTAAACATGATGGATTGTCAAAGTATCCCCAAGTGCGCAGGCCACGGGGTAACCGAGGCCGGAGCCCCTGCAGGTCGGAGCCGGTGAAGGCCGTAGTCCCGTGGGTTGGCAGAGGTGGAGCCCACATGCCGAGAGTCAATGGAGCTATGCAACTGGGCTCTGTGTCGGCGCCACGGAGGCATCCGGAGAGAACCTCGCAGCGATAGTGGAGAGGTCGGTGCGGTGGTCGATGGGGGTGCCGACTGACGGACGAGGACAGGCATGTGGAAGTGAGGATGCCGCTGGCGAGGGAAGAAACAAAGGAGGACACGGCATGGGGGAGGAGGAGAACGTACAAACTCTGTACAGTCAAGCACCCATAGTCAGGATCTAACCCAGGTCTCTGGCGCTGTACGGCAGTAGCCTACTACTACGCCACCGTGCCGCCCGTCTATGAATCTATGACTTCAAGCTCAGTCCTCTTCCAAGGACAGGGAAATGTTGCTATAAAATGTTTGGATGAAGCAATGTTGTGAAGTGCTCTAGAGAGTTATTCTGGAAAAGCATAGGAATTAGAATAAGCTTGACAATATTATGATCACTACCTCCTAATGGCTCCTTCACCTCAAGTTCCTTTATCAAATCTGATTCATTACATAACACTAATCCAGAATTGCCTTCTCCATCCTGAACCAACCTGATCTCCCGGTTGCTGGACACTTTAATTATCCTTCCCATTCCCACACAGACCTTTCTGTCTTCAGTCTCCTCCATTGTCAGAGTGAGTGAAGCTAAACTCAAATTAGATGAATAGCATTTCATATTTTGCTTGGCAGCTTACAGCCCAGTGGTACGAATCTTCATTTCTCCCACATCAGGTAGCCCCGGCATTCTCTCTCTCTCTCTCTCTCTCTGTATCCCTCCCCCACCCAAGTCGCACCAGCTTACAATGGCCTGTTTCCTTTATCGTTGTCCTTTTTTACATATAACCATGTAACAATTACAGCACGGAAACAGGCCTTTCCAGTCCGTGCCGACCATTTGTTTTCCCCTACTCCCATCTACCTGCACTCAGACCATACCCCTCCATTCCCTTCCCGTCCATATACCTATCCACTTTACTTTTAAATGTTAAAATCGATCCTGCCTCCACCACTTCTGCTGGAAGCTCATTCCACACAGCCACCACCCTCTGAGTAAAGACGATCCCCCTCGCGTTACCCCTAAACTTCTGTCCCTTAATTCTCATGTCATGCCCTCTTGTTTGAATCCTCCCTACCCTCAATGGGAAAAGCAGGAAGAGGGGGAGAGAGCGAGAGCGAGTCAGAGTCACAGAGAGATCCAGCGCAGAAAAAGGCCCTTGGCCCAACTTGCCCACCCCGACCAACATGCCCCATCTACACTAGTCCCACCCCGACCAACATGCCCCATCTACACTAGTCCACCCCCGACCAACATGCCCCATCCCACTAGTCCCACCCCGACCAACATGCCCATCTACACCAGTCCCACCCCGACCAACATGCCCCATCTACACTAGTCCCACCCCGACCAACATGCCCCATCTACACTAGTCCCACCCCGACCAACATGCCCCATCCACACTAGTCCCACCCCGACCAACATGCCCCATCTACACCAGTCCCACCCGACCAACATGCCCCATCTACACTAGTCCCACCCCGACCAACATGCCCCATCTACACTAGTCCCACCCCGACCAACATGCCCCATCTACACTAGTCCCACCCCGACCAACATGCCCCATCTACACTAGTCCCACCCCGACCAACATGCCCTATCTACACTAGTCCCACCCGACCAACATGCCCCATCTACACTAGTCCCACCCCGACCAACATGCCCCATCTACACTAGGGACCCACCTGCCCATCTGCGTTTGGTCCACATCCCTCCAAACCTGTCCTATTCATGTACCTGTTCAAGTGTTGTGATAGTCCCAGCCTCAACTACCTCCTCCGGCAGCTCGTTCTATACACCCACCATCCTCTGTGTGGAAAAGTTGCCCCTCAGATTCCCATTAAATCTTTCCCCACTCTCTCATCTTAAACCCATGTCTTCTGGTCCTCGATTCCCCTGCTCTGGGCAAGAGATTCTGTGTCTGTCTACCCGATCTATTCCTCTGGTGATTTTGTACACCTCTCTACGATCACCCCTCATCCTCCTGTGCTCCAAGGAATAGAGTCTCAGCCCTGCCCCAACCTCTCCCTGTAGCTCAGGCCCCTCGAGTCCCGGCAAAATCCTCTTAAATCTTCTCCACGCCCTTTCCAAGCTTGACTCTTCTCCCCAACTTCTCCCCCCTTCCATCTCTCACTCCTCTCCCTCATCTCTCTCTCTCCCCTCTCTTCTCTCTCTTTCCCTCTCCCCCTTTCTCTCTCAGGTGTAGAGTGGTTTAGATAGGGTGGTAAAGAAAGCCTTTGGTGTGCTGGCCTTTATAAATCAGAGCATTGAATATAGGAGTAGGGAAGTAATGTTAAAATTGTACAAGGCATTGGTAAGACCAATTCTGGAGTATGGTGTACAATTTTGGTCGCCTAGTTATAGGAAGGATGTCAACAAAATAGAGAGAGTACAGAGGAGATTTACTAGAATGTTGCCAGGGTTCCAGCAACTATGTTACAGAGAAAGGTTGAACAAGTTAGGTCTTTATTCTTTGGAGCGCAGAAGGTTAAGGGGGGACTTGATTGAGGTCTTTAAAAATGATGAAAGGGATAGACAGAGTTGACGTGGATACGTTTTTCCCATTGAGGGTAGGGAAGATTCAACAAGAGGGCATGACATGAGAATTAAGGGACAGAAGTTTAGGGGTAACGTGAGGGGGAACCTCTTTATTCAGAGGGTGGTGGCTGTGTGGAATGAGCTTCCAGCAGAAGTGGTGGAGGCAGGATCGATTTTAACATGTAAAAGTAAAGTGGATAGGTATATGGACGTGAAGGGAATGGAGGGGTATGGTCTGAGTGCAGGTAGATGGGACAAATGGTCGGCACGGACTGGAATGGCCGAGAGGGCCTGTTTCCGTGCTGTAATTGTTATATGGTTAAACGCCTGTAAACCCCTCTAAACATCTCTAATCGCCTGCAAATCCATCTATACCACCCAGAACCTCTCTCAACACCTGTAAACACCCGGAAACACCTGTAACCCCCCCCCCCCTAAACCTCTGTATATACCTCTAACCCCATGTACATCCCTCTAAACCCTCCAAACCCATGCAAACCCCTGTGAACCCATATAAACCGCTACAAACTCCCTCCAAACCCCTCTGACCCCATCCAACCCCTTCTAAACTACCTCGAAACCCTTCCAAACCCTTCTAATCCTCTCTAAACATCTATAAACCTCTGTAAACGACTAAATCCACCTTAACCACTCTAAACACCTCCAACCTCTCCAAACCGCTCTGCACCGCTCCAGACCTCTCCAATCCCCTCCAAACCCCTCGAAACCCATGTAAACCTCTCTAAACATCTCTAATCCCCTGCAAACCCCTCTATACAACGTAAAACCTCTCTAAACATCTGTAAGCACCCGGAAACACCTGTAAATCCCTCAAAACCTCTGTACTTACCTCTAAACACATGTAAATCCTTCTAAACCACTCAAAACCCATATAAACCCCAACAAAGCCCTCGATACCCCATGTAAACCTCTGTAAACCCATGTAAACCTCTCTAAACATTTCTAATCGTCTATAAACAACTCTAAACCCCTGTAAACGTCTGTAAAACGCTCTAAAACCGTGTAAACCCATCCAAACCGCTAACAACTCTACCATCTAAAACCCCTCTCAACACACTCTAACCTGCAAACCACTAAAAACACTCTAAACGCCTGCAAACACCTCTAAACCCATCTAAACCCCTCTAAACTCCTGTAAATCCCTGTAAAACCCGCTAAAGCCCTATAACCCCATGGAAATCCCTCTAAACAACTCTAAACCCATGTGGACCACTCTAAACGCCTCTAAACTCACTATGAAGCCCTCCAAACCCACAAACCTCCAAACCCACAAACCCACAAACCCTCTAAACACCTCTAATCCCCTGCAAACCTCTGTACACCATCTAAACCCATCGAAACCCCTCTAAACCACTCTAAATCTCTATAAACACCTGCAAACCTCTAAAGCGCCTATAATCCCGTCTAAACCCCTCTAACTCTCTGCAAATCCCTCTATACCCCTGTAAATCCCTCTAAACACCACTCTAAACATCTTTAATCCCCTGCAAATACCTAAACGCCCCAGGTAACACCCCTCTATACACCTCTAACACCTCTAAACCACTCTAAACCACTAAACCACTCTAAACACTTCTAAACAACTCTCCACACCTGCAAACATCTGTAAACACCCTCTAATCCATTCTACTCATCTAAAACCCTCTAACCCCTTCTAAACCCCTATAAATTCTTCTCCACCTTCATTTCTATGTCTAGCTACACCTCTATCTTTATCTCCAGTTCCATCTCTAGCTCCATCTCTCGCTCCAGCTCCGTCTCCAGCTTCATCACCAAACTCCACCTCCATCTCCATCTCAAGCTCCATCTCCAGCTCCATCTCCATCCCCTGCTCCATCGTGAGCTCGAGTCCAACTCCAGCTCCCGCACCTCCAGGACTATCTCGGAGTCCAGCTCCATCATTATCTCTAGCTCCACTATATTTTTCTGTAGCTCCAATTCCTTCTCTCACTAGCTCCAGCTCCAGCTCTCTCTCCACCTCAACCTCCTGTTCCCTCTCCATTTGCATCTCCAGCCATCTCTAGCTCCATGGGTCCTTCCCATTAATTCGAGAATCTTTTGTAATTTTTCCTGTAGTCACTTCCCTTTCAACTCCATCTTCCGTACCTCCATAGTAACGTTTAGAGTGGTTAAGGTGGATTTAGTCGTTTACAGTAATGGGGAGGAGCCTTCCAAATGTAGTTTACCGAAAGTCCAAAGGGCAGCATGAAAACTTTCTGACTCTTCCAATCAATGCCACTAGCAATAACGGCAAGCACATCATATGCCTTCTTTACCACCCTATCTACTTGTGCTGTCACCATCAGCGAGCTATGAACTTGAACTCCAAGATCTTTCTGCAATGGTGTTTAGGTTCATGTAATTACTGCACACTCCTCCTTTCATTCAACCTCCCAAAGGTTGGTGGTGGGTGTGTGGGTGATTCTCATGTATCTCAGGCCCAAAGGTATGTTAATGATCCTTCCTCATTGAATGAGCTCACAGGCTGGGAGAACCAAAAGGCAGGACACACAGGAATTGTCAGCATTATGTTCCAACGCCATTGCTCTGACAATTTGACCAACTATTCACCATCATCCTGTACCCTAGATAACCCTCCTCACTGTCAGCAGCACCACCAGGTGTGTGGCCATCATAGAAACATAGAAAATACGTGCAGGAGGAGGCCATTAGGCCCTTAGAGCCAGCACCGCCGTTCATTGTGATCATGGCTGATTGTCCGCTATCAATAAACCGTGCCTGCGTTCTCCCCATATCCCTTGATTCCACTAGCCCCTAGAGCTCTATCTAACTCTCTCTTAAATCCATTCAGTGATTTGGCCTCCACTGCCCTCTGTGGCAGGGAATTCCATAAATTCACAACTCTCTGGGTAAAAAAGTTTAATTCTAAGACTGTGGCCCCTGGTTCTGGACTCGCCCAACTCACAACTCTCTGGATGAAAACGTTTATTCTCACCTCAGTCTTAAATTACTTCCCCTTTATTCTAAGACTGTGGCCCCTGCTTCTGGACTCGCCCAACATTGGGAACATTTTTCCTGCATCTAGCTTGTCCAGTCCTTTTATAATTTTTATGTCTCTATGAGATCCTCCTCATCCTTCTAAACTCCAGTGAATACAAGCCGTATTCTGCAGTCGATTTCCTGCGGTCTCCTTTCTCAGCAAGTTAACATGAGAACGTGCGTGGATTTACTTTGTATTTTTATTGTTTTACTTTTAATAACATTAGTAAATTAAAGTTGCATTGCAGCTGAACAAACAAATAGAAATATATTCTTCTTGAACAAACTGTACCGTCAGATGCATCAGAAATATTGAGACATTACAGGAATAGGTCATGGAGTTAAAACTCATGATTCAATCACGTCATTTCTCAATTCACGTCATTGAGAAAATAATCAACTGCGTAATTGACAGAATTAAAGAGGATATGTCATCGACAATATTAGCTTGGATTCCTGTCAAACCACCTCCACCCCTACACTGCACCAACAGTCCACCCCACACCATCCCACACTGCCCAACAGTTCCACCCCACACCCACACCACCCCACATGCCCAACAGTCCACCCCACACTGCCCAACAGCCCACCCCAACACTGCCAACAGTCCATCCCTCCTGTGACATTGAAACAGGAGATGTGGAGTCAGCAAGGATTTGTAAGGGTTAAAATACCCTAATGGGACGAACCTACAGGCCCCCAAACAGGGACATAGGGGTAAGGTGAATCAGGAGCTAAAATTGTGGCATATAGCAAAAGTAATGCTGTGGTTAGTATGGGAGATTTCAAATGCAGGTAAACTGCGAATATCAGGTTGGTTCTGGACCCCAAGAAAGGAACTTTGAAGAGTGCCTTCGTGATGGATTCTTAGAACAGGGCTTGTATTTGGAGCCTACCAGGGGAAAAGGCAAATTCTGGATTTAGTGTTATGTAATTAACTGGATTTGATAAAGGACCTCGAGGTTTAATGAGCATTAGGAGGCATGGTCAGGTTTAATCTACAATTTGAGAGGGAGAAGAGTAGATCGGAGGTGTCAGTGTTGCAGTTGAATAAAGGGGACTATGGGCCATGAGTGAGGAGCAGGCCAAAGTTGACTGAAAGATACACTAGCAGGGATTACAGTGGAACAAAAATGGCAGGTTTTCTAGGAATAATACAGAAGGTGCAGGATCAGTTCATTCCTAGAAGTAAGATTCCAAGGGGAGAGAAAGGGGCGAGAAAGAGGTGGGAAGGGGGAGGAGACAGCAAGGGTTAACAGAATTTAGAAAAATTCAATGTTCAAGCCCAGAGGATGCAGACTCCCAAGCGGAATATGAGGTGCTGTTCCTCCAACTTGCGGTGTTGCTCACTCTGGCCGTGGAGGAGGCCCAGGACCGAGAGGTCGGATACGGAATGGGAGGGGGAGTTGAAGTGCTGAGCCACCGGGAGGTCGGGTTGGTTATTGCGGACCGAGCAGAGGTGTTCGGCGAAACGATCGCCAAGCCTCTGCTTGGTCTCACCGATATAGATCATCTGGCATCTGGAGCAGTGGATGCAGTAGATGAGGTTGGAGGAGGTGCTGGATTATGTGTCAGTTGCTCTACACTTTCCATGTCTCTTTTTAATGCCGTTATAGTCCCTGCTTCAACTACATCCACTGGCAGCATGTTCCATGGGCCCACCATCCTCTGAATAAAAAAATGCTCCCAGGTTCCTATTAATATTTCCCCTCTTCCCTTAAACCTATGTCCTCTGGTTCATGATTCCCCAACACTTGGGAAAAGACCATTCACGTTTACCCTACTTATTGCCATCACGATTTTATACACCTCTATAACATCATTTACAAGGAGATATGATTCATTTTATCTTACTGCATTCGGCATAGACATTGTGGGGCTGAAGGGATGTTTCTGTGATGTGCGATTCTATGTCCTCCTGTAAGTCACTTCCCCTTCAACTCATCTTTATAACTCCCAATTTGTCTATCCCTCCCCCCACTATTTAGTTTAAACCCACACGTGTAGCCCTAGCAAAACCTGCCTGCCAGAATGCCTGCCAGTTAAGGTGTAACCCGTCCCTTTTGTACAGGTCACCCCTTACCACAGAAGAGATCCAGTGGTCTATAAAATAAGGAAAGTCTCCTGGGCTCAACTGGTTATGGGAAATGAGTTTGGTTCTTGGTGGTTAGTGGGGAAAGGTATTTGAGGTAGTGAGGAAGGTGCCCTGTGCATGGACAGGGAGCAGTGGAGGGGAGGGGCTATCGTGAGTGGGACAGGAGGGGCTGGTTACAGAGGGTGGGAGAGGAGCAGCAGAGTCCGTGGTGAGGATCTGGTTCTCTCACAGATCAACCCACCGAGAGATACTCCAGACCACAAGCCTCACACACACCTTTAATCACACACTCTCTCCATTTCACTCCACCCATTTCTCACTCCCCATTTCACACACCCTCCATACTCCTCCCCATCTCACTCCCCATCTCAAACACCCTCCATACTCCTCCCCATCTCACACTTCCCTTCTCACATTCCCTCTATACTCCCTCCCCCATTCCACCACTCCCCATCTCACACACCCTCCATCACTCACTCCCCTATCTGACACATATCCTTCTCTCTGGGCTCTCCACCTCACACATCCTCCATCTCAGTATCTCCATCACTCACACTCGCTCTCTATCTCACACTCTCCATCTCACAACCTTTCACACTCCAACTCATCCTCACTCCATCTAACACAATCTCCATCTCATTCACTCTTATTTAAGAATAAGGGGTAGGTCTGAAGAATAAAGGGTAGGCCACTTAAAACGGAAGTGAGGAAAAACATTTTTGCCCAGAAAGTTGTGAATCGGTGGAATTTTGCCTCAGAGGGTGGTGGAGGCCGGTTCTCCGGATACTTTAAAGAGAGAGTTAGATAGAGCTCTTAAGGATAGCGGAGTCCGGGGATAAGGGGAGGCTGGAATGGGGTACTCATTTGGGGATGATCAGCCATGATCACATTGAATAGCGATGCTGCCTCGAAGGGCTAAATGCCTACTCATGCACCTATTGTCTATAGTTTCCACCTCTCACACTCACACCATCACTCCATCTCACACACACCCTCTATCACACACACCCTTCATCACGCACACACACCCCCTCCATCTCACACAACATTACACACACACACACCCTTATCACACACACACACACTTCATCACACACACATCCATCACACACACACCACACACGCACACACACACACACACACACAACACCCCTCCATCACACACACACACACAAACACCCTCCATCACACACCTCCATCACACCACACACACCACACACGCACATACCCTCGATCACACACACACCCTCCATCACACACACACACACACACACACACACCCTCTATCACACACATCCTTCTTCACACACACCCTCCATCACACACACACTCACACACCCTCCATCACACACCCTCCATCTCTCACTCTCCACCCCCTCTTCCCGCCGTGCTTCACCTCCCTGCCTTCCCTCCCCACTCCCACTTTTCACGTCCTTCCCCCGTCTCCCACAGTGGTGGGTTTATGGGTCCAGCTGCCAGTGGAAATGATTGAGGTGGATACAATAGCAACTAACAGATGTTTGGATAGGAAATATTTAGAGGGGCTAATTATGGTCAAATTGGGTGAGCTTGGATGGGCATTCTGGCCAGAGTGGACGGGTTGGGCCTGTTTGTCTTCTGTGTTGCTTTACAACTCTTTGTCCACACAGACCCAGACACACACACACACACACTAACTACATACACACTTAACCACCTTCCCGCTATCCACCTACACACTAACCACATACACACAAAACACACGCACACATAGCACACACACGCACGCACACACGTGCACACACACGTGCACACACACGTGCACACACACGCACACATACACACACATACGCACACACACACACACACACACACACACACACACACACACACACACACACACACACACACACATATGTACGCACACGCACACACATAGATGACAGGAAATGTAATTCTACCACTGATCATCCTCCATCTATGCCCCCTCTTCCCTCAGTCTCTATCATCTATCACATCTCCCATCTCACCCATTCCTTCTCTTCCACACTTCTTCTCACAGGCCGCTTTCCCAACGCCCTGCATTCTCTCACTCTCTCCTCCATCACAAAACTCAGACATTTCCTCCTCCCACTGCACTGCTTGTCTGGGTCTCCTGACTCCCCCTTTCTCACCTACCAGCTCCTCACTCTCTTCCCTCCCTAAAAATCTCTCTACAATCCGCCGGTTGCATCGTGGCTTGGTTCAGCAACTTTGAGTGCCCTGGAAGAGGAAAAAGACTACCAAAAAGTAGCAAACACTGCCCAGTCCATCATCGGCTCTGACCTTCCTTCCATCGAGGGGATCTACCACAGTCGCTGCCTCAAAAAGGCTGGCATCAAGGACCCACACCACCTGGCCACACACTCATTCTCCCTGCTACATTCGGGTAGAAGGTACAGGAGCCTCAGAACTGCAACGGACCGGTCCGGTTCAGGAATAGCTACTTCCCACAGCCATCAGGCAAACCTGGCTCGGACAAAACTCTGAACATTAATACCCCTCCATTTGTTATTTGCACTTTATTAATTTATTCATTAATGTGTGTATTTAAGTATATAATTGTAGTCAATGCCTACTATGTTCTGTTGTGCTTTGCAAAGAAAGAATTTCATTGTCCTGTCAGGGACACATGACAATAAACTCTTTTGACTATTTTGACTTTTGAATTGAGGGATATGGAATATATGGAATATGTGGAATGGTGCTGGCCTCAGTCAGTGGAGAGTGTTGTGGGATCATCCCCAGCGCGGTGACACACAGCGCGGTGAAACACTGACGTGGAGCTGTGCCGTGAGGAAGGAGAGATCATCTGCTGAGCTTCGAACGACGGACAGGTGTGGAGGAAAGCAGAGTCCGGAGCGGCAGTGAAGTGGCAGCCGGAGTAACAGCTCAGACTGCAGGGTTTAAAGGCCGGAATACTCAGACCATCTGCAACACGTTTTAGTACTTGAATATTATTTACTGTAAAGCCGATGATTTATATTGCTTTTGTTGAATTGTGCGATCAATAAACCTGCAACCGCTTGGCAGCAAGGTTCTGAGAGCGTGATCTTCCTTTATCATCTGAATAAAACATGGGTGTTCGGTGCAGAGGGGGAGGTGAGGTGGCTACAATAACAACATACACAGATAGAAACAGTACGCACCAGGAACAACAAGGGAATACATAGGGTGAACGCAGGAAAATCTACCCGGATAAGGTCATCAGGAACCAGGGACAGAGGTTGACAGTGAGACGGGAAAGATCCAAGGGAGAACGTATTCACATCAGAACAGACAAGGCCACAGTCTGAGAGTTGCGGCCTCTGGGGGGGCAGTGAAGAAGGCAGGCAGGATACTCGCCTTCATGGGCCCGCGGCACAGAATGCAACTAATTCCACGTTGTGGTTACAACTTTAGAAAGCTTGGTGAGACCTCAGCTGAAGCACTGTGAGCAGGTCTGGTCACCACACGACAGCGGGTGCCACAGCAGATTCACCAGGATGGTACAGATTCCGTGAGTTTCAGAAAACAGTGAGAGACAAAGGACTGCGATATGTTTCCCTGTGGGCAGAGAAAACTGATGGGTAAAATGGACAATAGACAATAGGTGCAGGAGTAGGCCATTTGGCCCTGCAAACCAGCACCGCCATTCAATGTGATCATGGCTGATCATCCCCAATCAGTACCCCAGTTCCTGCCTTCTTCCCATATCCCCTGACTCCGTATTTTTAAGAGCCCTATCTAGCTCTCTCCTGAAAGCATCCAGAGACCCTCCACGCCCTCTGAGGCAGAGAATTCACAGACTCACCACTCTCTTTGAGAAAAAGTGTTTCCTCGTCTCCGTTCTCCGTTGCTCCTTATTCTTAAACTGTGGCCCCTGGTTCGGACTCCCCCAACATCGGGAAACTTGTTTCTTGCCTCAAGCGTGTCTCAAACCTTAATTAATCTTATATGTTTCAATGAAGATTTCCCCCTCATCTTTCTAAACTCTAGAGTGTACAAGCCCCCCAACTTGCTCCATTCTTTCTCAGCATATGACAGTCCCGCCATCCGGGAATTAACTGGTAACCTATGCTGCACTCCCTCAATAGCCTAAGAATGCCCTTCCTCAAATTAGGGAAACCAAAACTGACACAAGTACCAGGTGTGCTCGAAAACAGACAGAGGAATTTCAATATTACGAGGACAGATAACTGTAAATTTCATAAAAGTCGCGCTGGTCTAAAATAAGAGGACAGGACGTTTGTGAAAGTCAAGGATGCGATTGCAGGTTTGGAAGACCATGTTATTGTCGAGAGTTCAAGTTCAAGTTACATTTATTGTCACGTGCACCTATTGGTGCAGTTGCGATTTGAGTTTACATACAGCCATTATTGATTTCTACTGGTAAGTTCTCCTTTAATCTTTACTAATAAAGAGACATGACAAGATATAAAATTTAACACAAACATCCACCACACAGCGGAATCAACGTTTCCCACGTGAGGAAGGGCAATAAAGTTCAAGCTATCTTGCTCTTTTTTCACGCGTGGTCAGGGCCGTTGAACCCTCTGCAGTCGCCGCTACGGGCCGGCCCGCTGTAGTGCCCTTTTCCATTGCCCCCTGTACTGTAAGTTCACCACCAAACGTTCGTTTTTCGAGTGTCCTGGTACTGTAGTTCCACCACACATAACATGCGTTTTCCAGTCATCTGTACTGTGTTCCACCAAACAAACGTTTGTTTTCCAGTGCGCTTGATGTAATGTAGCTCCACCACACAAACGTTCGTTTTCAGTGTCCTGTATGTAGTTCCAACACACAACGTTTCATTTTCAAGTATTGTTCTGTTACTGTAGTTCCACCACACATACGTTATTTTCCAGTTATCCATGTGCTGTAGTTCCACCACACAAACATTAGTTTCCAGTGCCCTGTACTGTAGTTCCAGCCACACAACTGTGTGTCCAAAAGCTGGCCATGTTACAGGAGGTTGATGTGGAGTGTAAAAGGTGTCAAGGAGCTGTTGGGCATACGGCTTGTTTCTGTGGAGAGAAAGAGACATAAATAATTCACCTTCTCTTCTGTGGCCAATTGCAGGTGAATTAAGCAAACACATGCACTAGTCCATTCTGCCGGTTCAATTATCCTGCGTTTGTAGCATAACCTGGGCAAAAGTGAGAATGAGGAACAGGGAACTGCAGATGCTGGAATCTTGAGCTAAACACATAAGGTGGAGTAACTCAATGGGTCAGACATATGGAAGGAATTGAAAAGCGATGGGTTGCGACCCTTTTAATGTGTAGAAAGTAGAACAAGGTATTTTTTATTTCAGGAACGCAGGGTAACATTGTGTGATAGGAAAGGATGCAAACTGAGCAGAAATTTCCACACAGAGTATCAAGGGAGCAGGCGGTAAATTGGGGTGGGGAATGTGGGGGAACAAGCAAGGGGTGAGAGGGTGGTGAGTGACACTGACCAACTGAGTATCTGGGGAAGCTTGAGGGAATAACTTGTGATGATCCCTGTTTCATAGTTTGCACCTTCTCATTCCCTAGCTCTCTCTGCTGAGGTCAGTCTCCATGTCTCATGTGATATTTCAATCCCCTCTTCTCCACATCTTTGCAGTTACTCTCAATTAATTTTTAAACCTCAATGGGCAGTATTATTCGGTTCTTTAGATAAAACTGTAATTAAAGATAACAACAATTGCCAGTGGCTGTCTTCGATGTTAAGGCCTGTTGTATTTTCTGCCCATTATATTTATGGAGAGTTCAGACAACGCAATGTTCAAAGCTGACCCATTTTTAGTGAAACAAGGAATGATTCTGTGGATGTTGCTTTTCCAGTCCTCTCTGTTCACTGTAGTCCCACTACCCAGTGGTGCACAGGGCTGTATGTTGCAGGATGTTAGTGAGCAGTATCAAACATGTCATAGTTGTCGGGCTGAATGGCCTGTTCCTGTTGCGTAACTTCCATACAATTCACCCTTGTTTTTGCAGCCATTACGTTTCTGATGGGTTTAACCCTGCCCTGCTCTATCATCCCTCTCTTTAACAAGAAATGGACTGCGAACACAGGACTTTTCACATGTTAACCTTTGATGAAAGGGTTCAGATGCAATCGAGTGAGAAGGAAACAAGATAATTTGTGGGAGTGTCGTGGGGGGGGGGGGTGGGGAGGGGGGGAGGATGTGGGTTGGTGGTGAGGAGGGAATGGTAACGTTTTCAGGCAGTTTGAGCAGAGTGCACCAAGTTCAAATCAGACATCATTCAATTTCTGAACAGAAGGCTGCATATTAATTCACTACCATTTGTGAAATTCTGTTTATAACAGGAAATAAAACGGACTGTAAATCAAGTACTTTTCATATCAGTGCAAGATTAACATTTGTGAAAGGCACAGATTGCAAATTAAGCCACAGATGAAACAAGAAAACAATGGGAGTTAGTGGTGTGGGGAGAGAGGGGGCAAAGGGACTTGTCAAGGTAATTTTGATTTTCTGGACATTGCGGTTCTTATGGAAACAATCCACTGGTCAAATCTCCCCTGTTTGTTTATTCATGTTTTATAATGGCAGCTCAATGAGAACAAGGTCATCAGTCAGATAGTCAGTCAATGTTATTTGTATAGACATTTAAACATAAATTCATGTTGACCATAGTGCTTTACATCAGGTGCAGCTATAATGTGCTACATCATGGTACAACAGACCATACAACCAATACATGCATACACTGTTTACGCATGAAAGCAAAGAATGAAAGAATGGGTCGAACTGCGCTTGCATTCACTGGAAATTTAGATGGATGAAGAGGCTATAGAAGCATATAAAATTCTTAACGGTTTGTACAGGCAAGATGCAGAAAAAATGTTTCCCGATGTTGGGGGAGTCCAGAAACAGGGATCACAGTTTAAAGAATAAGGCGTTAGACTAGTGAAGGACCTGAGATGTGGAAAAACGTTTTCCTCAGAGATGTTGGTGAATCTGTGAATTGTGGAATTCTGTGGATATTATTGACCACCGAAGGCAATGGAGGCATTCACTGGATGTTTTCAAGAGAGAGTTAGATTGTAGCTCTTGGGGTTAAAGGAAATAAACAGAGGGTCAGAAGCCCGCCCCTAATGGGCGGTGGACAGGTAAGCCTCTCCCCTGATGGGTGGTGACACGTGAAGCTCCGCCCCCGGTGGCGTGGTGTCAGGTGAAGCCCCTCCCTTGATGGTCACTGACATGTGAAAGCCCCGCCCCTGACATGTCAGCACCCATCAAGGGCGGGGCTTGTGTTTCCATTCATGTTCATAATGTGTTAGGAGCAGAATTAGGCCATTCGGCCCCTTAAAATCTACTCCACCATTCAGTATGGTTCTGTATCAATACTATCTTCCTCTATG
>JAVHYY010000162.1:0-5000 GCA_035221665.1 Okamejei kenojei
TACTCAGTCCCTATCCTGTTTCCCTGTTCCGCCGACTGTACTGCTAAGCACAGCTCCAAATAATCTTAAAGTTTTGCTGAGGACAGACCTTCCTGGCTTCAGACAATATGAGACGGCCTATAGAGAGGAGGTGAAGACATAAAATACTGTGCAGGAAAAGAACCTCTCTCTCAATGTCAGCAAACTAGAGATGAGCGTGCTCTAAGGAGGTGCAGGGGAGTGGACACTCCCCATCCACATTGGTGATGATGCTGAGGGTGGAAGGATCAGCAGCTTCAAGTCCTCGGTGTGCACATATGAGGACTGTCTTGGTCACTACCACACGGATACATTAACGTGGGGAAAGCCGCCTGCTCGGCTCATTTTCCTGAGAAGGGAGAAGGAAGTTTGACTTGAAGCCACATACTCACAAACGTATACAGTTGCCACCATCGAGAGTCTGTGATGGGCTGGCATCATAGTCTAGTACGGGAAAATGTTTGGCCACAGCACAAATCGCTACAGAGAGTGGTGAAGGCCACACACAGCACATCACTGGCAACAGTCTCCTGGCCATTAGGACTTTTCACCGGCGTGTGCCTGGGGAAAGTCACACAGCTTCATCAAGGGCCCACGCCACCAGCAACAGACTGTTCTCCTTGTTACCGTCAGGAGACGATACAGGAGCAAGGCTGCACGTTACACCAGACTCAAGATAACAGTTTCCTTCATCATGCCATCAGGCCTTCTTTATAAACTCTTAAAAGTGTCATTATGTTGTTGATGTTATTTATTATGTCTTTTATCTCCCATCATCATTTTATCTAATCTATTTTAATCTTAATTTTATCCTTGTCATATTCATTGCTGACGGTAACCTGTTGCCTTGTCAAACACATTCCATTGCACCGTTCACCCTGTGTAAACCTTCATCACAGCGCCACCGGAAGTCATGTTAACCTACACATGACAAAAAAATTACAACTCTAACGGAACTATCCTGTCTCTCTCCGTTTCTGTATCCCTCTCGCTCTCCCTCTCTCTACCTCTGTGTCTGTCTCTCTTTCTCTGTCTCTTCCTCTCTCTCTCTCTGTCTCTCTCTATCTCTCTCCCTCTCTCTGTCTCTCTCCTGTATGTCTCTTACTCTCTCTGTATCTCTCTCCCTATCTGTCTCTCTCCCGCTCTCTCTCTCTCTTTCCCTCCCTGTCTCCGTCTCTCTGACTCTCCCCTCTCTCTCTCTGTACCTCTCTCTCTCTGTACCTCTCTCTCTCTCTCTCTCTCTCTGTGTATCTGTATCTCCCTCTCCCTCTGTGTCTATCTCTCTTTCTCTCCCGCTCTCTCCGTCTCTCTCCATGTCTCTCCCTCTTTCTCTCTCCGTGTATCTGTATCTCTCTCGCTGTATCTCTTTCTCTGTCTCCCTCTACCCCCCCTCTCTCTCTCCCTTGCTCTCCCTCTCTCTCTCTCTTTCTCTCTCTGCCTCTCTCTGTGACTCTCTCTCTCTCTCTGTCTGTCTCTCTCTCCATCTGTCTCTCTCTCTGTCCCTCTCTCAGTCTCCGACTGTCTCCGACTCTCTCTCTCTCTCTCTTGCTCTCTGTCACACTCTGTCTCTCTCTCTCTGTCTCTGTATGTCTCTCTCTGTCTCTGCCTCTCTCCCTCCTTCTGTGTCTGTCTCTCCACCCCCTCTGTCCGTCTCTGTCTCCCCCCCTCTCTCTGTCCCTCCTTCTGTGTCTGTCTGTCTCCCTGTCTGTCTCTGTCTTTCTCACTGTCTCTATATGTCTGCTTCTCTCTTTCTCTTTCTCTCTCCCTCTCTGACTCTCTCGCTGTCTATCTCTCTCTCTTTCTCACTATGTCTCTCACTGTCTTTGTCACTCTCTGTCTGTCTCTCTCTCTGTCTCTCGCCCTCCCTCCCTCCGTTTGTCTCGCTCTCTCTCTCCCCCCTCTCTCTGTCTCAGAGGGAGAGAAAGAGATACAGATACACAGAGAGAGAGAGAGAGAGAGAGTGAGAGAGCGGGAGAGAGACAGCGAGGGACACAGAGAGAGACAAAGGGAGAGACAGAGAGTGAGAGAGACAGAGATAGGGGGAGACAGAGACAGAGACGGAGGGGGGGAGACAGAGACAGAGCGAGAGACAGAGGGAGCGAGACAGAGGGAGAGAGAGAGTGACAGAGAGAGAGGGGGCGAGACAGAAAGAGAGAGACAGAGGGAGAGGGAGACAGACACAGGGGGAGAGAGAGTTGGAGAGACACGCAGAGAGAGGGAGAAAGAAAGAGAAAGAGAGAGACAGACAGAGACAGAGAAACAGGGGAGAGAGAAAGAAAGGGAGACACAGAGGGACAGAGAGACAGCGAGGGGCAGAGAGAGACAGAGAGAGAGAGAGAGAGAAAGAGACTGAGAGACAGAGAGAGAGAGAGAGGCAGAGAGAGAGAGACAGAGAGACAGATAGGGAGTGAGAGAGAGAGAGAGAGAGAGAGAGAGAGAGAGTGTCACAGAGAGGCAGACCGAGAGGGAGAGGGTGAGAGAGAGAGACAGATAGAGAGGGGGATAGAGAGAGAGACAGAGAGAGAGAGGGGGATAGAGAGAGACACAGAGAGAGAGAGCGAGAGAGATACAGATACAGAGAGAGAAAGAGGGAGAGATAGAGGGAGAGAGAGAGGGAGAGTGAGACGGCAAGAGAGACGGGGAGAGAGAGAGACAGACAGAGATAGAGAGGGAGAGAGACAGACACAGAGGGAGAGAGACAGGTAGAGAGAGACAGATACACAGTGAGAGACAGAGAGAGGTGAGAAGAGAGGGAGAGAGTGTTACAGAGACAGAGAGGGGGGAGACAGAGAAAGGGAGATGGAGAGTGACAGAGAGAGAGAGACAGAGAGGGGGGGAGAGAGTAGAGAGACAGAGAGACAGACAGAGAGAGAGGGGAGAGAGACAGAGAGTGACAGAGAAAGGGGGAGAGAGAAAGAGAAAGAGAGGCATGGCAGACAGCCAGGGAGAGAGATACAGATAACTGAGAGAGAGACAGAGAGAGAGAGCGAGAGAGAGAGAAAGAGAGAGAGTTTGAGACAGAGAGGGTGAGAGAGAGAGGGGGGGAGAGAGAGCACGAGGCAAACTGAGGGGGGGGGGAGTGAGAAACAGAGAGAGAGACAGAGAGAGTGATAGGCAGAGAAAGAATGACAGAGAGAGAGAGAGAGAGACAGATGGGGAGAGACAGAGAGAGTGATAGACAGAGAAAGATTGACAGAGGGAGAGACAGATGTGGAGACATACAAAGAGAGAGACAGAGAGACATAGAGACAGAGAGATAGAGCGAGAGAGAGAGAGCGAGAGAGACAGACAGAGAGAGTCAGAGACAGAGAGAGAGAGACAGACAGAGAGGGAGACAGAGAGAGAGAGAAAGAGAGAGACAGACAGAGAGGGAGACAGTGAGAGAGAGAGAGAGACAGAGAGAGAGCGGGAGAGAGAGAGACAGAGAGAGAGGGAGACAGTGAGAGAGAGACAGAGAGAGAGGCAGAGAGAGAGAGAGACAGAGAGATAGACTGAGAGGGAGAGAGAGACAGATAGGGAGAGAGAGAGGGGGTGAGACAGAGAGTGACAGAGAAAGGGGAGAGACAGAAGAGATTCTGGCAACCAAGAGAAAATAGAATATGCGGCCGCTGTTTGACAGATGAGGTTGAAACAGAGGTTCACTTCCTCCTAAAATGCAAAACATTTGACAACAAGGAAAACTTACTTTGACAAACTCAGTCTGGCAACCCCTGATTTTAAAGAACTAGACGATATATCAAAACTAAGAATAATCCCTGGTGAAGGAAATACGGCACATCTTGGTGCACAATACGCAACAGTACGCCATAACCTGAGAGACTGTGAATGACCAATATGCACGCACACACTAATTTACGTTAACTGACACTAATAAATTAATATTGAATTGCTAAACTTGCTATTGTGTTGTACTGCTTACAGCTGCAAGAACGTGTGGCATCAATAAAGGGCTATAGGCCTATTGTGAGTTTATGTACAGGGACATATCTATCCATGCACTGTATACTTGTATTTATACTTATGCATTTTAAATGTGTATGTCATCTTTTATACTTTGGCAATATAACAATGTATTTTATCATGCCAATACAGTTTTTCAATTGAATTGAATTGAATTGAGAGGGGGGAGAGAAAGCGAGACAAACAGAGGGAGAGAGAGCGAGGGACAGAGAGACACAGAGAGTGACAGATAAACAGAGACAGGGACAGAGTGAGAAAGAGAGAGAGCGAGATAGACAGCGAGGGAGACAGAGAGGGAGAGAGAAAGATAAAGAGAGCAGACATACAGAGACAGAGTGAGAAAGACAGAGAGAGAGACAGAATGAGAGAGACACAGAGAGAGAGACAGAGAGAGAGAGACAGAGAGAGAGACACACAGAGACAGAAACAGAGACATACAGCGAGAGACACACAGAGAAAGAGAGAGAGAGAGATAGAGAGAGGCAGAGAGAGAGAGACTGTGAGAGCGTGACAGAGAAAAACAGAGACAGAGAGACAGAGAGAGAGAGAGAGAGAGAGAGAGAGAGAGAGAGAGAGAGAGAGAGACAGACGCAGAGGGAGGGAGAGAGACAGAGAAAGAGGGACAGAGAGAGAGAGAGTGATGGAAAGTGAGAGACAGGGTCTCTCACTGTCTGTCTCTCTCATCCTCTCTCTCTCAATATGTCTCTCTCTGTGTCTCCCTCTCTCTCTGTATCTCCCTCTCTGCATCCCCCCACTCTCCCTCTGTCTCTCCCCCTCTCTCTCTCTCTCTGTCTCTCTCTCTGTCTATCTCTACGTCTTTCCCTCTCCGTCTCTATCTCTATCTCTGTCTCCCTCTCCATCTGTCTCTCTCTCACTGTCTCTCTCTCTTTCTCTCTGTGTTTCGCTGTGTATCTCTATGTCTCTTGCTCTCTCTCGCTGTCTCTGTCTGTACCTCTCTATCCCTCTGTCTCTCTCTGCCTCTGTGTCCGTCTCTCTCTTTCTCTCTCTCTGTCTCTCTCTCT
>JAVHYY010000162.1:10000-60021 GCA_035221665.1 Okamejei kenojei
AAAGTGGGGAAATCATTGGACAGAGTCAGCATGGATTTACGAAAGGTAAATCAAGTGGATGTGGTGTATCTGGATTTCCAGAAGGCTTTCGACAAGGTCCCACATAAGAGATTAGTATACAAACTTAAAGCATACGGCATTGGGGGTTCAGTATTGATGTGGATAGAGAACTGGCTGGCAGACAGGAAGCAAAGAGTAGGAGAAAACGGGTCCTTTTCAGAATGGCAGGCAGTGACTAGTGGCGTACCGTAAGGCTCAGTGCTGGGACACCAGCTATTTACAATATATATTAATGATCTGGATGAGGGAATTGAAGGCAATATCTCCAAGTTTGCGGATGACACTAAGCTGGGGGGCAGTGTTAGCTGTGAGGAGGATGCTAGGAGACTGCAAGGTGACTTGGATAGGCTGGGTGAGTGGGCAAATGTTTGGCAGATGCAATATAATGTGGATAAATGTGAAGTTATCCACTTTGGTGGCAAAAACAGGAAAGCAGACTATTATCTAAATGGTGGCAGATTAGGAAAAGGGGAGATGCAGCGAGACCTGGGTGTCATGGTACACCAGTCATTGAAAGTAGGCATGCAGGTGCAGCAGGCAGTGAAGAAAGCGAATGGTATGTTAGCTTTCATAGCAAAAGGATTTGAGTATAGGAGCAGGGAGGTTCTACTTCAGTTGTACAGGGTCTTGGTGAGACCACACCTGGAGTATTGCATACAGTTTTGGTCTCCTAATCTGAGGAAATACATTCTTGCCATAGAGGGTGTACAGAGAAGGTTCACCAGACTGATTCCTGGGATGGCAGAATTTTCATATGAATTAAGACTGGATAGACTCGGCTTGTACTCGCTAGTATTTAGAAGATTGAGGGGGGATCTTATAGAAACTTACAACATTCTTAAGGAGTTGTACAGGCTAGATGTAGGAAGATTGTTCCCGATGTTGGGGGAGTCCAGAACAAGGGATCACAGTTTAAGGATAAGGGGGAAGTCTTTTAGGACCGAGATGGGGAAAAAAAAAGTTCACAGAGTGGTGAATCTGTGGAATTATCTGCCACAGAAAGTAGTTGAGGTCAGTTCATTGGCTATATTTAAGAGGGAGTTAGATGTGTCCCTTGTGGCTAAAGGGATCAGGGTGTATGGAGAGAAGGCAGGTACAGGATACAGAGATGGTTGATCAGCCATGATCATATTGAATGGCGGTGCAGGCTCGAAGGGCCGAATGGCCTACTCCTGCACCTATTTTCTATGTTTCTATGTTTCTATCTCTGGAGACAAGGAATGGGTGACGTTTCGGGTCGACAATGGGTCTCGACCCTGAAACATTACCCATTCCTGCCAACATTTTGTGCCGACCTAAATAGCGCTTATCTATCCACGTGGCGGTGTGCCAGCAGGCTGGAGGAGCGGGCAAAGGCCTTGCCGCAGAGCGGGCAGGTGAAGGGGCGCTGGCCAGTGGACTCGTCGGTGCTCCAGCAGTTGGTCAAGGCAGGTGAAACCCTTGCCACACTCAGCGCACACAATGGGTCTCTCTCCGGTGTGTACCCGCTGGTGCTCCCACAGCCCCCGTGCTCTCTTGTCACAGTGGGAGCAGCTGCTCGCCGCCGTGGGTCCGCAGGTGCTGCCGCAACCCCCGTGAGCTGTAAAACTCCTTACCGCAGTACGGGCAGTCATGGGGCTGGCCACTGGTGTGCACGCGCTGGCTAGTGTGGGTGCGCTGGTGGGACATCTAGTTGCTGGACTTGGTGAAGCCCTTGCTGCAGTAGCTGCAGGTGTAGGGACGCTCGCCAGTGTGGGTGCGATGGTGCACCAGCAGGTTGCTGGAGCTGATGAAGCCCTTGCCGCACTGTGTGCAGGTGAAGGGGCGCTCGCCGGTGTGGGTGCGCTGGTGGGACAGCAGCGTGTTGGAGCAGGTGAAGCCCTTGCCGCACTGCGCGCAGGTGTAGGGCCACTCCCCGGTGTGCAGGTGCCTGTGCCCCTTCAGTTCAGGCAACGACTTGAAGCCTTTGCCGCAGTCAGAGCAGGTGAAGGGCCGCTCACTGCTGTGGACCCGTCGGTGCTGCTGTAGCCCCTTCAACTGGGAAAAGTTCTTGCCGCAGGTGGAGCAGCAATAGGGCTTCTCGCTTGTGTGCACCGGCCGGTGGCAGTTCAGTTGACTCGCCGTCTTGAAGCTCTTGCTGCAGTCGGTGCAGGTGAAGGCCCTCTTGCCGGAGTGCACGCGGCTGTGCTGCTGCAGGTTGCTGGAGGTGGTGAAGCTCTTGCCGCTGTCGGAGCAGGTGAAGGGCCTCTCGGCAGAGTGCACGCGGTTGTGCTGCAGCAGGTGGTTGTAGCGGTTAAAGCTCTTGCCGCACTCCGAGCAGGTGAAGGGCCTCTCGCCGGAGTGCACGCGGTTGTGCATCAGCAGGTGGGTGTAATGGTTAAAGCTCTTGCCGCACTCCGAGCAAGGTCAGTGCTGTGGCCACCGGGCCTACACCCTCCAGTCATAAGCGACTTCAGGGGTTCCTGGGGTTTGCTAATTCTTATAGGAAGTTTTTCCGGAAATTTAGTGTCACTGCTGCTCCACTCCATGCTCTCACCTCACCCCACGTGCCTTTCTCTTGGTCCCCTCAAGCAGAAACTGCATTTATGAGAACAAGAGGAGCTTCTCCTCAGCCCCCATCCTGGTTCACCCTGACCCGTCACTCCAGTTCGTGGTTGAAGTGGACGCCTCGGGTGTGGGCATCGGGGCCGTACTCTCCCAGAAATCCTCCACAGATGGTCGACTACATCCCTGCGCTTTCCTCTGAAGAAGGGTTTCTCCTGCTGAGAGAAATTACGATGTGGGTAACCGTGAACTGTTAGCGGTTAAAACAGCCTTGGAGGAATGGAGACATTGGTTGGAGGGTACCAAGCAGCCGTTTCTAGTTTGGACAGACAACAAGAACCTGGAATACATCAAGCCAACCAAACGCCTCAACTCGCGCCAAGCTAGGTGGGCTCTCTTCTTTAATGGATTTGATTTTGTACTGTCTTACCGCCCTGGTGCCAAGAATGGCAAACCTGATGCTCTATCCAGAGAGTTTGATCCTGACCCGTCCCCTAAGGTTTCAACTCCCATTCTGCCTGCTTCCTGTTTTGTTGGAGCGGTTACTTGGGAGATTGAGAGGAGGGTTTCCGAGGGTACTGCTGGTGTTCAGTCTCCGCTAGGGTGTCCTTCTAATCGTCTGTTTGTTCCCGAGTCTCTTCGTTCACAGGTGATTCACTGGGCTCATACGTCTCAGATCTCCTGTCATCCCGGTGTCCGCTGAACCCTGTTTGTGGCCAAACAGCGGTTTTTGTTGGCCTTCCATGGAGAGGGGAATTAAGGAGTACGTCGCCGCCTGCAGTATTTGTGCTCAGAACTAGACCTCGCGTCGGCTCGCCTTTGGCCTCCTGAATCCGCTGCCTGTCCCCTCACGCCCCTGGTCAGACATCTCCATGGACTTTGTCACGGGCCTGCCCTCTTCTGAAGGTAACACCACAGTCATGACTGTGGTGGACAGATTTTCTAAGATGGTCCATTTCATTCCGTTGCACAAGCTTCCCTCCGCCAGGAAAACGGCAGAGATCATGTTGTCTCATGTTTTTCGAATTCGTGGATTTCCCAGAGACGTTGTGTCTGACCGGGGGCCTCAGTTCGTGTCCAGGATTTGGAAGTTTTGTTCTCTGTTGGACGCCACGGTCAGCCTTACATCTGGTTAACACCCGGAATCCAATGGACAGACTGAACGCCTTAACCAGGAATTGGAGACAGGACTGCGGTGCTTGTTGGCGCAGAATCCTTCAACTTGGAGCAAACACCTTATTTGGGTGGAGTATGCACACAACACACTTCCTTGCTCATCCTCTGGTCTCTCTCCATTCCAGTGTGCCTCTCGTTATCAACCGCCATTGTTCCCTGCTGTGGAGAAGGAGTCCAGTGTGCCCTCCGCTCAGGCTCTCATCCGTCGCTGTCGCAAGGTTTGGAATGGGGCTCGTCAGATGCTGTTGCGCAGTTCTGCGCATTACAAGAGGATGGCTGATCGTGGAAGAACGTCGGCTCCAGTATACTCGCCGGGCCACAAGGTGTCGCTGTCCACTCGAGACTTACCTCTGAGGATGGAATCCCGGAAGCTGGCTCCTCGTTTTGTTGGTCCTTTCCCGATCTCGAAGGTCATTAATCCTGTGGCGGTTCGTCTCAGACTCTCCCGTGCCGTGAGGGTCCACCCCACTTTCCATGTCTCCCGAATGAAGCCAGTTAAGGAGAGTTCTTTGGTCCCTGCCTCCACACCCCCCGGTTCCTTGATGGGTGTCCAGTGTTTACGGCCAGCCGCTTGCTGGGGATGCGCCGTCGTGGTCGTGGTTGTCAGTATCTTGTGGATTGGGAGGGTTATGGACCTGAGGAGCGGTCTTGGGTGCCGGCTCGCAACATATGTGACCCAGAACCTATCTGGGAATATCTGCGCCAACATCCTGACGATCCTGGGCTGTCAGGATCCGGCCGTGGAGGGGGGGGGGGGGGGTACTGTCAGGTCTCGCGTTAAATCTAGTTTCTGTTCCTTATTGGTTTTCAGTATTTGAGTTTGCATTCTTGTTTTATTTTGGTGTCTCACATCTCCTGTTGTTTCAGGTGCCATTTCCTGTCAGGTCGTTTACCCTCATGTGATTGTTGGCCCCGCCCTGATGCGTTTCACCTGTGTCTCGTTATCCCCTGTTAGTCTGTATTTAAGCCTTTGTGTTTTAGGTTTCTTGGCCAGTTCGCTGTGTGTGCTACCTGGTATCACCTCGTTCCAGCTCCAGAAGTATTGTGACTTTGTGTACTCGACCATTGCCTGTTTTTTTACCACTGTTTTTGCCTGCTCATAGATTACACTGTTGCTTCAGTGTTTGCTTACCTGTGTACCTACTTGGACCGATTAAACTCTGAATACGGATCTGCCCTATGTCTGAGCCTGCATTTGGGTCCTCCTCTTCGTTCAGTTCTGACAATTTCCGACTGGTAACTACGCACTTCATCTAAGCACAATATCGCACGGGTCATGCAAGCTGTCTTAAATGACCACCTAAACTGTCATTTGGCAACCTAAAAAGCTGCCTAAGTTGTCCGGCTGGCAACATTGAAAAAATGTTACGTGAGAGCCCTGCACATATAAGATTATAAAGGATTTGGACACGCTAGAGGCAGGAAACATGTTCCCGATGTTGGGGAATCAAGAACCAGGGGCCACAGTTTAAGAACAGAGATGAGGAAACACTTTTTCACACAGAGTTGTCAGTCTGTGCAATTCTCTGCCTCAGAGGGCGGTGGAGGCCGGTTCTCTGGATGCTTTCAAGAGAGAGCTAGATAGGGCTCTTAAAGATAGCGGAGTCAGGGGATATGGGGAGAAGGCAAGAACGAATCAGAATAGAACTTTATTTGCCAAGTATGTTTTGCAACATACAAGGAATTTAATTTGCCAAGTCAGTCCTATAAATAAAAAGTAACAGATCACCCAAAACACATTTTCACATGAACATCCACCACACTGACTCCGACACATTCCCCATTGTGATGGAAGGCAAAATAAAGTTCAAGTCTCTTCCCTTTGTTCTTCCTCGGTCCGGGGCCTCGAGCCCTCCGTTGACGGGAAGTTCTTGACTCCCGTAGCCAGCGGCGTTTTGACCCTCCACGTCGAGGCGATCAAGCTCCCGCATCGGGGTGATGTCAACTCCCCCACGCTGGACGATCGAACCTCACGTCGGGGCTGCTCGAACCTTCTGTGATGTTGGAGCTCCCGACTCGGCCTCTCCCAAGACTGCGAGCTCTTGATGGTAAGTCCGCGGTGGCCGCAGTTGGAGCGATCCCAGGCAAGGATTCAGCTCCGATGTTAGGTCCACGCCCTGCGGTGGGGCTCATGGCAATCCGAGGAGGCCTCCAGCTCCATCGATGGAAGGCCGCAGAGCGCCCGGAGAATGCGATGTGAAAATCAATCGCATCTCTGGCAAGGTAAGAACCTGAAAAAAAAATTCTCCCGATCCCCCTTCCCCACCCCACCCATAAGACAAACCAGGAAGATATGGAGCCTTCACAATCTCCAGTTCTACCGCCCAGCCTGTATGCTGATATGCCTGCTATTAAAATTGGGGTTGAAGGTGTCAAGAAGTTATTGCTCCACATCAATACCACAAAAGCAATTGGACCAGATCAGATACAGAATCAAGCCATCAAGATCGTGGCTGAAGAACTGGCTCGTTTTGCAGTTCATTTTCCAACAATCGCTTGACTCGGGTGATGTTCCGCTGGATTGTAGGAAGGGCTAACATCACTCCTCTCTTTAAGAAGGGTTCAACCACCAACCCAGCGAATTATCTTACTGTTTCATTAATAAGTACTTGCTGCAAATTGCTGGAGCATTTAATTGATAGTAATCTGATGCGACACGTGAACAAACATAACATTCTTGCTGACAACCAACATGCATTTAGGAGGCATAGATCATGTGAGTCTCAGCTTATCCTGACGACAAATGACCGAGCCAAGCACCTTGAGTAAGGGCGCCGTCCTGTAAGGGTATGGCTGCCCAGCCTGCAGCTGTCCGTTTATTCTCTCTTTTTTTTATTTTGAGTTAGCTGAGTTTTTCTGTTTATCGGAGTCCTAACCTTTTTTATGTGGGGGTGGGGGAGGGGAAAGGGGAAACTGCTTTCTGCCTGGTCGGAGAGGCAGCTTTCTCCGGGCTGCACCGTCGACCCGTCCTCGCGGTCTACCAGCAGGCCTGGAGCGGCATGTGGGGACCGCCCAGAACCGCAGCTGCGGCAGCAGTTCAGCGCTGGACGCTACACCGCGTAGCGGGCGATGCCCTGCCTGGGTCGCCGCGCTGGAGCTCCGGTGAGCTGAAGACCGCAGGAGAACATCGGGGAGCTGCGGGACTGTGGGGCGGCGGCGCTGAAATTTAAATCGGGATCCAATTGGATCCAATTTGTGATTCCAGCTGCCAAGACAGATGTGTACAGCAATTCGTTCTTCCCCCGCACAATTAAAGCATGGAATAATCTCCACCCTACTATAGTTACTCAACCAGATGCAACTAAATTTAAGGTAGCTCTTTCTACCCAAAAACCCTTTCTGGCTTAAATCCTCGCTCCACCACCTCCAGTTTAAATTTAGTTTGGAATATTTTGGAGGACTAAGAAACCAAGAAGAACATTAACGGGAGTTACGAGATCTACAAAGAGAACACAATCCTCTTGCTTCCCGCTCAACTTTGCTACGTTGTACTTCTAAGCTTTAATTTTTATGTCCCTGACGTCCCTTGTCAGCCATGGTCGTCCCTGCAGGAGGGGGTTCATGAGAGGGTGGAGTGGAGAGAATTTGTGTTCGGGGGGGGAGAGAATGGAAGGAGAGGGGAGAGTATTGGGAGGGAGGAGTAAGAGGAATGTAGATGTGCAGCTTTAAGGGACATTGGTCAGGTAGCATTTGGAGTATTGCATACAGTTCTGGTCACTCCATTACAGGAGTGGAGGCTTTGGGGAAGGTGCAGTGATGGTTAACCAGATTGGTTTAATAACAAGGAAGTGCAGATGCTGGATTAGAAAAAAGGACACAAAATGCTGGAGTAACTCAGCGGGACAGGCAGCATCTCTGGAGAGAAGGAATGGGTGACTGAAGAAACGACCCGAAACATTACCCATTCCTTCCTGTATTTTATGTTTATCTAAACAGCGCCTATGCTGGCGGGTGTGGTTTCGCAGGTGGTCAAGGCGGGTGAACCCCTTCCCACAGGACGGGCAGGGGAAGGGACGCTCCCTGCTGTGGGTACGCCACAGGCTGGACATGCGGGTGAAACTCTTGCCACCCTCAGCACATAAAGGGTCTCTCTCCGGTGTGTATCCACTGGTGCTCCCGCAGTCCCCATGCCCTTGTCACAGTGGGAGCAGCTGCTCGCCGGCGTGGGTCCGCCGGTGCTGCCGCAACCCCCTCGAGTTGTCAAAATCCTCACCGCAGTACGGGCAGTCGTAGGGCTGGCCAGTGGTGTGCACGCGCTGGTGAGACAGGGCGTAGGAGGCCATGGGAAAGCGCTCTCCACACACTGGGCTGGAGAAGGGACGGTTGCCGGTGTGCACCTGCTGGTGGGACAGCAGATAGGTGGAGCGGGTGAAGCCCTTGCCGCACTGGGCGCAGGTGTAGGGGCGCTCCCCGGTGTGGGTGTGCTGGTGGTCCAGCAGGCTGTCGTTGCGGGTGAAGCCCTTGCCGCACTGGGCGCAGGTGTAGGGGCGCTCCCCGGTGTGGGTGCGCTGGTGCTTCAACAGGTTGCCGGACTGGGTGAAGCCCTTGCCGCAGTGAGCGCAGGTGTAGGGCCGCTCCCCGGTGTGGGTACGCTGGTGCTCCAGCAGGCTGTCATAGCGGGTGAAGCCCTTGCCGCACAGGGCGCAGGTGTAGGGGCGCTCGCCGGTGTGGGTGCGCTGGTGCTTCAACAAGTAGTTGGATTGGGTGAAGCCCTTGCCACAGTTGATGCAGGTGTAGGGGCGCTCGCCGGTGTGGGTGCACTGGTGCAACAACAGGGTGCCGGAGCGAGTGAAGCCCTTGCCGCACTGTGCGCAGGTGTACGGACACTCGCCGGTGTGGGTGTGCTGGTGCTTCAGCAGAGTGTCGGACTGGGTGAAGCCCTTGCCGCACTGGGCGCAGGTGTAGGGACGCTCGCCGGTGTGGGTGCGATGGTGCGTCATCAGGTTGCTGGACTGGGTAAAGCCCTTGCCGCACTGGGCACAGGTGTAGGGACGCTCGCCTGTGTGGGTGCGCTGGTGCTTCAACAGGAAGCTGGAGTGGGTGAAGCCCTTGCCACAGTCGTTGCAGGTGTAAGGGCACTCGCCGGTGTGCACTCGCCTGTGCTGCTTTAGGTCCGTGGACAACATGAAGCCTTTGCCACAGTCGGAGCAGGTTAAGGGCCGCTCACGGCTGTGCACCCTCCGGTGCAGCCTCAGCACTGACAACCGGGTAAAGCTCTTGCCGCAGGTGGAGCAGCCATAGGGCTTCTCGCCTGTGTGCACCCGCCGGTGCATCTTCAGGGATTGCGCCATCTTGAAGTTCTTGCCGCAGTCGGAGCAGTTGAAGGGCCTCTCGCCAGAGTGCACGCGGTTGTGCTGTAGCAGGTGGCTGGAGCTGGTGAAGCTCTTGCCGCATTCCGAGCAATTGAACGGACGTTCTCCCGTGTGCACCCGCCGGTGGATCTCCAGCTCGCTCGGGTACCGCCAGGCCTTGCCACACACGTCACACTCATAACGCTTCTCCTTGTTGTGCCCCATCATGCGGTCCTCCACTGAAGCACAGCCCCTCGAAGCTCAGCCTGCACACCGAGCAGATGGGGGGCTCACTGGCACCCTGGCTACCCTCAATGGCCGCTCACATGCCCGTCACTCTGTCCACAGCAACGGCTCCTAAAACCTGTAGGAGGGGAACACAGAGGGTCAACAAGCTGCCAAACAGGGCATTACTAGCACATATCGGGTGCATTGATGACCATTGACCATTGTCTATTGTCACACATCGGCGTCCTCCAGTTCCTGCGGACTTCCGCCGCTGGAAGTCTAGGATTTTGGTGCATGTGCATTATCATCATTCCTTACAATGCTACGTGTGACAGTGATCGCAACGTCTACTGAAGTGTGGATAGCCGTTGGCTCGCGAGCTCATCCACCCTTTGACAGGTCTTGGTTTCGGTCGTGCTGGGGTGTACAGCCCCCTCCTCACCTGGCAAACCAGTCGGGGGAGACGGTTTAGTCGCCGACTACCCAACCATGGAGCAGGTAGCACAGGATTACATGGTACCCGTGGCGGGAGGAACTCCTCCCGTCCTGACCTGATAATATGCTGATATAGAAAGTGCAACGGCCACAATGAGGTCGATTGGGAAATGGGGATTAGCTCCTCAGCATACAAGGTGTATATTTAATAGCCAGATCACATAATCTGAAGACCATTTTAGTGAATCTTGTCGTACATGCTTTCCAGCTTTTGGGTTTTCGATGGGAGGAGATGGAACGGCGTGGGTATGAGAGGTCTTCAATTATATTGGCTGCTTTTCCAAAGCAGCGTGTATCATAGGTGGAGTTGATTGGGAGGGGTGGGAGATTGGTTTAGGGTCAGGGTCATGAACAACTGTCATTTCTTATGGTACGTAGCAGAGTAGCTGCCACACTCAAGTTGTAATGCATTCCACTAGGACACTGTCTATCGTGCACCAGAATAAGTTAGGTAAAGTCACTGGGGCATGCCGAACTTCCTTAGTCTTCTGGCGGTGTATGCTTTGACAACCAGACAGATGAACATCTGGCTGCTATCACATTATTGTTTCGCATCTTGTGTGATTGCTTGCCATGTTTCACACAGTGTTTAAATAATCACAAAATGCATTAAATAATGAAAATACAGGAAACTCAGTCCATCTGGCAGCATCTGGTCAGAGATACAGTGGAAGACCCAAGGGCAGAACTGCGACTGTCCACAGATGCTATCTGACCTGCTGAGTATATCCAGAATTTAGTGTTTTTATTTCAGATTTCAAACATCTACAGCTGTATATGAATTAACAATATTAACTCACCGCAGCAGATGTCCTGCTATAACAAAAAAACTATTTTAAAAGTTATGTTCCACCCCCACTACCTGTTATTACAATATTTTACCTTATATTCAGCTGCTTACAAAACCTATTACATACAGCATCTCCCCAAGGTTTCAGAATGCCCCACTCTAACATACTTCAAAAATGACAAACATTGTAAATATAAAGAAAGATTTGTGTGGCTATTTTTAAAATCATGAATGAAGGATGTGCACAAAATTACAAGATCTCCATGTAGAATATTTCCTGGAACAGAAGCATCAAATACCATCAATATAGAGGAGATGGGAAAAACACCCCATTGAAAACAAAAAGCTATGGTATACATCTGTAACTCAAGAACCAAATAACAAGCGCAGGAGTAGACCACCTGGCTCCTCGTGTCTGCCCTGCATTCCAAATGCCTTTTAGCTGATCTATCCAAAGACCCAATTCATCTTATGTGCCACGTCCTCGAAGCATTCAAATCCCCTGATCACTGTATCATTATTCCAGACCAAACAAGGTCAATCCACAACATCCACGCCTCATCTGATTGGAGTCGTCAACTCAGAGAGAAAGGGAAGTAACGCCATCGGATGGGGAATTACTGCCACACTCTGCTGGCCCTCTTCTAAACACAACCCTGCCATCCAGAACGAAAGCTTCCACACCACCATGTTACTCACTAGCTGGAAGGAGAAATAAACCATTTCATGGGCCAACTGCAAACTCTATTGGAAACTATGATCCCCACTGACCCAATGGCACATCCCTGGAGTTTCCATTCCAGAATAGGATTATATCCCAGTCCTGGACTCTGCATGGTCTCCATGATGTCAGGTGATGTCTGCAGTACCACCACCAGTCCCACTTCACAGGAAAATCATCCGTCTCATGTCTGCAGGACGCTGCCCAAACCCGCCCAAAGGTTAATCGGATGGCGATACTGGCAGAGAGCTGGAGACGTCAGGCACGAGGAGTGGCCCAGTTGGAGGGTAAACTGGGTTCATGCCTACAGCACCTTCAAGGTAGGTGGAGGCGCCCTGCGGAACACAAAGATGGGTGAGGAGAGGGAGGTCGGTTCACAGGAACTGCACCAGGACATCAAGCTCGCGGGCGGACCGAATTTGGACTTTGAAAATGGCGATGCCTGCATGTGTAATATGTGCTTTAAGAATTTCACTGTACAGTTACATATTGAACTACTGAATCTGTTCCTCTCAGCACTCAGCTCTCCAACTGATTCATCCTCAACAAACAGGGATTATCCTGCTATCTTACAGACATTCTCTATTATCATAGCTGAAAGATACAATTCTGCATTAAATGGTACTACTTCTGGCCCTGAACTATCCCAACTGTGGACAGGTGATCTCTCCCTACCTTTAAACAACCTCTAGCATCTAAAGCAAACGTATTTGTTTATCTTACTGTTGTGTGTGATCTGGACAAGTACAAATCACTACCATTTGTTACCAGTGTAATAAAGACAATGTGTATTTACTGTATTGATTAAAATAGTGAATGCAGAAAACAGGGGAAGTGCAATGTTGGATATCCATTATCAGAACTGGGACTGTAATCAAATGCTGCTCAAACTGCTGAGTGTTTCCAGTATGTTTCTCTTTTTCATTCAGATCTTCTGGAATAGCAATATTAAAAAAACAATTCCATGCCCAAAAAAACGGTTGCGAAAGTCACATGTCATCCTACAGTGGTCAATAGATTTGTGCAAATTTCATATTTCCACTCACATACCCAATAGTCCCAACTCATTTGAATAATGAAATGAGAACTGACATGTACAAAATGCATTCTGTGTTGCAAATCCGAAATCCTCAAAGTATCCTTTGCTTTTACTATCACTCTGCTGCAACTTCTCCTGGGATCACTGTCCCTCGGCCTACTCAAAATACATGTGGACGCATGTAGTACATCCATCAAGGAGAATGCTTACCTTGGTCAGGCTCAAATTGGTGTATTGTGGAGTCGCATGGGATCCTTTCAACAGCAACAACAAGATCACCCTGGAGAAAGTACAACGCCGAGCAGCCCGCTTTGTATGTAATGACCACAAGCGCAAATCAAGCGTGAATAATATGCTGATTCTCTCGGATGGGATACCCCAGAGCTCCGCAGAATCAGGCTAACTTATTGCAATTTACAGGGAAATTCACAAAATCTCACCGTCATATCTCACGTCATCCTAGACCACCAACTGCCATGAAACAAGACAAAATAACGGTCCCTACATCATCAACTGGCTAAATTTCAATAAACGTTGCTACCAATATTCCCTTTACGCAAGGACACTAAAGGAATGGAATATGTTACCACTCAACACACACACTGCCCCGATCTTAAGTCATTTAAAAAGGGGATTGAGTAACTAGATCTCCTCAACTTGGTGAAAAAGGCCCAGTTCAAAATGTAATCACTACTCTACTCACTCCGTCCTGCGCCAGATAACTACTGATGAGCTGTTTGCACAATAATCAACTAGAAGCAGAACCAGTCTTATCTGTGAGTGAGCACAGAGTGAAAATTATGTGCAACTCTCCTTACAAGAGGCTCAGAAAAGCCTTTACTCTGGCAATTAAGGACGTTTTATCAGCAAAAATATCTGAAAGTGGAAATTGCAAGCTGACGGTTTCATTATGAAATAATTCCCTGAAGATTGAGCCATTTAATAAGTGTAAAACAAACTGGGACATTTGCTTTGACTCCAGCAGACTGCTCAGCTCATTGAACACATCAAGTGTTGGTTACAACTTTATACAAGTGTGTGTGTGTGTGTGTGTGATGGATGTGCAGCATGAATCTCCAACAACACATCCAATGACAAAACGCAGCAGCAGCAGCAGCAGCTGTTGCTCAACATGACTTTTCTGCTTCAAACTATCACTGGGTCACATTTACTCACAACAATAAATTCAATGTGGGTACACAAAAAGCTGGAGAAACTCAGTGGGTGCAGCAGCATCTAAGGAGCGAAGGAGATAGGCGATGTTTCGGGTCGAGACCCTTCTTCAGACTGGTCAGGGATCAGGGAAACGAGAGATATAGACGGTGATTGTGGAGAGATAAGGAAACAATGAGTGAAAGATATGCAAAAAAAGTATCGGTGATAGAAACATAGACATAGACATAGAAATTAGGTGCAGGAGTAGGCCATTCAGCCCTTTCGAGCTGCACCGCCATTCAATATGATCATGGCTGTCATCCAACTCAGTCCCGTACCCTGCCTTCTCTCCATACCCTCTGATCCCCTTAGCCACAAGGGCCACATCCAGCTCACTCTTAAATTAGCCAATGAACTGGCCTCAACTACCCTCTGTGGCAGAGTTCCAGAGACTCACCACTCTCTGTGTGAAGAAAGTGTTTCTCATCTCGGTCTTAAAGGATTTCACCCTTATCCTTAAGCTGTGACCCCTGTCCTGGACTTCCCCAACATCGGGAACAATCTTCCTGCATCTAGCCTGTCCAACCCCTTAAGAATTTTGTAAGTTTCTATAAGATCCCCTCTTATCTCCTAAATTCCAGAGAGTAAAACCGATCTAAGACCAGTCTTTTCTTCATAAGACAGTCCTGACATCCCAGGAATCAGTCTGGTGAACCTTCTCTGCACTCCCTCTATGCAATAATGTCCTTCCTCAGATTTGGAGACCAAAACTGCACGCAATTACTCCAGGTGTGGTCCTCACCAAGACCCTGTACAACTGAAGTAGAACCTCCCTGCTCCTGTACTCAAATCCATTTTGCGAAAGGGGAACAAGCCATTGTAATGTTTGTGGTGTGAAAATGAGAAGCTGGTGCGCAATACTGGGGGTGGGGGAATGGAGATAGGATAGAGGGAATGTCAGGGCCAGGGCTGAGGGGAGAGGTGGGAAGGGGAGGAGACAGCAAGGGTTAACAGAATTGAGAAAATTCAATGTTCCCCCCCCTCCAAGCCAAAGGATGCAGACTCCCTCCCCAAGCGGAATATGAGGTGCTGTTGCTCCAGCTTGCGGTGTTGCTCCCCACTCTGGCCCGTGGAGGAGGCCCAGGACCGAGAGGTGATTTGGAATGGGAGGGGGAGTTGCTAAGTGCTGAGCCACCGGAGGTTCGGGTGGTATTGCGGACCGAATAAATTCAATGTGGTGCTGACAGACAAGAGCGAATCACATTAAATGGGGGAATTTAACCCAAGTCTTCCAAGATTAGAGCCGTCCACTGGGGAGCGGCCCCTGACACAATACTCACCGAAGGATGGATGGATGTCAACCTGCTGTCCCCGCTCCCCGGCCCCGAGTCTCCCCCGCCCGCCCGGACAGCCCGTCAGTTAAAATGGCCGCCTATAGCGTTCACACCCATTGGCTTCAATGGGAGACTGCCAGTATAAAAGATGGCCGTCTATGGTTTCACTCCCACCCAATGGCTTCAATAGGATGCTGCCAGTATGAAAGATGGCCGCCTATAGCTTCACCCCTTCAGAGAAACTGCCAGTATGAATGATTGGTCGCCTATAGCTTCACTCCTTCATAGAAACATAGAAAAAACTAGGTGCAGGAGCAGGCCATTCGGCCCTTTGAGCCTGCACCTCCATTCAATATGATCATGGCTGATCATCCAATTCGATCACGAGCTTCGATCTGCTGCACCCGCTGAGTTTCTCCAGCGTTTTGTGTACCCAAGCTTCACTCCCTATTGACTTCAATGGGAGACTGCCAGTATTAAAGATGGCGAACAGCGGGGCGGGCGGGCGCGGGGTGGCGGTTGGTGCACGAGCGCGGGAACAAGATGAAGATGAACCGGCGCCGAGACCCCGGGTCCCTGGTGAGAGAAAGACAGAGAGAGACAGAGAGAGACAGAGAGAGAGACAGTGAGTTAGAGAGAGAGGACGGAGAGAGAAACCGAGAGGGAGACAGAGAGAGAGAGAGAGAGAGAGAGATATAGACGGGGGAGAGAGAGATAGACAGGGAGAGAGTGAGAGACAATGAAGAGAGGCAGTAGGAGAGAGGGATAGATAGAGGGACACACACAGAGAGAGAAAGAGAGAGAGTGAGAGAGAGAGTTTATTGTCATGTGTCAAGCAAATTCTTTTTGCGCAGCACAACAAGATATTGTGATAAATACCGATCAGATCAGTGTGTCCATATACCATAGAATATAATATATATAGAATATATATAAATTTATATACACACATGTGAGATACGCTTTGTGCTCACAATTAATGCTCAAAGACTAAATCTTGGAAGCAAGAGTTCTTTATTCCTCTCGACTCTGCAGACCCGGGTGCTCTCCAAATCTAGACACACCGAAGCCAAAGAAGTCATCCCCCTTTATATACACAGAATTTTACATTCAACCTCTCCTCTGGACCCTTCTCCAATCAGGGTCTGAGGTGCACAATCTGTAGGTACATCCCACCGTACATCCCCTCGCACCTCCCATATCATACATCGCATGTTCAAACATGTTCACGGTAATGAGCAGTTTCTTGACCAGGGGTGTGTTGTAATATTCATTTATTCTATTAAGCATGCTCAGTTGCTCATGACCTACCCTAGTTTTACTCACCTCCTAGTGAACCCTCTCAGTTCTCCTATATCAGTACTAAAGCTTAGCTATTAGTGACAAGGGTCCATCTATCACTCCCTTCCACTGATATGGATCTCTCTACATCACTCCCTTCTACTGCTATTACAATGCTATTACTTCTTACTCAAGGACTCAAGGATGGGTCTGGCAACCTTCAGACACAGCTGTGTCAGAATCCTCTCTCCAGCCCCTCTCAGTTCGGGATTCTCTTTAAAACTCCTTACTTTAATGGGGTTTAATCACTTTATTCCTCACACACACATCAGTAAACAGATTACACTGCAATAGGCTGCTATAGTTCAGAGTTTTGTATGAGTTGTGTTTAATAGCCTGGTGGCTGTGGGGAAGAAGCTGTTTCCGGGCCTTTCACTGTTTGGGTGAAGTTTCAATGAGGTCCCCTCATTCTTCTAAACTCCAGCGAGTACAGGCCCAGCGCGGACAAACGCTCATCGTACGTTAGTTAACCCACTCATTGCTGGGATGGTTCTTGTAAACCTCCTCTGGAACCCTCTCCAGAGCCGGCACATCCTTCCTCAGATACGGGGCCCAAAGCTGCTCACAACACTCCAAATGTGGCCTGACCAGGGCCTTTTGGAGCCTCAGCATTTACTTTTTTTTTAATATTTCAAAATATACTTTATTCAAATGATAAATATATACAATGCATTAACCTTGCGGAAAATCCATCCGACATTTTCGGAGGCTGTACAAATTGATGAATACAGTTTAGACATTTCTTTTCCCCAAATTTCCACAAATCAGTCCCCCACTCATGCCACTCATGTGGCACAATGGCGTGGGATACCTTGCCTTATTTTGAGGGGCGTCTCCACCATACCGTGCCCCCCATGTCCAGCGGCGGAAGGACCTTAGACTGTGGCCCTCCCCCACCGAGCCTTGGCGTTAGCTGCACCGAGCTTCAGTGCGTCCCTCAGCACGTACTCCTGCAGTCTGCAGCGGGCCAGTCAGCAACATTCCCTGACGGACATCTCGCTCTGCTGGGTGGTGAACAATGCTCGGGCAGACCAAAGGGCGTCTTTTACCGAGTTGATGACCCTCCAGCAGCACTCGATGTCAGCCTCTGAATGTGTCCCTGGGAACAGTCCGTAAATCACCGAGTCCTCTGTGATGGAGCCGTTTGGGATAAAGCGTACCAGGGACCCTTGCATTTTTCTCCAGACTCTTTTAGCAAACCCACACTCTGTAAAGAGGTGGGCAACCATCTCCTCTCGATAGCAGCCGTCCCGAGGGCAACGTGCGCTGGCAGTGAGGTTCCGACGGTGCAGGAAGGATCTGACTGGGAAGGCTCCCCTCACCGCCAGCCAAGTCTTGGTGCTTGTTGGTGAGTTCTGGCGATGACGCATTTTGCCAGACAAGCTGGGCAGTCTGCTCAGGGAACCACGCCACCGGGTCCACAGAGTCCTTTCCCTGCAGTGCCTGCAGGACATTCTGTGCTGACCACTGCCCGGTGGACATGTGGTCAAAGGTGTTGGTCCGGAAGAACCCTTCCACCGACGACAGTTCGGCAAATGTGGCGGGGCTTGAATGCAATCACCTCCTACAAGGCACAATCAGGAGGCAGCTCAAATGTCAGCGAAGCATCACTCCCTGATGAGCTCAATACATTTTACACACGCGTTGATAGGGAGAACAGTGATGTGCCTTCCCGAGCCCCCATTTGCTGTGATGGCATTTCGGTTACAGTCACAGAGGCCAAAGTCAGAAGATCCTTCAGAGGGGTGAACCCTGGAAAAGCGCCTGGACCTGATGGTATACCCGGGCGTGTTCTAAAAACCTGTGCAGACCAACTATCTGGAGTTTTTACGGACATTTTCAACCGCTCACTTCTGAAGTCTGAGGTTCCCTCCTGCTTTAAAAGGGCATCAATAATACCGGTGCCCAAGAAGTGCAAGGTGACGTGCCTCAATGACTATCGACCAGTGGCGCTAATGTCTGTGGTGATGAAGAGTTTTGACAGCTCGGCATTTAGTACAATCATCCCCTCCAAGCTGGTTACCAAACTCGCTGAACTGGGTCTCTGCGCATCCCTCTGCAATTGGATCCTCGACTTCCTCATTCACAGACCACAGTCCGTATTGGTGTAAATGTGTGAGCCTCGATAACAATCAGCACAGGAGCACCTCAAGGCTGCGTGCTCAGCCACCTGCTGTACTCACTCTATACTCATGACTGCTTGGCCGGACATGGTGTGAAGTTCATCATCAAGTTCGCCGACGACACCACTGTTGTGGGACGTATCACTGATGGAGACGAGTCAGAGTATAGAAGTGAGACCAAATGGTGCCAGCACAATAACCTGGCACTCAACACCAGCAAAACCAAGGAACTGATTGTGGACTTTGGAAGGGATAGGATGAGGAACCCATAGTCCCCATTTACATCAACGGGTCGATGGTGGAAAGGGGCAAGATCAAACTTCCTGGGTGTGCACATCTCTGAAGATCTTTCCTGGTCCCAGAACACTGATGCAATTATAAAGAAAGCACATCAGCGCCTCTACTTCCTGAGAAGATTACGGAGAGTCGGTATGTCAAGGAGGACTCTCTCGAACTTCTATAGGTGCACAGTAGAGAGCATGCTGACTGGTTGCATCGTGGCTTGGTTCAGCAACTTCAGCGTCCAGGAGCGGAAAATCGAGGGGATCTATCGCGATCGCCGCCTCAAAAAGGCTGGCAGCATCAGAGTGATAGAGTGTGGAGAGAGAGAGAGACACACACACAGATACCGATACAAAGTGACAGAGAGAGAAACACACAGGGAGTAAGAGACAGAAATAGAGAGAGACATACAAAGGGAGACAGAGAAAGGGAGAGAGAAAGAAAGAAAGAGAGACAGACAGACAGGGAGACACACGGAGAGAGATATACAGAGAGAAAGACATAGAGAATGAGAGATACATAGAGAGAGATAAACAGATTTTAAAAAGAGAGAGAAGAGAGAGAGAGAGAGAGAGAGAGAGAGAGAGAGAGAGAGAGAATGGGGCAATGAGACTCTGGAGGCCTTCCGTGGGCGCTGGTCACCGCGTGGGGTTCAGTGTATTGTGAACAATGATTGTATTGTTGTACTATAATGGTTGTATATAGTGCCATTTTTGATTATGGTTTGATGTGTTGTATTATATGATTGTGTCAATAAAGTTTTTGAAACTAAAAAAAAAAAAAAAAAAAAAAAAAAAGAGAGAGAGAGAGAGAGAGAGAGAGAGTGATACAGGGTGGAAACGGGCCCTTCAGCCTAACTTGCACACACGGACCATCATGCCCCGTCTACACTAGTCCCACCCAGCCCAACATGCCACATCTACACTAGACCCACCTGCTGCCTGTGTTTGGCCCATATCTCTTCAAACCTGTCCTATCCATGTACCTGTCCACGTGTTGTGATAGTCCCAGCCTCGACTACCACCTCCTGCAGCTCGGTCCATACACCCACCATCCTCTGTGGAAAAGTTGCCCCTTAGATTCCTATTCAAATTTTCCCCACCCCCACCTCTCTCACCTTAAACCCGTGTCCTCTGATTCCCCTACACACAGACATACACACACACACACACACACACACACACACACACACACACACAGACATACAGACAGACAGACGGAGAGAGGGAGACAGAGAGACAGGCAGACAGACAGAGAGCCAGACAGCCAGACAGACTGAGAGACAGAGAGGGAGACAGGGAGACAGAGACTGAGAGAGACAGAGAGAGAGAGACACACACTGAGAGACAAAGAGAGAGAGACACACACTGCGAGACAAAGAGAGAGAGTCACACACACACACACACACACACAGACAGAGAGAGATAGACACAGAGAGAGCGAGAGAGACAGAGAGGGACAGAGACAGAGAGAGACAACCGACAGAGAAAAGGACAGGCAGAGAGAGAGAGAGAGAGAGAGACACGCAGAGAAACATAGGGGACAATTTACAATAGAAACATTGATAGAAACATAGAAAATAGGTGCAGGAGGAGGCCATTCGGCCCTTCGAGCCTGCACCACCACTCAATATGATCATGGTTGATCGCCCACTATCAATAACCCTTCTCCTGCCTTCTCCACATATCCCTTGATTCCACTAGCCCCTAGTGCTCTATCCAACTCTCTCTTAAATCCATCCGGTGACTTGGCCTCCACTGCCCTCTGTGGCAGGGAATTCCATAAATTCACAACTCTCTGGGTAAAAAAGTTTTTTCTCAGCTTAGTCTTAAATGTCCTCCCCTTTATTCTAAGACTGTGGCCCCTGGTTCTGGACTCACCCAACACTGGGAACATTTTTCCTGCATCTGGCTTCTCCAGTCCTATGTTTCTATGAGATAGTCTTTTCAATCTTTCCTCATATGACAGTCCCGCCATCCCAGGGATCAATCTCCTGAACCTTCGCTGCACTGCCTCAATCACAACGATGTCCTTCCTCAAATTAGGAGACAAAAACTGTACACAATACTCCAGATGTGGTCTCACCAGCGCCCTATACAACTGCAGAAGAACCTCTTTACTCCTGTACTGAAATCCTCTTGTTATGAGAGAGACAGACAGACAGAGAGAGAGAGAGAGAGAGCTGCAGACAAAGAGACAGAGAGAGAGAGCTACAGACAGAGAGAGAGAGAGATAGACAGAGAGTGAGAGAGAGAGAGAGGGAGAGAGACAGACATGGATAGAGAGAGAGCGACACAGACAGAGAGAGAGCGAGAGAGAAACATTAACAGAGAGAGAGGCAGAGAGAAAGCGTAAGAGAGTGAGACAGAGAGAGAGACAGAGAGACGGAGATACACAGTAACAGAGAGAGAGAGAGAGAGAGAGAGAGACAGACAGAGAGAGGGAGAGAGGCAGAGAGACAGACAGACAGCCAGACAGACTGAGAGACGGAGAGAGAGAGAAAGACAGACAGGGAGATACAGAGACAAAGAGAGACAGAGAGAGAGAAACAGAGCGGGACAGAGACAGTGAGACAGACAAACAGAGCAAAAGACAGGCAGAGAGAGACAGACAGACAGAGAGTGAGACAGACAGAGAGAGACAGATAGACAGAGAGAGACAGACAGACAGACAGCGAGAGAGACAGAGCTGCATACAAAGAGACAGACAGAGAGAGAGAGCTACAGACAGAGAGACAGACAGCCGACAGACAGAGAGAGACGCACACACAGGGAGGGAGACAGAGAGAGACCAGATTTAATGTATTTAAATTAAAAAATAACATAATATAAATACAAATAAATAACTTCATTTCATATCGGCTGCTGGAGTATCCAGAATCTCTACTCTTCAACCTTCGGGATGAAGACTGGGAACCCAGAGTTCCTAAAGTCTATAGAAGACGCTGATATAATGATATTAACAGAAACATGGTACCGAAAAGATACGTTCATTCACTGCCCCTCTGCAAAAACTACTGATATACATAGGGGCAGAACATCCAGGGGGGTCTTGGTGTGGTCCAAATAAGAACTAGACAGTCACATTACATCAGTAAAACGGGGAAATCACATGTACAGTTGAAGATAGATAAAAAAATTGGAATAATTGGAATAAACATATATCTATGTGCCGTCTACATACCCTCAATAGAATCGCCATATTTTGAAGAGGATATATTTGAAACTCTCCACATAGAAACCAATCATTTCCAGGCCCATGGAAATGTGCAACTATGTGGAGACCTGAATGCAAGGACCGGATGTAAACCCGATTCCACAGACCCACAGGACAACAACCATGTGTTGGGTCAAACCCCCTTGCATGTCACACTAACTATCATTAACCAGAACAACCTTGACTGTGAAATAAATAAAAGTGGTAGAGAGGTAGTGCATCTGTGTCGAGCCTTGGGCTGTACATAGTTAATGGCAGGCTCAGAGGGTACTCGCTGGGAAGGTTTACGTATTCCTCAGCTCTTAGGTCTAGCGTGGTAGACTACGCAATTACTGACATAGGCCCCTGCACTATCAGTGCATTCACTGTTAGGCAGCAGTCCCCTCTTTCAGACCATAGTCAAATCAACGTGTACCTAAAATTTCCTGTTCAAACTCAAGATGTAAAAAAGGTACCCAGTAAGCTGTATGAACTAAATCAGACTTACAGATGGGCTTCAGATAGTGGAGATAAATTCATCATGGCCCTGAACTCACCTGATCTCAAAAATAAAATACTGAAATTCAAGACAAACCCAATTGAGAACCCAAGAGGCGTCCGTCAGGGCTGCAATCTGAGCCCGACACTGTTTAATGTATATATCAACGATTTGGCAGTAAAGTTGGACCAGAGCACAGCGCCGGGCGTCAGTCTCCTGGACGGAGAGGTAAAATCCCTGTTTTATGCGGATGACTTGGTTCTGCTATCCCCCACAGAACAGGGGCTGCAGCAACAGTTGGACCTACTTGATGAGTACGGCCAAAATTGGGCCCTGGTAGTAAATCTAAAGAAAACCAACATCATGATTTTTCAGAAAAGACCCAGTTATCAGGAAGATAAATACAAATTTACTCTCATTAGTATTATTATGGAGCACACTATGAGATATACCTACCTTGGTCTAACTGTTGCAGCATCAGGGAGCTTCAATATGGCAGTGAATGCACTAAGAGAGAAAGCTCGAAGATAAAATATATTTTCTGCAATAAATAGAAGATTCTACAACATCCAAATCCCAATTAAAGTCTGGCTTAAAATATTTGACAGTGTAATCCAGCCTATTGCGCTTTGTGGTAGTGATGTTTGGGGTCCGCTCAGTCACCATAGTTATAGTAAATGGGAAAAACATACACCGGAGGCTCTGCATGTGGAATTTTGTCGGAACATCCTCCGTATCCAAAGGAAAACACCAATAAACGCATGTAGGGCGGAATTAGGTAGATACCCACTGATACCCGCATGTAGATAGGGTGGTAAAGAAAGCCTTTGGTGTGCTGGCCTTTATAAATCAGAGCATTGAATATAGGAGTAGGGAAGTAATGTTAAAATTGTACAAGGCATTGGTAAGACCAATTCTGGAGTATGGTGTACAATTTTGGTCGCCTAGTTATAGGAAGGATGTCAACAAAATAGAGAGAGTACAGAGGAGATTTACTAGAATGTTGCCAGGGTTCCAGCAACTATGTTACAGAGAAAGGTTGAACAAGTTAGGTCTTTATTCTTTGGAGCGCAGAAGGTTAAGGGGTGACTTGATTGAGGTCTTTAAAATGATGAAAGGGATAGACAGAGTTGACGTGGATAAGCTTTTCCCATTGAGGGTAGGGAAGATTCAAACAAGAGGGCATGACATGAGAATTAAGGGACAGAAGTTTTGGGGATAACGTGAGGGGGAACTTCTTTACTCAGAGGGTGGTGGCTGTGTGGAATGAGCTTCCAGCAGAGGTGGTGGAGGCAGGATCGATTTTAACATTTAAAAGTAAAGTGGATAGGTATATGGACGTAAAGGGAATGGAGGGGTATGGTCTGAGTGCAGGTAGATGGGACTAGGGGAAAACAAATGGTCGGCACGGACTGGAAGGGCCGAGAGGGCCTGTCTCCGTGCTGTAATTGTTATATGGTTATATGGTTATATAATATATACCCAGAAAAGAGCACTACATTTTTGGAATCACCTTAAATCTAGCCCCCCCAGATACCCTCCAGTTTAAAGCCCTTCAAACACATGAGGGGAGTGCAGAAAAGAGTTCCATGTGTCAGTTGGTACTGAGACTAACTACCTCTATTCAGTTAAAACCAATCCAGTTTAACCCTGACCAGCCTCAGATCATTACTGATCCCCAATCACCAGCTAGAGTGAACCAAATTATCAAACAATGTAAAGAAACGTATTTGGAGCATTGGGATAAAGAAACCAAAAGCCAATGCAGATTAGAATGTTACCGTGCCCTAAAAAGAGATTATAAATTGGCAGACTATCTCTCAACTGTTAGAGACATAAAGCAGAGACAGACCCTCACCAAACACAGGTTAAGTGACCACTATTTGGCAGTTGTAAAAGGAAGACAGAAGAGATTCTGGCAACCAAGAGAAAATAGAATATGCGACCACTGTTTGACAGATGAGGTTGAAACAGGGGTTCGTTCACTTCCTCCTAAAATGCAAAAATTGACAAAACAAGGAAAACTTACTTTGACAAACTCAGTCTGGCAACCCCTGATTTTAATGAACTAGATGATACATCAAAACTAAGAATAATCCTTGGTGAAGGAAATCTTGGTGCACAATGCGTAACAGCACGCCATAACCCGAGAGCGGTGAATGACCAATATGCACGAACACACTAATTGACGTTAACTGACACTAAGAAATTAATATTGAATTGCTAAACTTGCTATTGTGTTATACTACTTACAGCTGCAAGAACGTGTAGCATCAATAAAGGCCTATAGGCCTATTGCGAGTTTATGTACAGGGACATATCTGTCCATGCACTGTATACTTGTATTTATGCTTATGCATTTTAAATATGTATGTCATGTTTTATACTTTGGCAATATAACAATGTACTTTGTCATGCCAATACAGTTTTTTAATTGAAAAATTGAATTGAATTGACAGAGCGAGAGAGGGGGAAAGACAGATATGGAGTGAGGGGGAAAAGAGGGAATGAGACAGAGAGATGGAGAAAGCGAGAGGGAAAGAGACGGAGCGAGATAGAGAGAAAGAGACAGAGACGGTGACAAACATAGGGAGAGAGGGAGACAGAGGGAGGGACAGAGAGAGAGAGTTAGTGAGAGACGTAGAGAGACAGAGAGAGAGGCAGAAGGAGAGAGTGGGAGGGAGAGAGAGAAATATATATATAGAGAGAGAGATTGATAGAGAGTGGGAGACAGAGAGAGAGGGGGCAAAGAGAGAGACATTGTGAGGGAGAGGGAGAGACAGAGAAACAGAGGGAGAGACAGATAGATAGAGAGAGAAAGAGCGAGAGAGAGAGAGACAGACAGAGAGTGAGGGGAAGAGAGAAAGAGGGAGAGACTGAGGGAGAGAGACGGGGAGAGAGAGGGAGTGACAGAGGGTTAGGGAGAGAGAGGGAGAGAGAGAGGTAGAGAGGGAGTGAAAGAGAGGGAAACCATCTGTGAGATAGACAGGCACACACAGAGAGAGAGGGAGAGACAGAGAAAGAAAGAGAGAAAGGGCGAGAGACAGAGAGAGAGAGAGAGAGAGCTAGAGAGAGAGAAAGAAAAAGAGACAAAGAGAGAGGGGGACAGAGGGAGACAGAGAGATAGAGAGAGACAGAAAAAGAGATACATAGATAGATAGATAGAGAGAGAGAGAGAGAGAGAGAGAGAGAGAGAGAGAGAGAGAGAGAGAGAGAGAGAGAGAGAGAAAGAGAGACAGAGATAGACAGATACAAAGACAGAAAGAGGCAGAGAAGGACAGAGAGAAAGAAGAGAGAGAGAGAGAAAGAGAGAGAGACAGAGAGAATGAGAGAGAGACAGGGAGTGAGAGACAGAGAGAGAGAGGGAGACATGCAGAAAGAGAGAAAGAGAAGAGAGAGCGATAGACAGACAGACACAGAGGGAGAGAAACAGAGAAAGAGATACAGAGACAGAGACAGAAAGAGACAGAGGAAGAGACAAAAAGAGACAGAGAGAGAGATACAGAGAGAGAAGGAGAGACAGACAGAGGGAGAGAGACAGAGAAAGAGATACAGAGACAGAGAGAAACAGAAAGAGAGAGAGAGTAAGACAGAGAGAGAGACAGAAAGAGAGAGAGAGACAGAGAGAGAGACTGCTGGAATAACTCAGCATGTCAGGCAGCATCTGTGGAGAAGATAGACACAATGTGCTGGAGGAACTCAGCGGGTCAGGCAGCATCTGTGCCGTGCAGAATTATATAACGGTTTCCTCCACCATAAACGCACCCTATATGTGGTATTAATGTCCTATTTGCCAACTTTACCAACATGCCCCACCTGCCTGTGTTTGCTACATATCCCTCCAAACTAGTCCTATCCATGTAACTGTCTAACTGTTTCTTAAACGTTGGGATAGTCACAGCCTCAACTACCTCCTGTGACAGTTTGTTCCATACTCCCACCACCCTCTGTGTGAAAAGGTTACCCCTCAGTTTCCTATTAAATCTTTTCCCCTTCACCTTGAACCCACGTTCTCTGGTCCACGATTCCCCGGGGTATGGGGAGAAGGCAGGAACGGGGTACTGATTGTGGATGATCAGCCATGATCACATTGAATGGTGGTGCTGGCTCGAAGGGCCGAATGGCCTACCCCTGCACCTATTGTCTCTTGTCTAATGTCTATTGTATCAGGACTAGGCGTGCATTTCACCCTACACATGCGCTCGGCCCTCTAAGGCCAGCTGGATCTCCCGGTTGCCAACCATTTTAACTCCCTTCCTACTCCCACATTGATGTTTCTGGCCTGGGCCTCCCCCATTGTCAGAGTGAGGTGACACGCAAACTGGAGGAACAGCACCTCATAGCTTACAGCCCAATGACATGAACATTAAATTCTCCATATTAAGGAAACACTCCCCTCCTAATCAAGTCCTGGAGTCTGTCCCGACCCCATCTCCTTTTCCCAGCTTTCCACCCTGACTCCAACAGTCCAAAGAAGGGTCCAGACCCGACATGTCACCTGTCCATTCCCCCCCAAAGTGCCGGTAGATCTCAGCAGGTCCGTCATCCGTGGTGGGAAACGGATGGAGAAGTGTTCCTATTACAAGCTCTCCGTGGCCCTGTCAAGAATGTGGTGTCCATTCCTGGGATGGTATACAAGGTCCGAGCTGACCAGTCATCGACAGCCCCCCCTTCCCTTCCCCCGTGGGCCATCTCTTTGTCATTCCTCTGTCTTCTTCTTGCTGGATGACAAGCAGAACCGTCTTGGCTTAACATTAGATCTTCATCCCTTTGGCCTTTCGTTTCTGCAGGTATTTACAGCGGAATCAAAACTACTACCCTTAGGTCCTGATCTTCCTTTTGTTTTAGTAAAGGTAGAACCTTTGACAGTTGCGATTGGTTTAGAATCTTGAATACTCCCATAGCGTAAATTTGACATGAACCGTGCTTCCTTTTCTATGAAGTTCCCCAGATCAGGAAGCATGGCTTCTCGATTCCCATTTGCCTCTAACAGACCAGCTTTATCTTTTCTCTAAATCTATAGGGCAGTTTTAGAGTGATCATTTTCATATTTTCATATTTTCAGTTTTAGAGTGATCATTGCTGACAACATTCATTTCTTGCATGTGGTCTAAGAGGGTAGTCATTTCTTTCATACGTCTAAGAACAATCGCAAACTCTCGCAATGCTTTTGCGTCTTCTGGCTGGATAGCTGTCCAAGCAGAGGCCTTCTTCATGAGGATGTCTTTGGATTATGGAAGTTTAAAGGGACTTTTATGTAGTGTGTTGGCAGCGAGTGGCGACTGTGGAGGATTCAACAGTCCCGACCACGGGTGAACAAAAGGGGAAGGTGATTGAACTTTATTACTTTCCATCACAGTGAGGAAAGTGGATTCCGCTGTGGTGGATGCTTATGTTAGATTTTATTTTATGTGGCTGTGGTTCTCGTTGCTTTTTCCTTAGTATAGTTGTATGGTAACTCAAATATCACTGTACTTTAATCGGTGCATGTGACAATACATTCCAACTTGAACTTGATCTGCTTTCGTCTATATATTAAAAAAAGGGTAATGCTAACTGACCGTGCACAATTGTGACAGCTTGATTTCAAAGACAGGGCAGGGGCATTCCCTGAGGGATTCAGAGGGTTGGAAGAGGATTCGTCTGTGTTTTCCCCCTCGGTTGTTGTCCGGGGTGGAAGGCGGCAGCACTCGGCCCGTCGGGGCTAGGATGCGCGGGAGGAAGGCTGAGCATGGATTGAGGCTTGGAAGGCTGAGCTGGCCTCCTCTGCCCTGACCCGCATCCGTTCCACCACGGAGCGGGAAGCGTGCAAACTCCACATGGACAGCAACGGTGCTCGCTCTGCCCATAGACAGGCCCTTTGGCCCCTCTCGTCTGTGCTACCCCGGGCTTTCTGCAACACAATCTTAGAAACATAGAAACATGGAAATTAGGTGCAGGAGTAGGCCATTCGGCCCTTCGAGCCTGCACCGCCATTCAATATGATCATGGCTGATCATCCAACTCAGTATCCCGTACCTGCCTTCTCTCCATACCCTCTGATCCCCTTAGCCACAAGGGCCACATCTAACTCCCTCTTAAATATAGCCAATGAACTGGCCTCAACTACCTTCTGTGGCAGAGTGTTCCAGAGACTCACCACTCTCTGTGTGAACAAAATCGTTCTCATCTCGATCACATCTCGAAGGATTTCCCCCTTATCCTTAAGCTGTGACCCCTTGTCCTGGACTTCCCCAAAACCGGGAACAATCTTCCTGCATCTAGCCTGACCAACCCCTTAAGAATTGTGTAAGTTTCTATAAGATCCCCTCTCAATCTCCTAAATTCTAGAGTATAAACCGAGTCTATCCAGTCTTTCTTCATAAGACAGTGTTGACATCCCATGAATCAGTCAGGTGAACCTTCATTGCACTCCCTCTATGGCAATAATGCCCTTCCTCATATTTGGACGCAAAACTGTACGCAAAACTCCAGGTGTGGTCTCACCAAGACCGTGTACAACTGAAGTAGAACCTCCCTGCTCCTACACTCAAATCCTTTTGCTATGAAAGCTAACGTACCATTCGCTTTCTTCACTACCTGCTGCGCCTGCATGCCTACATTTAGATAATAATCTCCTTTCCTGTTTTTGCCACCAAAGTGGGTAACCTCACATGTATCCACATTATACTGCATCTGCCAAACATTTGCCCACTCACCCAGCCTATCCAAGTCACCTTGCAGTCTCCTAGCATCCTCCTCACAGCTAAGACTGCCCCCCAGTTTGCGTAGATAGACAATATCTCCAAGTTTATCTCCGCTACCTGGGAGCTATTGCCTTCAATTCCCTCATCCTGATCATTAATATATATTGTGAATAGCTGGGGTCCCAGCACTGAGCCTTGCGGGATGGGACTAGTGTAGATGGGGCACGTTGGTCGGGGTGGGACCAGTGTAGATGGGGCATGTTGGTCGGGGTGGGACTGGTGTAGATGGGTCATGTTGGTAGGGGTGGGACTAGTGTAGATGGGGCATGTTGGTCTGGGTTGGACTAGTGTGGATGGGGCATGTTGGTCGGGGTGGGACGAGTGTAGATGGGGCATGTTGGTCGGGGTGGGACTAGTGTAGATGGGGCATGTTGGGCGGTGTGGGACTGGTGTAGCTGGGGCATGTTGGTCGGGGTGGGACTAATGTAGATGGAGCATGTTGGGCGGGGTGGGACTAGTGTAGATGGGGCATGTTGGGCGGGTGGCATTAGTGTAGATTGGGCATGTTGGTCGGGGTGGGACTAGTGTAGATGGGGCATGTTGGACGGGGTGGGACTAGTGTAGATGGGGCATGTTGGGCGGAGTGGAACCAGTGTAGATGGGGCACGTTGGTGGGGGTGGGACTAGTGTAGATTGGGGATGTTGGTTGGGGTGGGACTAGTGTAGATGGGGCTTGTTGTTCGGGGTGGACTAGTGTAGATGGGGCATGTTGGGCGGGGTGGAACCAGTGTAGATGGGCACGTTGGTGGGGGTGGGACTAGTGTAGATTGGGCATGTTGGTTGGGGTGGGACTAGTGTAGATGGGGCTTGTTGTTCGGGGTGGGACTAGTGTAGATGGGGCATGTTGGTCGGGGTGGGACTAGTGTAGATGGGGCATGTTGGTCGGGGTGGGACTAGTGTAGATGGGGCATGTTGGGCGGGGTGGAACCAGTGTAGATGGGCACGTTGGTGGGGGTGGGACTAGTGTAGATGGGGCATGTTGGTCTGTGTGGGACTAGTGTAGACAGGGCTTGTTGGTTGGGGTGGGACTAGTGTAGATGGGGCATGTTGGTCGGGGTGGGACTAGTGTAGATGGGGCATGTTGGTCGGGGTGGGACTAGTGTAGATGGGGCATGTTGGTCGGGGTGGGACTAGTGTAGATGGGGGCATGTTGGGCGGGGTATGATTAGTGTAAATGGGGCATGTTGGGTGGGACTAATGTAGATGGGGCATGTTGGTCGGGGTGGGACTAGTGTAGATGGGGCACGTTGGTCGGGGTGGGACCAGTGTAGATGGGGCATGTTGGTCGGGGGGGACTGGTGAGATGGGTCATGTTGGTAGTGGGACTAGTGTAGATGGGGCATGTTGGTCTGGGTTGGACTAGTGTGGATGGGGCATGTTGGTCGGGGTGGGACGAGTGTAGATGGGCATGTTGGTCGGGGTGGGACTAGTGTAGATGGGGCATGTTGGGCGGTGTGGGACTGGTGTAGCTGGGGCATGTTGGTCGGGGTGGGACTAATGTAGAGGAGCATGTTGGGCGGGGTGGGACTAGTGTAGATGGGGCATGTTGGGCGGGGTGGCATTAGTGTAGATTGGGCATGTTGGTCGGGGTGGGACTAGTGTAGATGGGGCATGTTGGACGGGGTGGGACTAGTGTAGATGGGGCATGTTGGGCGGGGTGGAACCAGTGTAGATGGGGCACGTTGGTGGGGGTGGGACTAGTGTAGATTGGGGATTTGTTTGGGGTGGGACTAGTGTAGATGGGCTTGTTGTTCGGGGTGGGACTAGTGTAGATGGGCATGTTGGCGGGGTGGAACCAGTGTAGATGGGGCACGTTGGTGGGGGTGGGACTAGTGTAGATTGGGCATGTTGGTTGGGGTGGGACTAGTGTAGATGGGGCTTGTTGTTCGGGGTGGGACTAGTGTAGATGGGGCATGTCGGTCGGGTGGACTAGTGTAGATGGGGCATGTTGGTCGGGGTGGGACTAGTGTAGATGGGGCATGTTGGGCGGGGTGGAACCAGTGTAGATGGGGCACGTTGGTGGGGGTGGGACTAGTGTAGATTGGGCATGTTGGTTGGGGTGGGGACTAGTGTAGATGGGGCTTGTTGGTTGGGTGGGACTAGTGTAGATGGGGCCGGGGTGGGACTAGTGTAGATGGGGCATGTTGGTCGGGGTGGGACTAGTGTAGATGGGGGCATGTTGGTCGGGGTGGGACTAGTGTAGATGGGGCATGTTGGGCGGGGGATGATTAGTGTAAATGGGGCATGTTGGGGGGTGGGACTAATGTAGATGGGGCATGTTGGTCGGGGTGGGACTAGTATAGATGGGGCATGTTGGGCGGGGTGTGATTAGTGTAGATGGGGCATGTTGGGCGGGGTGGGACTAGTGTAGTGTGAGTTGTGAGTAGTGTGGAGGCGCATAACGGCAGCAGCTTGACTACAGCCGTCGGTCTTTTTTTATTTTTTGTCTTGTTAAATATATGTCTTAAGCTATTTTTTATTATTTTGTTAGCTTTGTATATGTGGCGGGTCTCAGATGTGGTTGGGCCTAACTTCGTGGAGCTGGCCTTCTTCGGAGCGGGAAAAGCTGTGTTGGCGCACGGCTTTGACCCGACTTTGGAGCTTCGGAGGCTCCGGCCGCAGGCCCGGTGGACAGGAGCATCGGGAGCTCGCAGGTCCCTGTTGGGAGCCCGCTTTTCTGAGCTCCCGCAACGGCAACTTCTCCCGCTGGAATCGCGGGGTTTAAGGGACACGGAGCCGGGGCCTAGCGTCGCCCGGTGTTGCTTAAATGACCGCAGGACTTGCCATTGTCCGCCGGGAGCTTAACATCGGAGCCCCAGATCGCCGCGACGCTGCAGTTGGACTGCTGGACTGCGGGAGAAGAACAAAGGAAAGAGAAAAGACTTTGCCTTCCATCACAGTGAGGAGATGCTGGAGACCCATGGTGATGGATGTTTATGTAAACTGTGTTAAGTGTGGGTCGTGGGTCTTTTTGTAATGTAAAAACTGTAGAAAATGCAATTTCGTTCAAACCAAGTTGTTTGAATGACTATAAAAGGCATTAAATTGTACTTCGGAGTCACGTGAGTGACTATGTGATGAAGCCCCACCTGGCGCATGATCGGCATTACGTCGACGCTGTCGGTAAGGAAAGAGCTGCAGAGCGCAGCTCCACCAGCGGTAAGGAACAGGCCCGCAGGTAAGTGGATTAAATTACTTTCAGGGTATTTTTCAAACTCCGTGACGCTGGCGTGCAAAGCCAGGAGGAGTTTGAAAGTAAAATGGAGAATACTCCGAAAAAATCGGTGCTGGTTAAACGTGCGTCCCGGGTAGAAGCACAGCGGATTAGTGCGGAGCCGGTTCCGATACCGGTGGCCGTTGAATTACCCGTTAGTAAGCCTTTAATCGCTCCACAACCAGAAGCCACGGAGGAATCTCCAGTGGGGAGAAAAATAAAGAAAGTCTGAGAGGCCCGTTGTTTCAAATGATTATAATAATGAAAGTCCTCCAGACAGGAAAGCCATGTGGCTGAAAATGGATTAAATGGAGAAATGCTCCAGATTATTATCAACCAATGGTCGAAAGAATCCAGAATATTCCCAGGCAGGCCCTGAGGGGCTTCCATATCAAGAATATGGTGCCTTACCAATGTGGGAATATGAACCTCCAGAGCCTCGGATTGGGCTGGAGATAGTCTCCTTGAGCAAGTCTCAGGAATACCAGGGCAGCAGGAGACTGACGCTGAAAGTTGTGATTTGGATCATGAGTACCCACCACAGCACAAGAATATAAATCCAGGTGTACTTGATGTGGCACAAATTGCTATACCTGAAGGAAGTGGTGAGGCCATGGAAGGTAACCTGATGGCCAACATTAATTGGTTTCTCACCAGCTTCAGGAGGCTGTTATGGCTGAAACAGCAGAATTATATGAAACACCTGTGAATTGTCCGTCACTAAGGGTGCCAATGGTGAATCCGACTATTTGGGCACCCATGTCTTCAATAGTGCAGGAAATACGATTCCAAATAATTTCAAGCATATTGCGGGTGGCATCACTGCTTTAGGGGAGCAAGTGGAAGGATGTACATTGACTGAAATTCAAAAAGATATGTTGGCATCGTATTGTAACTCATACTTTGAGTCAATTGTATGAAAATAATCGCCATTTGGCCCATACTGCACCCTAGATTTGCAGGTCTGTGCAGATCAAGCAACATTCAAACTCCTGGGTATTTATTCAAAGAAAACTTGCCTAAACAAATCAAATAAATTAATGAAGAGGCAAAGACTATCAGCCTTATGAAACCTTTCATATTTGGTCAAAGAAGGTCTGGTTCAATGAGAAGGGGATTTGACCTTCCGGTGGCGTCAATGGTGGGGTGAGAGACGTCGCTGTTTCGCTCTGCTCCCGAAGAATGTTTTAATGTGCTAAAATAACAGTTGGAATACGGGGGAGTTCTGAAAATAACTACCGGAGTTGCGATTTAATTGTGTGTTATCAGAAATCCTGCTGATAACAGAGAATAATTGCAGTTTTAAATGAAAAGACAGAAACCTCACCAGAAGCCTGCGAAAGCCGCTTCAAGACCTGCTACAAGAACCTATTTGAAAAAAAAACTGAAGACACTCCTCAATCCCCTCAAACATCAGCTGGAAATTCAGAAGAAGAAGTTGATTCCCGAAATCCTTCTACATAATTGCCTTTAATGGAGGAACAAATGGAACATCTGGAAAAGTCAGTATTAGCTTCAGTCACTGAAGTTATTTTAAAACTGATATGAGAGGAGAACCTCGTGCTGGACAAAAGCCTCTCTGAAAAAATTAAACAAGGTAATGATACCCTGATGGGGAAAATTGATGACTTAACCAAACGTGTGGTCGAAGTTGAGGAGGATTTAAACAAAAAAATTAAGCGGGTTGATAAGGATTGTAATAAAAAACTGGATACAATGCTAAAATCTACTGAGGTGGCTATGGAAGGAATGGACAATATGATAACTGAGATGGCTAAGGAGATAAAGAGACTAAAACAGGAACAGGAAAGTATTGGGAGGGAGCTTGCTAAAATGCACGTACTTGGAGGCAAGATCAAGGAGACAAAATTTGAGGATAATTGGATTAAAAGAAGGAAAGGAGATGGGACAAAACTTTCAGGAGTTTGCTGCCAATTTACTCAAACAAGTGCTTAAGCTGCCTGAAGCCCTAAGAATAGATATGGCTCACCGGGTCCGACGTAAGGCTCAAGCAAGCTTAACTGCTCCCCCAAGACAGATTATTTAGAAATTCTATGACATTCCAACCCTGGAAGGAATTATGAAAAATATTCCACATGGTGTGAATTTGATGTTTGGAGAAGACAAACTAAGATTCTTCCCTGATTTTCCAGCTGAAGTCATGGAAAAGAGGAATAAGTTTACAAACACGAGAAGGCTACTGAAAGAGGTCTCGGGAGTAAGATATGGGATAGTGTACCCCGATAAAATTGAGAATTTCTTATAACCATGTTGAACGTGCATTCATGGATCCAGAAGAGGCATTTAAATATGCACAAAGTATCACAAAGGAGGTCTACTGATCGTTAGGAGTTGGTCTCCTACAATAACATCGAGGAGAAACGACAAAGAAAGGATTGTGTCCCTTTTTTTTAACATACAAAAAAGACTGCTCTTGTTAAAATGGCGAACCTTCCTCGAGGTCGGATTTTAAGTATCATTTCAACAAAGGACTGACAAAGAAGAGAAACTGTGGCGGGGAAAATAAATTGAGAATATAGTGTAATATAGAATATGATTTAAGAAACATATAATTACATACTAACATAAAATATAATTAATAAAATTGGGTAGTATTAATAACATATTAACACATTTTATGGATACAGTAGACTTAGTCTAGATTGTGCATAAAGGGGGGAGGAGATTCAGATACTTGGAAATTATCCAAGGGTTTGAATCTGGTTAACCCCTTGGAACCTGCTGTTGTCTAATACAAAAGTTTGAGACTTAATTGTAATAAATCTAGGCATATTGATAGATATGGATATATAATTAACATAATTACTGTTATATCTAAGTATATAATTAATGTTGGAAACTACTTTTTTATTTTATTTTTCCTCTTGGAAGATAAATTTCTAATCTAGCAATTGGAGTATGTTTTATTTTATATATATATATATATATATATATATATATATATATATATATATATATATATAAACATTATATATACATATATATATATAATATATATATATATATATATATATATATATATATATATATATATATATAATATATATAATTTTTAACTTTGTATCGCTCTCTCTTCCAATTACTAATAATTGGTCAAGGGGGCAGAGCGAAACATGTAAAACATCTACGGAATTCAATAAGAATTTTTCTACCACCTGTTGGTGGCTTGTTTTTTAATTATAATATCTTTATTTTTGGGATATTATAATATCACTTTTTGTTTGTTAATTATCTTTTCACGACTCTACACTTTCTGGTCTTTTTCAAGGTTTATTCTGAAGGGGAGATGCCAACAAAACTTAACGGCTGGGGATGATCATCCTTCATCTGGAGTTATAAGGTTCTTGGTTGCACCATATGAAGTAAAGGTATTAACATGATTCATAATGCAAGACGATAAACAAAAGAAATCTGGAGGAATCACATTCTGTAGTTGGAATATAAGGGGCGCTAATGAACCAATTAAAAGGGGTAAGATCTTTGCCCAATTAAAAGCCTTAAAAAGTGAAATTATTTTCTTACAAGTGACGCATCTGAAATATCAAACACAGATAAGATTGAAGGCAAATTGGATTGGGCAAACATACTACTATTCATTTACTTCTAAATCTAGAGGCACGGCTATTATCATTCGTAAAGGTATACCATTTAAATTAAAGAATACTATAGCAGATAAAGAGGGGAGGTACGTCATAGTTACGGGAGAAATTTATTCTACTCCACTTTGATAAATATTTATGCTCCTAATTTTGACAACCCCCAATTTTTTAGTAAAATTTTGGATATAATTTCAGAACTTAATCATCAAAATGTGATAATAGGGGGAGATTTGAATTGTGTTTTAGATCCATATTTGGATAAATCAGCAAAACAAAAAAGGACTAACATAAAATCTAAAACGAGTGAACTCCTAAATACATACATGAAAACCCTAATATAACAGATGTATGGAGGATCGCTAACCCAGTAAGTAGGGAATATTCATTTTATTCAACAGTACATAAAACATATTCACGTATTGATTATTTCTTAGTGGACACAAAACTAATTCCATATACATATAATTCTAAATATCATAATAGTATCATTTCTGATCATTCCCCGTTAACTTTTTCTTTAAAATTAGAAGGAATGCCCGATAAAAATTAGTTTTCGAGGTTTAACCCCTAAATTTTAAATAACTCACAAGGTTGCACATATTTAAAAGAACAGATTGGATTCTTCTTAGAGACAAATGATACACCACATATTTCACCCTCTTTATTATGGGAAACTTTTAAGGCATTTATTAGAGGAATTATAATCTCATATCAAACTTTCCAAAATAAAAAGAATAATACTGAACAATTGCAGTTAGAATCAGAAATTAGACAACTAGATTTAGAAAATGCCAAAGAACCAACTATAGATAAACATAATAAGATAATAATACTAAAATATAAATTAAATAAAATTTTATCGGCCAGAATAATGAGATTATTTCAAATTACAAAACAAGAAAATTTTGAATTTGGTGATAAACCTCATAAATTCCTAGCAAGCCAACTGAAAAATAGGGACACAGAAAATACAATTACTAAACTTAAATCAGACAAAGGGGAATTACTAACACTACCTAAAGATATTAATAAAATATTTGCTCAATTTTATCAAAACTTATATACATCCAAAACCTCTGCAAATAATACTCAAATTGCAAATTTCTTAGATAACTGTAATCTTCCAAAATTAAATATGGTGGAACAAGAGGCATTAGGAGCTCAGATTACACTACAGGAAATAGAAGAAATAATTAGTTCGTTGAAGAAGGGCAAAACCCCAGGACCAGATGGCTTTAGTAATGAATTCTATAAAAGATTCTACGAAATAATTTCTCCACGGTTGCAAGATTTATATATATATAGATTTTTAATGAAACTAAACTACCAGAAACACTAACTGAATCAACTATTACACTTATACCAAAAACGTATAAAGATCTAGAAGACCCAGGCTCATATAGAGCTATTGCACTCCTAAATACAGACCAAAAAATATTAACGAAGACCCTAGCGAGAAGATTGAGTAAATATGTTCGTAAACTAATAAATCCGGACCAAACAGGATTCATACCAAAGAGATACTCATTTAACAATTTGAGACGGTTGTCTAATATAATGCACTCACATAATACTGAAGAAGAACTAGCAATTATTTCATTGGATGCAGAAAAAGCTTTTGCTCAAGTAGTTGGCAATATTTATTCAAAGTATTGCAAAAAATTAATATGGGAGATAATTTTATTTCATGGGTAAAACTATTATATGATAAGCCGACGGCTAGAATACTGACTAATAATATATTATCCCCGAAATTCCACTTAGCAAGGGGCAATAGGCAGGGGTGTGCGTTATCGCCCCTGCTTTTTGCACTAGTGATAGAGCCTTTAGTTGAAAGTATAAGAAGCCATCCGAACATTCATGGGTATATTACCAAACACTCAAATAATAAAATTTCATTATATGCAGACGACATATTATTATATATTACAAACTCGCAAATTAGCATACCAAATATACTAAATTTAATAGAGGAAATTGGTTATTTTTCAGGATATAGAATAAATTGGAACAAAAGCGAAATTATGACGATAAAACCTCAAGAGTCGACACATCTGTTGAAATTCCCTTTTAGAATTACACCAGAAAAAATTAAATATTTGTGCATCCAAATTACTAGGAACTATAAATCATTACTCATCGCAAACTATATGCCTTTATTAACTAAATTAAATGGGCTGATTAAATTTTGGAAGACACTGCCGATGTCATTAATAGGCAGAATAAACGCGATAAAAATGATCTTCTTACCACAAATATTGTACCTCTTTCAATCAATACCAGTATACATACCTAAATAATTCTTCAAAAAAATAGATTATGATATTATAAACTTTATATGGGATTATAAATCACACAAAAATAAAAAAATAAACAATTGTGTTAATCTAAAAAATCAGGGGGACTGACACTCCCTAACTTATTGTATTATTATTGGGCAGTGAATATTAAAAATATAATCTACTGGTTGGACAGTTCTGCCCAACAGGTAGATTGGATAAGAATGGAGAAAGAGGATTGTTCCCCTTATAATATAGGAACGATCCTTCTTTCCCCGATAAAACTGAACAATGTAATATACAAGAAGAATCCAATTATTCACAGTATAATACGAATTTGGAAACAAATATAATTAACTGTAAAATTAAGAAAATTATCGCTTCTTTCTCCAATAGCTAATAATCCCTCATTCAAACCATCCATTATTGATAAAACGTTTACCCATTGGGAAAGAATAGGAGTTAAAATGATGGGAGATATGTATGAAATGGGTGTAGATGGTTTATATGCAACCAATAATATAGTTACCTCACTCCCATTAACCCCGCCCAGTTAACATCAATCATAACGCCTTCCCCTTCCTGGGCGCAGCAGTAGAATAATGTAGCCAGTGCTTGAAGGTGTATGTAATACCCTGTGCTATCATTAAAAGATGTTGCACACTTAAGAGCTTGTAAAGTTTTCATTTACATGGTGTCAAAGCTGGAAGATACTTGCGTCTCCTGTATGTCGGTTTTTATTTTTTTTTTTTGATTTGTGTTTTTTGTGCTTTTGATCTCTCTTGCCATGGCGTCCTCTTGCAGAAAGCCCGAACAGCTTGTCTTCGATGCTGACATCTCTGAGCGCTGGGCCACGTTTGAATTTGATTTCACACACTTTGTCAACGTCGCACACCGTGCTGATCCAGACTCCCTTAAAGCTTCCCTCCTACTCAACCTTGTCGGACCTGATGCCATGAAGAGAGCCAGAACTTTCACCTACGCTCCAGCGGTCCTGGGCGTCGATGACGAGGTGATTACTCCTGCAGAGTCTGCCGACGACCCCGCTTGCCTGCTGCGTAAGTTCAGGGAGATTTGTGACCTGCCCTCGAACCGCATTCTAGAGAGGGCACGGTTCTTTACAAGGAGAACAGTTGCCGGATGAACATGTTGAAATGTTTTATTGCTGATTTTGCGTCATCTCGCCCAGCGGTGGTCGTTTTGGCGACATGACAGACCCAGCTCACTAGAGACATTTTAGTAACTGGCATGCGTGAACCAGAAGCTGCGATGTGAGCTTTTTGAGAGGGATCCGGATCTAACGTTGGAAAAAAAGCTATGCATGCCTGCAGATTGTCTGAGGTCGTTGTTTTGCAAGAGGACCACCGGGACTCGGGCAATAAATCTGTCAAACCTGGCTGGGTTTAGGAGCCCACAGCCTCGGATGGGAAACAATGTTTTTCTGCCGCGTGCCCACCCTGGTTCTGGCGATGTGCCCCGAAAAAGGTGCCCTAACTGTAACTACATGCACCATAGACTGTCGACGTGTCCTGCCTTTGGTAAAACCTGTAACTTTTGTAAAAAGCTGAACCATTTCTCAGCCTCCTGTCGCTTACTCCGTTCCCGTGGGAGCCAGATACAAGCTTCCAGACCCAGTCTAAACATGCTGGGGCAATCTGATATCTGTTTCGACTCACAGCCCAATTTAGTTGAATGCTATGGTGCAGATCCAATTAATTCTGCCGAGGACTCGCATGTGTTTACCCTCCTATAGACACCCGCCCACTGCAATGATCCCCGTATCTGTGACTCGTCAATGATGTAAACCTTCCTTGCTTAAATTAGATACAGGCGCGAAAGTCAATGTTTTGTCCATGAATCTTTTCAACAAGATAAGGAATAATGAGCCTCTGGTTGCTGACGATGCTACCCTGCACGCCTATGGTGGAGAGAGATTCTAAGGCCTGCGGGGAGGGCCACTTTAACTTGCGTGCTGCAAAAGGCCACAAGAAACCTGGTTTTCTATGTTTTGAACTCTGACTGTGTAACCCTGTTGGGCAAAACCGTGCGTGCCAGGATCTTGGGCCTGGTCTCCTTTTGACCGCACGGTCCACAAAGTGCAACTGTCGTTGACCCGGGTTGCAGAATACCAGGACCTGTTCGACGATGACCTGGGAAAGTTACCACTGACATACCATATTCCATTGACCCAAATATACAACCCGTGGTCCGCGCACCTCACACAGGGTGTCTCACGCCATGAAGGACAAGGTCGAGGCGATGCTTCAACAAGATGGTCGAAAGGGGTGCTAGTAGCAGTTAGCGAGCCCACCGATTGGGTCTCCACCATGGTTGCCACGATTAAGAAAGACAAGAACGAAATACGCGTGTGTATCAACCCGAAGGACTTAAACCTTGCCATCAGGCGACCACATTACCCCATGCGGTCTGTTGAGGGGGTGGCGGCAAACACAGGTCGGGCAAGCCACCATCTTTCGGTCCTAGACGCTAAGAACTCGTTTTGGCAGATCCCGTTGGACAAAGCGTCTTCTGACCTGACGACCTTCGCCACACCAATTCGGCAGATTCAAGTTTCCTGCGAAATGCATTCGGCATCATATTCTGCTAGCGAGGTGTTCCAGCGGACGGAGCAGATATTCTCGGACCTGCCATGTGCCATCATCGTGGATGATATCCTGGTTTATGGGAAGGACATTGCCGAGCACGACCTGAACCTCCGCGCGTCATGGATCGCGCGCGACAGGCGCACCTGAAGCTGAATCCCAAGAAGTGCCGGTTTCGTGTCTCAGAGGTCACGTATGTTGGACATGTTTTCACCCCTAACGGACTCAAGCCCGACCCCTTGAAGGCAGCTGCTATCTCCGAAATGGCAGCCCCCACTGACTTGCCAGGTCTGCAACGATTCTTGGGCATGGTGAACTACCTTGGAAAGTTTGTACCAAACCTCAGTGAGCTGAGTGCTCCACGTGCAACAGTCTTGCGCCACACCAGCAGCGACAGCCCCTGCTACAACAGCCCGCTCCTGCCTTGGCCTGGTCCTCGCTGGCTGCCGACATATTCGAGTGGCGTGGTAAAGGGGTCCACTACCTTGTCCTGGTCGACTCGTACTCCAACTGGTTCGAAGTGGATTTGCTGACATCCCTCACGTCGGAGATGGTGATCTGTAAGCTGCGGAAACACTTCTCCACTTTTGGGACCCCGGTCAGGCTGCAGACTGACAACGGCAGGCAGTTTACAAGCCGAGAATTCAAAAGCTTTGCCGACAAGTGGAACTTCGTGCATTTCACCAGCAGCCCAGAGTACCCACAGAGCAACGGCCTTGCAGAACGGGCCGTCCAAGCTTCTGATGGAACAGGCGCGACTATCCAACTCTGATTTGTATTTGGATCTCCTGAACCTCAGGAATGTTTCCAGGGATCCGGCCATGGGGTCACCTGCTCAGCGTCTGATGTCCAGAACTACCAAATCCACCATCCCGATTGCCCAGCGCCAGCTGAAACCTCGGGTGCTGGAGCCTGCCTCCGTGCAGAGGCGAATTCAAGAGAAACATGACAGCCAGCGGCGTTCCCATAATCGGTCGTTTGCAGACCACTCGATCCTCTGTTTGCCCGGGGACAGGTTGTTTCGGTTGCAGACCGCCAGTGGTCACTACCGTCTGGCCACCGTGGTTGGGAGTGGCCGACTCACCTCGTTCGTATCTTTCGACTGTGAGGGTACCATCTACCGAAGAAGCCAACAACACCTGCTTGCGGTTAATGAGAACCACAGCCGCAGCCCCCGGGGCCCTATGCCCTCCCACTCTCCTACCAGCAGCCGGCTGCCGCCCCGGATGGTGTTCCCTGCATGACTCGGTCCCCGTCGCGGGCGCCTGGTCCCCCTCTGCGCGGGTCCCTGTTGCCGGTCGTGGTTCTCCCTCTCCTGTTTTTCCCACCCCAATGCCCTTCCCTGGTTCCCCAGCTGCCTTGCGTCCTCCTGTTTTCTGCTCCTTCGAGGGGAGGGGGAGACAGTGAGGAGAACATCCGTACGCGCTCGGGCAGATCAGTAAGCCGCCTTTTTTTGTACGGCGATTTTGTTTAATTCTGCTGTTTAATTCTGTTGTCGTGACAACAATCTGTTTTTTGATTTCTAAGGGGAAGGATGTAGATGGTTTATATGCAACCAATAATATAGTTACCTCACTCCCATTAACCCCGCCCAGTTAACATCAATCATAACGCCTTCCCCTTCCTGGGCGCAGCAGTAGAAGAATGTAGGTAGTGCTTGAAGGTGTATGTAATACCCTGTGCTATCATTAAAAGATGTTGCACACTTAAGAGCTTGTAAAGTTTTCATTTACAATGGGAAAACTTTTATCATTCCAACAATTACAATTAAAATATAATTTGAAAAGTAATCAATATTTCAAATACCTTCAAATTCAAGATTATTTGAAAAAGTATATACAAGGATATCAAACCTTAACCGCAGATCTACTGGAGGAAAGAATGAATAGAAAGGCAGAATCAAGCAATTTTTTAATATCTTACTTATATAATATAATTCTAAATATAGAAACACCAACGACAGAAAAGCAATTAGAAGAGACTGGGAACAAGAGTTATTGATAAAAATTCCGAACGATAGATGGGATAAAAATTTATTATATGTAAACAAATGTTCAATGAATGTAAGACATAACCTAATTCAATTTAAAATTTTACATAGATTATATTATTCGAAAACAAGACTGAATAAAATATTTTCAAATGTTTCCCCCATCTGCGACAAATGTCTAACTCAAAATGCCACTATAGCACATTCCTTTGTCTCTTGTACAAAACTGTATACATTTTGGAATGAAATTATGGAATGTTTACAAAACTATTTAACACGAATTTGAACCCCAATACAGAATTGATTATCTTTGGATCAATGGAAGAGGGAAGTAAACTAACTATATTCCAAGAAGCTTTTCTAATTATGGTCTAATAACAGCGAAAAAAACTTATACTTAAATTTTGGAAAAAAAACGCCACGTATGCCAACATTCAAAATGTGGATCTCAAATATGTCTGAAACGCTACAACTAGAAGAAAATGAGATTTCCTCTCTACTAGGCAAAGTAGACCAATTCTTAAAAAGAGGTTTGGTCTCCGTTTATCAACTTTATACAAGCATTATGGAACACATAACATAACCTTAGAAATTAAATGGTCAGAACTGGATGACGGATGGGCAAAAATATGAGAAAGATATATCTCCTAATCTCTCTCTTTTCTTTTTACTTTTTTCCTTTTCTTTCAATCTTTTAACTTCTCACCTCTGTCCTTTATTTGTTTTACTTTCTGTTTCTACTTGCTTGTCTATCTATTCTGACACTCTTTATTTCTCTTTTCTCTCACTGTTCTTTTATTATTGCACCAAAAGTATGAAGTTGTACAAGAATGAAAATATGTATTTATGTATTACCCGACCGGTAAGGTTAAAAATCGAGCGCGGGGCTTGTTTTTTCAGAGGCCCACAGGAGCCGTTGGAGATCGAAGAAGGAGGGGGAAAAAATATCGAGCGACACCCGACCGGTAAGGTTAAAAATCGAGCGCGGGGCTTGTTTTCCAGAGGCCCACGGAGCCGTTGGAGGAAGTGAAGGAGGGTGAGGAGCGACACCCGACCGGTAAGGTTTAAAATCGAGCGCGGGGCTTGTTTTTCCAGAGGCCCACAGGAGCCGTTGGAGGAAGTGAAGGAGGGGGAGGAGCGACACCCGACCGGTAAGGTTAAAAATCGAGCGCGGGGCTTGTTTTTTCAGAGGGCTTCCTAATATACATACGTTCCATTTGGAGAAGTGGGTTTTTTTTTGGGGCGTTTTTTTTGAGGAGGAAGACGCTGATTGGGGAAGAGGACCCGAGAAGCAGCTGATTGGGTGCAAACCCGGGGTTTACTATTTTACATTTTGCCTTCTGGGAGTGTGGGATTCTGGGAGTTAGGGATTTCAGTATTTAGTAGTAAAGTTTTAAAGGTAAGTTTTGTGTTCTTTTTTTTAGTAATTTGGGAGTAAGGTATGCAGAGATGGGCCCCATGGTTTGTTCAGCCTGTACAAACATGTGGGAGATCAGGGAGATTGGTCGGTTCCCTGGTGACTACATTTGCAGGAAGTGTGTCCAGCTGCCAGCTCCTGGCAGATCCGCATTGAACGATGGGTTGGAACTGCGCTGGATTCATACTGGAGCTACAACGATTGCTGAGATAAAAGTCGTGGATAAGCCACGTACAGTGAGTTGGTCACACCGCTGGCAAAAGGTAGGAGGACAAGAGGGACGGGGGGGACAATAGCGCCCAAAGCAGTAGGCAGGTAGCTAGTGCAGGAGTCCCCTGCGGTCATTCCCTCCTAAACACGGTTTACCATTTTGGATACTGTTTGAGGGAGTTTGGCTCATCAGGGGGAATGCAAGCAGCAGCACAGGTCATAGCACCCATGGTGGCTCTGCATCACATGAGGGGGGAAAAAAAAAGAGGGGGAAGGGCATAGTAATAGGTGGAGATTCAATTGTCGGGGATAGATAGGCGTTTTCTGCGGCCGCAAACGAGACTCCAGGATGGTTCTGTTGCCTCCCTGGTGCAAAGGTAGGGATGTCACTGAAACGGCTGGCTGGGAACATTCTGGAGGTGGAGGGTGAACAGCAGTTGTCGTGGTGTCATGTTGGCACCAACGATATAGTAAAAAAAGGGATGAGGATCCTACCAGTGAATTTAGGAGCTAGGAGATAACTTAAAAGTAGGACCTCAAAGGTAGTAATCTCCGGAATTACTACCAGTACCACGGGCCAGTCAGAGTAGAATAGGGAGGATAATGCAAATGAATACGTTCATGAAAAGGGGTTGCAATGGGGGAGGGATTCAAATTTTTAGGGATGGGACCAGTTCTGGGGGGGAGGTGGGGAAACGGTACAAACAGGACGGGTGGCACCTGGAATGGATGGAAACCAATGTTCTTGGCGGGAAAGTGTTTGTAGTGCTGTCGGGGAGGGATTTAAAACTGATGTGGCGGGGGATGGGTACAAAGAGCAGAGAGGCAGGAGGTGTAAAAGAGGGTAGAAGCATTAGGTAGCAAGGTGAAGTAAAGTGGCAGGCAGACAAAACCAGGGCAATAACAAAAAGGGCAATTTTCAGCAAAATTGTATAAGGGGTAACTGCGTTGTAAAGACAAGCCTGAAGGCTTTGTGTTCAATGCAAGGAGTATTCGTATAAGGGTGGTCGAGTTGAAAGTGCAGATAGATATTAATGGATTATGTTATAGTTGGGGATACGGTGATCATGGCTCTTCAGGGGTGACGTAGGCTGGGAGCTGAACATCCAGGGATAATCAATATTCATGAGGGATAGAGAGAAAGGGATAAAGGAGGTGGGGTAGCGTTTGCTGGTTAGAGGTGGAGGAGTAGAGATTAAAGCAATGGAAAGGAAGGAACATTAGCTTGGAGGATGTGGATCAACCCCAATGGGTAGAGCTACAAAACACTAAGGGGCAGAAAACGCTGAGTGGGTGTTTGTGTACAGGCCACCTAACAGTAAGCAGAGAAGTTGGGGGATGGTATCAAACAGGAAATTATAAATGCGTGCGACAAAGGGCAAAAAACAGTTATAATGGGTGACCCCCCCATCAATCTACTATAGATTGGGTTAATCAATTGGCAGGGGTGCTGGCGAGAGGATTTTTTGGATGTATGCGGGGATGTTATCTAAATCAACATGTAGAAGGAACCAACGAAAGAGAGCAGGCTATTTTAGGACTGGGTTTTTGAGTAATGAGGAAGGGTAATAAGCCGTCTTGTTGTACGTGCCCCTTGGGCAAGAGTGACCCAGAATATGGTTGAGTTCTTCATTAGATGGAGAGTGACATTGTTAATTCGAAAAAATGGTTCTGAACTTAAATGAAAGGTAACTTTGAGGGGATGAGACGTGAATGGCCAAGGTTGGACTGGCAATTAATTCTTAAAGGGTTGACGGTGGATATACAATGGAAGACATTTTTAAAGACTGCATGGATGAACTACAAAAATTGTTCATCCCAGTTTGGCAAAAAGAAAGAATCGGGGAAGGTAGTGCATCCGTGGATATAAAAAGGGAATTCAGGAGATAGTATCAAAGGCAACTGGATGATTCGTACAAAGTAGCCAGAAAAAGCAGCATACCAGAGGACTGGGAGAAAATTCAGTGACCATGAAGAGCGAGGACAAAGGTTAATTAGGAAGGAAAAAAGAGTTATGAAAGAAAACAGGCATGGAAACATTAAAAACTGACTGCAAAAGTTTTTATAGATATGTGAAGAGAAAGAGGTTAGTTAAAACATATGTGGTCCCTTGCAGTCAGAAAACAGGTGAGTTGATCATGGGGTCTAGGGAAAACAGGGATATGGCGGACAATTGAAAATTACTACTTTGCGTTCCGTCTTCACTAAGGAAGTCATAAATAAACTGCCTGGAAATAAGCAGGGACGTAGGGGTCAAAGAGGAATTGAGTGCAACTCCAGGTCAGTCGGGAAAGTGTGTGTTGGGTAAATTGAATAGATTAATGGCGATAAATCCCCAGGACAGTTATGCTGCATCCAGAAGTACTTAAGGAAGTAGATCAGGAAAATAGTGGAATGCATTAGTGATAATCTTTCCAAAAACTCTTTAGATTCTGGAGTAGTTCCTGAGGATTGGCGGGTAGCTAAATGAACCCCCTCTTTGTAAGAAGGGAGGGAGAGAGAAAAACGGGGAATTACAGACAGTTAGTTAACAATCCGGTAGTGGGGAAACTGCTAGAATAGGTTATTACAAGATGGGATAGCAGCCACATTTGGAAAAGTGGTGAAATCATGGGACAAAAAGTCAGCATGGATATTTACAAAAGGTTAAATCATGTCTGACGAATTTGTGGAATTTTTCGAGGATGTAACTAGTAGCGTGGATAAGGGAGAACAGTGGTGTGGTAATATCTGGACTTCCTAGAGGCTTTCGGACAAGGTCCAACATATGAGTTAGTATACAAACTTAAAGACAGACGGTATTAGGGGTTCAGTAGTGATGTGGATAGAGAGCTGGCTGGCAAACAGGAAGCAAAGGTAGAGTGTTACCGGGTCTTTTCACTAGGCAGGCAAGTTACTTGTGGGGTACCGCAGGGATCAGTGCTGGGAACCCAGCTATATACAATATATATTATGATTGGATGTGGGAATTGAAGGCAATATCTCCAAGTTTGCGGATTGGACACTAAGATGGGGGGCCAGTGTTCGCGTGAGGAGGATGCTAGGAGCTGCAAGGTGACTTGGGATGGCTGGAAGTGAAGTGGGCAAATGTTTGGCAGATGCAGTATTTAATGTGGCATAATGTGAGGTTATCCACTTGTGGTGCAAAAAACAGAAAGCAGACTATTATTTAATTGGTGGACGGGAAATTTAAGGAAAGGGGAGATGTGCAGCGAGACCTGAGGTGTCATTGTACACCTGTCATTGAAGTAGGCATGCAGGTGCAGCAGCAGCGAAAGATAAAGCGAAATGGTATGTTAGCTTTCATAGCAAAAGGATTTGAGTACAGGACGAGGGAGGATCTACTTCAGTTGTACAGGGTCTTGGTGAGACCACACCTGGAGTATTGGGTGCAGTTATTGGTCTCCAAATCTGAGGAAGGACCTTATTGACCAATAGAGGGAGTGCACAGAGAAGGCTCACAACCATGATTTCCTGGGATGTCAGACTGTCTTATGAAGAAAGATGGATAGCTCGGTTTTTTATACTCTCTGGAATTTAGGAGATTTAGAGGGGATCGTATAGAAAACTTACAAAAATTCTTAAGGGGGTTGGACAGGCTAGATTGCGGAAGATGTTCCCGATGTTGGGGGAAGTCCAGGACAAGGGGTCACATGAGTAATGGATTATAGGGGGAATGGAATTCCTTTAAGACCGAGATGAGAAAGACTTTCTTCACACAGAGAGTGGTGAGTCTCTGGAACTCTCTGCCACAGAGGGTAGTTGAGGCCAGTTCATTGGCTATATTTAAGAGTGAGTTGGGTTGTGGGCCTTGTGCTAAGGCGGATCAAAGGGTATGGAGGAGAGGCCAGGTACGGGGGATACTCGCGGTGGATGATCAGCCATGATTATATTGAATGGCGGTGCAGGCTCGAAGGGCTGAATGGCCTACTCCTGCACCTAATTTCTATGTTTCTATGTTTCTATGTTTCTATTATGTATTAGGTACTTAAGTACCAGACTACTGTACTTACTTCTAACAAAAATAAACAAACAAAAAAAAGAGAGAAGGGGATTTGATTATGAAGCAGAGGCAGGTGTATGGAGAGGAGGTATTATTCCCCATCATAGCCTAATGTAAACCCATATGTTGGGAAAAGGAGACCATCACGTTCATTTGGAGGTACAAAAACTTCATTCTATCACAGAGGAATCTTTTGGTGGACCTCCGATTGGTGGTAGATTATAATTGTTTTATGAAGAATGGTGCTGCATAAAATTGATAGGTTTATATTGATACTTTGTCATGCATTCTACAATAGAATTTGTGGAAGAAATTGATCCACCTGACAGAATAAACTAATCGTATTTTGGTGTTTTCTGCAACTGCAAAATCTCAGATCAAAAAGGACGAAAACATTTTATTTCCTAAAAGGAGAATTGAAAATACGGTTCAGAATCCACAACAAATTTGTGTCAAATAGTTTTTCCCCAGGCACAAAGAAAGATGGGGGTGGTAGAGTCATTTTTTTGGACCTCACAAACTTTATACATTTGTCCAGTATAAGCATGTTCAAAATGGATACCTTCAACACTGCAAGGCAGTTGTTATCAACAGGTTGTTACATGGCTACTAGAATTGAAAGATGGCGTATTATGCAGATACCAATTCATCATCATTTTCGCAAATATTTGAAGATTAATTGGATAGGTCAGCTGTGGCAATATAAGGCATTAACTAATTGGTAAGCTAAGCTTCTGGGCTGCTCACCAAATTGTTTAAACCAGTACTTGCACTGCTAACGACACAAAAACACATTGTCATGACTTCCGGTGGCGCTATGGAGGGTTAGAGACCAGCGCCAGAAAGCTCCATGAAAAAATCGCTAAAAACGGAGAGAAAAACGGACCTACCTGTCCGTGCTGTTTCTGCACCGGCTGCCTGCAACGCGTGAGTGACGTCTTCAGGCCTGCGACTCCGGTATGTCTATGCTGCATAGGCCCCCAGAAACAGCTACCGAAACGTGTTTGTCAGGCAGAAAAAAGGCCCATAGGAAAGAAAAGGCCGACCTGAAGCCTCTTGGGACTCAGGTAAAACGGTCGTCCAGGGATGATGTTTCGATGAAACCAAGAGACTAAAAAAAAATCTGGATAGGTTAAGGAGTTTTATGTTGGAAATGAGGTATGAATTTCGCGAACCGAACACCTACGCTCGGTCAGCAATATACCAACCAGACCTCCGGCGGCCTCAGCACTTCAACTCCCATCCATTCCGATCACGACCAGCGGTCCTGGGCCTCACTACCAGGCCAGAGTGAGAAACCGCAAGGTGGAGGAAACAGCACCTCGTATTCCGCTGGGGAGTTGGCATCCTCTGGGATTGAAACATTGGAATTTTGGTCAAATTCTGTTAACCATGCGGTAATCCTCCACTCCACTATCCCAGCCTTCGGGGCAATGGCATTCCTCGTCTCTGTATACCTCCCCCACCCTAGTCGCACTACTTTCATTTCAAAAACAACAGCTTACAGGCTTGGTTCCCTTTTATCTTCGATACTGTTTTGCATATCTTTCATTAATTGTTCTTTATCTCTCACATCACGTCTATATATCTCGTTTCCTGATCCGGGACCAGTCTGAAGAAGGGTATTCGACAGTAAACTGTAGCCTATCTCTTCGCCTCCTTAGATGCTGACTTCACCCGTGAGTTT
>JAVHYY010000164.1:0-288283 GCA_035221665.1 Okamejei kenojei
TTTATTCTTAGTATCTTTAGGTATCATATTCCATATATTTCCGGGTGCAACTCTACCCTTAGGGCAAGAGGTTCGATTGCTAATACGCAACAGTAAAGGTGATAAAGCAGCCTTGTCTACAACTCGGATAAACTAAATTTAGTTGATAACATACGGTTTGTGTTATTCTAGCTGTTGGTTTGCATATAACAATTGAATCCAAGTAGTAAACTTCTCACCAAGCTTAAAAGCTTCCATCACCGAAAAAAATAAAGGCCATTCCACCGGTCAAAAGCTTTTTCTGCATCCAGCGAGAATAACTACTAAGTCCTTTTTTATCACATCTTTTTGGAATATATGATATTAAATAACCGTCTTAGATTATATGAAAAAATCTATAGGTATAAATCCTGTTGATCAGATGAATAATTCGTTAACAACTTTGCTTATATTTTGTGCTAGTATCTTTGTTAAAATTTTTGAATCCGTATTTAATAAAGCAATTGCTCTATATGAGCCTGTTCATCAAATCTTTATTATTTTTGGGTATAAGTGTTATAAAAGACCTCGTCAGTGTATCTGGTAAAGTTCTCTTGTGTATTTACTGTTCATATAATGATTTTTAAATATGGACCATTTGGATCAGAAAATTTTATAAAATCCGGTCCTGGAGGTTTAAAAACCATTTTTAATGATTTAATAGATTCTTGGATTTCTATTTATTGAAATATCAGCATTTAAATATTCTCTATTGTAAATCTAATCTTTTATAGTTACATATGTTTTTAAAAAAAAAGGCATCTATTTCGCGGTTTTATTTATTAACTGTCCTTTAGCATATACAAGAGTTTTAGAATATTTGCATAAATCTTTCATTAATACTTTGGGCTGTATTAATAATTCATTCACCGTTTTGTGATTTAATCCCATGTAATATTTTTTTTCAGCTTCAATTTCCTTAATTGTCGAGCCCATAATTTATGGGGGGTTTGCTCCTCCAAATTCAAACTGCAATGTTTAGTATGTTGTAATAGTTTAAAAAACTTGATCATATATATTTTGTTTATTTATATTCAATGCTAGCAATTTATTATGTATTATGATATCTGATTTTATTGCATTCTTTATGTCTAATTGTTTAATCTCCTTCTAATCCTGTTGGTTCCTTCCCCGAATCTTTTTTATTATGAATGCCTTGTGAAGAAATCATAATTCCTCGAAGATCTGCTTAAATGTTTCCCATAATAAAGAGCGAGATATTCGGTTGATCATTTTATTTCAAAAAAATGCTTAACTGAGTTTTATAATAATTCCGGAGGGGTTGTTATTGTTTTTAAAATTTTGGATTAAGTTTTCCATTGTCCTAAATTTTTCTGTTTTACCATTTATTTTAATTTTAAATGTTAATGGTCATGAGCTGAAATTATAATATAATGATATTAGATTCGTAAGTAGTGAAATAAGCTTTGCATCTACAGATAAAGAATCTATTCTTGAATAATTTTATGTACTGTGAGTAAAAGGAATATCTCGACCAGTAGGATTTTCTGTTCTCCAAACATCTTAATATTAGTCGTTTGGATATATCATTTAATAAATCACTATATGTGATTTAGTTTTTCTTTTTTGTTGTGAAGATCTATCTAAGAGATAAATGGAGTCTAAATGTACAATTAAAATCTCCTCAATTATCAAAATTATAATTGTGTTAATTCCGGAATATTATTGAGTACTTTCTTAAAAAATAAAGGACTATCAAAATTTGGTCCATAAATATTAACGAAAATCATTTTTTCCCTGTTTTGTATTTCCTATCACAATAATATATCTGCCCATCTTTATCAGATATAGTAGATGTATGCTGAAATAATAAAGTACCTTTACGAAATAATATTGCTACTACGCTCTGATTTATGCGTAAAAAAGAGTGGATATATTTTGTCTATCCATTGGCTTTCAGCCTATTTTTCAGCGTCTTTTTTTAATGGGGTTTCTTGAATGTAAATTCATCAGCTTTAATTGCCTTTAAGTGTGTCCAATATTTTTCCTCTTTTATTGTTCATTGATACCTTTAACATTCCAACTGCAAAGGTTAATCCCTCATTCCCCCATATTCTTTTAAGTCCTCATTTTAATTTTGTGGGAATCACAATAGAGTCGCAAGGGTCCGTGCAGTAGACCTACACCTTTACACCCAACACCTCTATACCGAATAGATGAATTTTAAATCTCTTTTTATGTACTTTCACAAATATATCTCCATTGTCCAATGTGTAGCTCACATTCAACTGAAAGATACAATAGTATAAAAGGAATAGTAAGAATAGATAAAGAGATTAATAGTGGTGTATAAAGAATGAAAAATACAAATAAAATATTTGTAAGTTTGGTGTAAGCCATACTACATTGGCTATCCATCTAAAGCTTCCGGCATTGATGTTATTAATTTGGCCCCCCAGCGCCTAGATTTTAAGGAATTATTATTTTCCATAATAATATTTTAACGGGATATAATATTAAAGAAATGAAAAAAGTGATATTGATCATCATATAAAAGTAGTATATCTAAAATTAATTTAAAAATCTAACTATAAAATGGGAGATAAAGAATTTTTAAAGTACAAAATAAAAAATTCATTATTAAAGAAGAAAAAAAAACAAAGGGGAGGTATCTCCAAATTTAACAAGACATAAGATTAAGTTATTAGTAATATTAATTAGCAATAGTGAACAATCTTGGTTAATAATAATCATAGTGATAATAAAACCGCGTTATGATTTTAGTATGTGTGTTATTTGTTTATGTTTAGTTATATATTATGACTAATTGTCAATGTTCAGCAAGCATCTTCCAATCCAGAAAAACGCTTCATTCCATACGACATTGTCCTTCCTTCTAGTTCCTTCTAATTCCATATTATCGTATGAAGTCTCACAGAATGTTAAAGAGACCATACTAGGTCTCTAAAAGTAGTAAAAGACAGTATGTTTGCTTGTAGATAAAAAAATTTTTTTTTTTTCAAGTGTCAAACTGCTTTGCAAATTCCATTTGCTTTATGCTGCTGGGGTCTTGAAGAAATGTTCCCACGTTGTTATAAGTAACTCTTAGGGTGGCTGGGTAATTCAAACCGTATCTCAAGTTTTCTACACCCCTCATAAGGCTTTTGGCTTCATTAAACGCTTTTCGTTTTTCTGGCAACCTCTGGGGATAGTCTCGGTAGATACTGATTCTTTGTCCTTCGAAATGTCAGATTCTTTTTCCCGAAGCTCTCCGCATAATATCCTCCAGGACAAAATCATATTGTAGCTTTACAATCATTTGTCTTGGGGGGGGCATTTATTGACTGTCTGTCGTCTGCCGACTCTATGTGCACGAGCTAATACAGGCTTATCATCCAGAGATAAAACAGCTTGAAGTAGTTTAGTAGCAGTGGAATTCTCGAGGATCTTCGTGTTTCTCTAGACCTTCAGGAATCCCGCTCTGCGATCCTCAAGTTCTGTCTTCTCTGATAGCCTTCTAGCTGAGTGCATTTCTCTGTTACTTTAGTCAACAACTCCAGTAGACGTTCTTGTTCTGTTATCAGCTTTGCTGTAGACACAGTACTTGCCTCCGCTATCTTTTCAAGGTTGTTCATGCCAGCTGCCTGTTGTTCCAGCACATTTTCAATAGGATCAAACTTATTTTGAAAGTCTTTTTTAACTTTTCAAGTTTAATCTCCATCTTACGTTCCATATCATTGATCATATCAATAAGTTCATTCTTCAAATTTTCTGATACTTTCTTGAACTTATTATCAATTTTTAACATTGTATCTTTTTGAAATTCATTCCATTGATTTTTCATCAGATCCCATCTGATTGTTTTAATTTTGACAAATTTCTTCCTTTATTTCTCCCTTTATATCTTTCATTTCTTGCTTTATATCTTTCATTTCTGCCTTTAATTCTAGCTTTAAATCAGCCATCTGGTGAGAAATAAAAGTTTTCAAATCCTCACCTTCTGTGCCTGCTTTCATGGAGATATCTTCCAGGGAGCTGGCCCTACTTGAATCCGAGGCTTCTCCCCAGGCCTTCTCCCGCTCTCGGCCGGGTTTTTTTTCGACCTTTTACCTTGTCGGTAGGGCTCCGTGCCGTCATGGTTTGTCGCACGGCTGATGACGTCACTCGGTACCGTCGGTATTAAAACGGCAAGCAGTGTGAAGCAGGCAGCCGGTAAGTCTTTTTAAACCCACGTTTTTTCCGAATTTTTACGGAGCTGGCTGGCGCTATGCTCTAGGACTCCATAGCGCCACCGGAAGTCCGAAAAATTAATAATCAAAAGAACATGTTGATAGAATTATTTTCAAATTGATGTCAAATGAATGATATATTCATTCAATGTATCCTCCATGAACATAATTATGGCACATTAAAATAATTTCTCTGTTCTTGGAACACATCAATTGTAGTTTCATATCTGGTTGCTGTCAGTGTGTGCAGGCTACTAGTGAAAGAGCTTGTCTGCTCATATTATGGGGATATTACTGAAAGTTACAACAGTTTATGTTAATTCTCTGCAAAATAAAAAAAGAAATTCAGAGATTACTACAAATGACTTCAAAATTAGGAACACGGGCAATGGTATAATCACATTTTTTGCCAACCTGACATGTCAGCCCTCAATGTAAGCAACATTTCCAATGACTATGCTAACACTGACTCCATGCTGGAGAAAAAAAAATGAGGGGGGAGAGGGGGAAAAGACCTTGAAATTGGAAACTTGAAGAGATGAATGCAACATCAGATCAGATACAGAAAGGGTAACAGAGAGATAAGGAAAGATTGGATTAAGAAAAATTGCTAGGAAAAAAAAAATAAAAAAAAATATATATATATATAAATATATATATATATAAATGTTTAAAAGCGATAAAGAGACCCCATGGTCTAATTGTCAATTTTCAGTACCAGTTAAATTATTTGGAAGCATTTTGGTGCAAACAGTGAGTGTTGGACAGCAGTTAGCACTGCTGCCTCAGTTTCTTGGACCCAAGTTTGAACCTGCTGTCAAATGTCGTCTATGTGAAGGTCGAAAAGTTTGTTCCCTGTGACCACATGTGTTTCCACCCAAGGATGCATAGGTTAACTAATTACTATAAATTAAATGAGTAGAATAAGTGGTTAAAATGGAATAAAAGGCGAGTTGATGAGCTCATGAGAGAATAAGCCATTCCCTCAGTATAACATTTGAAAACCCCCCACAAAAAAATAACATGTGTAGGAAGGAACTGCAGATGCTGGTTCAAACCAAAGATAGACACAGTGCGGGAGTAACTCAGCGGGACAAGCAGCATCTCTAGAGAGACGGAATGGGTAACGTTTCGGGTCAATACCTCCCTGAGCTATTTCCAAGATACGTCACTAATGGAGTCTGAAGAAGGGTCTCGACCTGAAACTTCATTCCTTCCTTCTCGGCCTGAGTTACTCCAGCACTTTGTGCCTATCTTCACAAAAAAAAGATGATTTTTAAAGTCGATGGATATTTCTGTTTGTTTCTGAAACTAATTTTCAGTGTTCTGTAAAATGGCTGAAACAAAGTTTACCAATTGTGCATGTAATAGTCCAATTTCAAGTAATACCTCCCCCCCATCGCAGTACGCACACATTTCTCACACCAGCCAAGTCACTCCTGCTCCTTTCCCCTCCTCCGTACACTCGTCTCCGATGCCAGTCTCACATCCCCCCCCCCCCCCCCCCCCCACCCCCCCCCCCCCCCTCTGGCTCTACACTGTACTCTTATTTCCTTTTCTGACACCCTTTGGTCTCCTTTTCACCTCTAACCTTTGTCACTCCCTCCACCCATCTGCCCATCACTTCCCCCCTCCACCAATCCAACATTCACCTACCACTTGCCAGGCTTCATCCCACCCACACCTTGATTTCCCCTAACTCCCACCCCTCTCTGTTCCACTCAGTCTGAATAATGATGCCAGTCCAAAGTCTTACCTGTCTCTCCCCTCCACAGGTACTGCCTGACCCATTGAATTCCCCCAGCATTTTGTGTTCCGATCAAGATTCCATCATCTGTCATTTCTTGCATCCCCATTATAAATTAGAAACATAGAAACATAGAAATTAGGTGCAGGAGTAGGCCATTCAGCCCTTCGAGCCTGCACCGCCATTCAATATGATCATGGCTGATCATCCAACTCAGTATCCCGTACCTGCCTTCTCTCCATACCCTCTGATCCCCTTAGCCACAAGGGCCACATCCAACTCACTCTTAAATATAGCCAATGAACTGGCCTCAACTACCCTCTGTGGCAGAGAGTTCCAGAGACTCACCACTCTCTGTGTGAAAAAAGTCTTTCTCATCTCGGTCTTAAAGGATTTCCCCCTTATCCTTAAGCTGTGACCCCTTGTCCTGGACTTCCCCAACATCGGGAACAATCTTCCTGCATCTAGCCTGTCCAACCCCTTAAAAATTTTGTAAGTTTCTATAAGATCCCCTCTCAATCTCCTAAATTCCAGAGAGTATAAACCGAGTCTATCCAGTCTTTCTTCATAAGACAGTCCTGCCATCCCAGGAATCAGTCTGGTGAACCTTCTCTGCACTCCCTCTATGGCAATAATGTCCTTCCTCAGATTTGGAGACCAAAACTGTACGCAATACTCCAGGTGTGGTCTCACCAAGACCCTGTACAACTGAAGTAGAACTGAAATTGTACCCATTACTTCCTAGTTTATGTAATGCGGGTCAGTTTGATGAATTACATCACCTACTCCGAACACCAGCCACCTACCAAAATGGCCCATCTGGCAAGTATCTGCGGAATTGCGTTGCTAAATCTCTGTGGTATCTTTCTGTTTGATGATCTGGGAGAGGATAGTATTATTCCTTATATACTGCTCACCTCAAATCCGGCCATGCTACCCATTTTAATCCAGAAGGAAATGCAGACACCTGTCCTCCAGAAAATCCACTATATGTTAGAGAAAGCACGACGTCGATTTGTTTGCCAGCAAGCGAATAAAGGATAAGCGCAGGTCAATGGGAAATAGCAAAGAATTATCAAACCATGTTTCGGAATGCAATAAAACTTAACGGTCAGCGGAATTTCGCACTCCATTTCCAAGTTCCTTTTACATTCAGTCCTAGAAGAACCGAGCTAGTCAGGCAGCATCTGAGGAGGGAATGTTTTGGGCCCGAATAAAATGTCCAAAGCAGACATACTTTGGGGAGTTCTGGCACATTTTGCACATAAAAGATTTGGTCTGCAAGTAACAGAAGAGTTGAGATTGCTTTGTGACGGACAGAGCCGGCTCGGCCCCGGTGCGCCCTATCCTACCTGGGTTGCTGTCGGTTTGCTCGACTCCAGTTGCGATCTGCAGAATCAGCGCTGTGTGTGCCAAGTCCCCGTCAACAAGCCCACTGCGCGTCTCTAATCATCTTGCAAGTGGCTGAGTGAACCAGACCAAAGTATCGACAAATGCAATGGCTTGCTGCTGGAATAAGTGTTAACGTTTGCAAAAAATGCAAACCAATGCACAGGGGTTCATTAAAAGATGAGAAAGTCTGATTTGAGAATGAATTCCGTGCAGCAGTGAATCACCAAAGATAAAGATAATTCTCTGTCCGCAATAATTAACTTCATGTATTAATTATTCACAATTCATGCTGAATTTAATTGTGTTTTCCTGCCCCTGACAAATGAATTGGCGCAGCTGTTGTCAATCTAGATATTTTATCATTAAATATGTTGAAAGTGGCGCGGTAGACAAATCTTCTGCGTTGCACCATGCCGTGATATTGTAAAAGTTTCCCATTATCTAAGATTAACCAGTGAGTCAAGTTAAATTGTTTACTAAATGAGGATATTAAAAACAAACAAGGGTTTTTAATTCTTCACGTCCATCCCCAGTGACCCGAATTCAAATCTTTACAATGTGGTGCAGGCTCGCAAATATGCAACGCTACATGTGTGACCAATCAGGTAGATAGTCAATGTTTTTCCAATAGTTGGAAGAAAAAATATAAAAGGGAATACCTTAACATACTAAGTATATCCGCCCTTTATTCCTGCACTCCGTAACCTGCATTGGTTTTTACGCAAGCAATACCTAAATTTATACATTTTGTTTCCAAACTCCTCTAAGGCTTCACCCAGTCTCTTCAGCTCCTCACATTCAAACTCCACCCTGCTTTTCAGAGCACCTGCACACCTACAGTGCCATTTTAGTAGTTTCACAATTTGGTATCCGAACCTTGAATTGCCTTTTGGATATGATGTTAGACCTCCCCAATAAATTAAAAATATGCCATGACACTACTTTGTGTACTTGAATTAACCATTGAAGTGATAGATGAGGGAGGCACAGTGGCACACCAGTAGAGTTAAACCCCTTCTCTCTGTGCGACTTGGCCCACGAGTGACCCCGCGTTTTCACTCGTGGTGATCACGTAGCGGGAACGTCGGAACTCGCACGAGCAACTTATCGACTCGTGGCGCTAACGGCAGGTACTCGGGAAACTTGTTAACTCGTGAAAAAAATCAAACATGTTTGATTTTTTCCACGAGTCAAATTAACTGTTCAAGTTAAAAATGGAAACATTTAAAACTCGTTGTAATAACGTAGTGGCCCGTGCGTTTATCTTAGTGTCTCGTGAGTCCTACCGTGGGAACTTTAATAATCTGTTCTTTTGCTCGAGTAAAGACTGAACCAAAGATAGACACAAAATGCTGGAGTAACTCAGCGGACCAGGCAGCATCTCTGGAGAGAAGGTAATAGAGTCGAGACCCTTCTTCAGACTTACCCGAAATGCCACCCATTCCTTCTCTCCAGAGATGCGGCCTGTCCTGCTGAGTTACTCCAGCATTTTGTGTCTATCTTCGGCCTTTCTGCGATGATCTGCCACTTGTCCTTTATTACTGAGGCGCCTGCCCCGTGGCTTCGTATTCGTCACTCTGTCTCATGAGGACGCGGTTTAAAGACCTGCCGAAGGGGCAAGTCTGGGGTGGTGGGTGGGATGTGTCCACGTGTGATGCTCCATCCACCCCCGGGGCCGAGAGTGTGGGATTGGGAAGGAACTGCAGATGCTGGTTCACACCGGAGATAGACACACACAATGCTGGAGTAACTCCGAGGGACAGGCAGCATCTCTGGAGAGATGGGATGGGTGAGATTTCGGGTCGAGACCTTACTTTCAGACTTCTCCAGAGATCCCGCTGAGCTTACTCCAGTAGTTGGTGTCTATCCCGGTGACGGGGAGCCCGGCTTGGCCGACCCGCTGCCTCTACTTGCCAGTCAGTCCGGTGATCATCGCCCTCCGCCCAGGATGCAGCGGAGGTTTCCATCCGGTGAGTTGTCCAGCGCTCACGGTGGACGAGGGAGGACAGCAATAGGCCAGGTGAATGAATACAGCACATAAATGAGTCGACCTTTAATATTTCTTGATTTTATGTTTTAATTTACAAGCTGCTTCAAGCGAGGCAAGTTTTATTTTCAGTCCGAAGAAGGGTCTCGACCCGAACGTCACCCATTCAACGAAAAAAAGCTGGAGTAACTCAGCGGGTCAGGCAGCAACTCTGGAGAGAAGGAATAGGTGACTTTTCGGGTCGAGATCCTTCTTCAGAAGACGAGCCCTTATCCAAAACGTCACCTTCTCCAGAGATGTTACCTGGCCCGCGTTGTTACTCCAGCTTGTTGCGTCTGCCTTCCATCTAAAGCCTTGGGATCGTCGCCAACATGAAGACGGTGCGAAGCCCCCGCGCCCGGTGCAATGGGCGGGGAGCTGGAGAGGGGAGGGAAGGGGTCACACACATGGCCGGGAAAGCAGAGGGTGGGGGGTGGGTTGGTGACAGTCAGGGCCAACAATGAGATGGAGAAATACAGAAACACCGACGGTGCAAAGAAGACCTACAATAGCGCATGATCTCTCTCGCGTTTGGCAGGTGATTGTCGCCTGTCCGCTGTTTCTGCCCCTAAAGCCTTGGGATCGTTGCCCTTTGTGTTGGCGTGGAGGGGGAGGGGGCTATTGTGCTGCTTGAATGCCCCCTGCTATCATAGGGACAGGGAAACACAGCGGCTTTTGAGACTGGTGGGCAATCACTACCAAAGTGTCTGCCTGCAGTCAGCACTCCTCTCCTACACATGTCTCCCGCGCTAACCATCCCGCAGAGAATGATCCCAGCACCCAAGAGCTTATCTGTCACCCCCCACCCCCAACCACCCTCCACCTCAACTTACGCCTGGGCACCAAAGCAGCTCAGGAGGCGACCCCTGAGCTCGTCTCCCAACAATCTGATGTGCAACTGATGTGAAAGAACAGCGGCTGCGGCCGGCACCCGGCATGGACTTCTCACACCCTCACACACTTAGCTGGACAGAGGAAAAAAAAGGTGAGTAAATAAACGGTGATGTCAACATCAGCACGTGACCTGCTCAATCGATGTTGTCAGCTCAAGAGTTAACGGGAGACGAACTTTGTCAGCTCAAGAGTAAACGGGAGACGAACTTGGAACATCGCAGTATACCATACCCGTGGGAACTCGGTTCAAACACTTGAACATCAACTTGGGATATCGTGCACAACCACGAGTCTCTCACTCGGGGTACCTCGTGGGTCGTCACAGTGAGACAGGGCCATTACTGCCTTACACCGCAGCTCAATGTTCCGGGGTACAGGAGCTTCAGGAGAGACAGGGGTGAGGAAAAAGAGGGGGAGTTGCACTGTTGGGTAAGGAGGATGTCATGGCTGTGTTCAGAGGTGACATCACGGACGTTCGTCTAGTGAGGCTATGTGGGTGGAACCGAGGAACAAGAAAGGGATGATCACCTTGTTGGGGGTGTACTATAGACCCCCGAATAGTCAATGGGAATTAGAAGAGCAAATGTGCAGGAGATTGCAGACAACTGCAGGTCAAATAAGGTTGTTATAGTAGGGAATTTCAAATTTCCCAATATAGACTGCGACAATCATAACCCGAAGGGTTTAGATGGGGTGCAAATCCTCAAAAATGTTCAGGAGAGTTTTCTAAAACAGTATGTAGAGGCCCCCACACGTGAGAGGGTAACACTGGATCTAGTATTGGGACATTGGGAAGGACAAGTTAATGAAGTGTGTGTGGAGGAGCCTTTTGGGACAAGTGACCACAGTTCGATTCGGTTTCAGATAGTTATGGATCGGGACGGAGAGGGTCCACATGTTAAAATGCTCAACTGGGGTAAGGCCAACTTTGAGGGTATGAGAGAAGATCTCGCTCAAGTTGACTGGAGCTGGTTATTTGAGGGGAAAGGAACATTGGCCAAGTGAGAAGTTTTTAAAAGTGTACTGAAGTGAGCTCATGATGTTAGAGTGAAAGGCAAAGCAGGCAAACGTAAGGAAACTTGGCTGACGAGGGTATTTGAGACATTAGTCAAAAACACTAAGGATGCATTGGACAGGTATAGGCAGCTGAGATTAAGTGCATCGCTGGAGGAGTTTCGGGAACTAAGGAGCAAACTAAAAAAGATCAGAAAGGCAAAAAGGGGCCAGGAGATAGTTCAGGCAGGTAGCATCAACGACAATCCCAAAAGATTTTATAAATACATAAGGGGTAAAAGGGGAACGAGAGAGAGAGTGGGACCTCTCAGAAATAAAAGCGATCACCTCTTTGTGGAGCCACAGGAGATGGGCAAGGTCCTCAATGAGTACTTCTCCTCTGTATTTACCGAGGAGAAAGACAGTAGGATGGAGAATATTGGAGCAGTCACCGGATGTGTCTTGAGAGCAGTTAGGGTTACTGTTGAGGAAGTACTGCAGGTGCTGTCGTGTTTGAAGGGAGACAAATCTCCGGGGCCTGATCAGATAAATCCATTGGACATTGCGGAAAACTAGAGAAGAAATTGCGGGAGCCCTGGTTGAAATTTATGATTCATCCTCAAATACAGGAGAAGTGCCAGAGGATTGGAGGGGTAGTGAATGTTGTGCCTCTTTTCAAGAAGGACTGCAGGGAAAATACTGGGAACTATAGGCCAGTGAGCTTAACATCTGTAGTTGGTAAGTTACTGTAGAGTATTCTGAAGGATAGGATATACAGGCATTTCGATGGACAAGTGCTGATTAGGGACAGTCAGCATGGTTTTGTATGTGTGAGGTCGTGTCGCACTAATCTGATTGATTTTTTTGAAGACCTGACCAAAAAGGTTGATGAAGGCAGAACTGTAGATGTTGTGTACATGTTTAGTAAGGCGTCGACAAGGTTCCGCATGATAGGCTGCTCTGGAAGGTTAGATCTCATGGGATCTAAGGAGAGATAGCTGAATGGAGAGCAAATTGGCTCCGTGGAAGGAAGCAGAGGGTGATGGTGGAAGGTTGCTTCTCAGAATGGAGGCCTGTGACCAGTGCTGTGCCACAGGGTTCGGTGCTGGGCCCATTACTGTTTGTCATCTACATCAATGATTTTGATGAGAACATACAGGGCAAGATTAGCAAGTTTGCTGATGATACAAAAGTTAGTGGTTTTGCAGATAGTAATGATGGTTGTGAAATATTGCAGCAGGATCTGGATCGATTGGCCAGGTGGGTGGAGGAATATTTGATGGAATGTAATACAGAGAAGTTCGAGGTGTTGCACTTTGGGTCGTTGAACAAGGGCAGGACCTACATAATAAATGGTAGGCCTCTGGGTAGTGTTGCAGAGCAGAGGGATCTAGGAGTACAAGTGCATGTTTCCTTGAAGGTCGAGTCGCAGGTAGATAAGGTGGTCAAAAAGGCTTTTGGCACTTTGGCCTTCATCAGTCAGAGCATTGAGTATAGAAGTTAGGAGGTCATGCTGTTGTTGTATAAGAACGTTGCTGAGACTGCATTTAGAATATTGTGTTCAGTTCAGTTATAGGAAAAATACTGTCAAGCTTGAAAGGGTTCAGAAAAGATTTACGAGGATGTTGCCTGGACTAGAGGTTGTGAGCTATAGGGAGAGGTCGAGTAGGCTGGGTCTCTATTCCATGGAGCGCAGGAGGATGAGGGGAGATCTTATAGAGGTATATAAAATCACAAGAGGAATAGATCGGGTAGCTGCAGCACAGAGTATTTTACATAGAGATGAGGAATTGACGACCAGAGGACATAGGTTCAAGGTGAAGGGGAAAAGATTTTATAGGAATCCGAGAGGTAACTTTTTCACACAGAGGGTGGTGGATGTATGGAACAAGCTGCCAGAGGAGATAGTTGAGACTGGGACTATCCCATTGTTTAAGAAACAGTTGGACAGGTACATGGATACGACAGGTTTGGAGGGATCTGGACCAAGCGCAGGCAAGTGGGACATTGTTAGCCAGAGTTGGCGAGTTTTGCCAAAGGGCCTGTCTCCACACTGTATAACTCTATGTCTCTATGATTCACTATAAGCGCAGACTAGTCAACCATTTTGCTGAACACGTGCTCTCTCCACCAGGGATTGTTGGAGCTCCTTTGTTAAACAGTTCCCTTCCTTTTCCCATACTGACCTTTCTGTTTTCGGCCTCCTCCACTACCAATGTGAGGCCAGTATGCAAATGTTCCACTTGGGTGGCCTACAATCCAACAGCGCTTTCAGATTAACTCCATCCCCTTTTCTCATCTCCCTTGTTCGCCCCTCCCCACCAGGAGTTTACCTTCCTTTCCATTCCCTTGCCTCATCGCCCAGTTTCTTTCCCCTCCTCCATCCATTCATCTCCCACTTCTTCCTAATTTGAGTTCCCTATTTCCGCCTCATGTTCCCTTTTCCCCTCTCTCCCTTCCTTTGGTTTTACATTTTACGCCCTATATTCCCCCCATCCTAATATATTCCACACCTGCTCTCTTTTGCATTAGCCTGTTACTATTTCCACCCATCTGCCAATCATTGGTGCTTCCTCACCTGGATCCATCTTCAAGTTGTCAATTCTTGCCCCACCCCTTCCCCTCTACTCCATCCCTCCACCAGATTTCTCTCTTCTGCTCCATCAATCTGAAGAACTGTCAAGTGTCAGGGAGATCAACAGTAAGGCGGTGGTTATGGTTAATGTTCCAAATGAGAACATCTGTCTTCATCAAGGAGTATGGTGCTGCGGGAATCTCAGCAAATGAAAATGTACTTGAAATAATTGGTGGGATAAAATCTGATAAAGGGTAGTTGTATTTAAGGGGGAGAAATTAACTGGTTCAGAACCAGTCCCGATTGTTGAAAAAGGCGAGGAGGACATTGCAAGAGTATTAGCTATAATCATCCAAATGTGTGCAGGTAAGGGGTTAGTGTCAAGGACTGGAGAAATGTAAATATTTCCAAGAGAATACCAGGACAGACTTAGCGACTGCACGCCAGTTGTTTAACCTTGGCCAGGATGGGAATTTTGATCATCACGGTCAAAATTGGCAGTTGGTTGGACAAAGTTGGATTGACTAGTATGGAATTGTTGAAGGCAAATCATACTGAATTATTGCTAGAGTTATACATAATCAAATGGTTACAGAGAAGATCACAGAGGGAAATATGACGTATATGAACCTTTAATAAAGAAAAACAGTATAGATTGGTGGTCAGAATTGAAGCAAATGTTATAAAAAGGCCAATAAAGAGCATGGATAGAAAATGGCAATAGAGAGTTGTGAATAATCATTTTTTAGATTGCAGGGCAGTGTAAAATAGTGTGCCTGGGGATCTAGTACTAGGATCGCTACTTTTCTTAACATAGATACTCATGAGATTGGCTTGTGTGTCAAGGGATTCATTTAAAATTTTCGGGCAACACATAACTTGGAAGCATAGTGAAGTGTGAAAAGGATATTAGTAGATTTCAAAAGGTTGGTAGAATGGGCAGATGAGTGGCAGGTGAAACTCAATGTTTTATTTTAATAAAAAGTACAAGAAAAATTGATGCCTGGGTAGGTTGTTTAAATATGTTTTTTTTAAGGTATGTTTTTTGCTTTAATTAAAAACAAGATTTAATCTATGAGAGATTGGTTCATTCTCAACTGGACCATTGTGTCCAGCTCTGGGCATCACACCTTAAGAATAGTTTCAGTGTTTTAGGGATTTACTGGTTGTAATATTGAGAGGTTTTTTAACCATGAATTGGCTGAAGCAAATGGCATTGTTCTGTTGGGAACTCGTGAGTTATTAAATAGATTTGATAAAGAGAAGCTTGTGGACAATTGGCAGATAAATCAAGAAACAAAGGACAAAGATTGAGAAAAGCACTAAAACTGAGATGTGGAAGTTTTTTGTCAAAGCAGCAAGTGATCAAAATCTGAAATGCAATAACAGCAAGGTAATGGGAGCATATTCAATCATGGTGATCAGAAGGGGATGGGAGAAATACTTGAAAGAAAAGACTATTAGTTGGGGAGCGAGACCAGCTGAATTGCTCGAAACTCACTGAAATGGTATGGCCTTCTGATTTCAAAGTTAAGAATGAACCAGACCATGGATTGAGAGAGACTTCCTGTTTTGCTCTGGACTCAGAATCTGCCCCACATCTGGATTAATGCGACATATTTAATATCAGTCAGAAGCAATATCACTTTTCATGGAAGGAAAGGCTGGTTAAATAAATACATCCCAAGAGTTTTAAAACCATGCTATAAAGATTCTGCATGGATAGTTCTGCTTTGCCTGCTCTAATTGTACTTTTTTCACTTCCAGACATCATGAGTGAAGATTGACAATGCCAAAAGTTAAGGGCCACAGCAACAATACTGCTACGGATTAACCATCCTAACATACAGACGTTGATAAGTCTTTTGCTGCTTGTCAAGTCTGGGCAACACCATCTGTTATGCAGGAAGACCATCTGGGGTACAGTGAGAAGAATTCCAGCCACCTTAAGACAAATCTGCTTCTATTCATTAGGTCAGGTTGTCATGTCAATCATTACCAGCTCTAAAGGTCATTGCAGTTCTATCTGCCTTGGTACTGGATTACCAAGCCCACAGTAGAGAGTTTACTTAGTTCCAGTAATTGCTTTAAGTTCTCCTCTCTTAAGCACCATCATTAAACAATTGTTAAATGAAGTATAAGAAAATCAGAACAGCGTGATAGATTGCAACAGTGGCACATGGAAACTTCCACTCACAAACATTTGAGTCAATGAATTACTCTCCTATTATTTTATAGAAAATGATGAAAATAGCTATGAACTAATGTTAAAGAATAGCAACTTCAAAGTAATAGTCACCTTGAGATTCAAGTAAAAATATAGTACTTAAGATTGCATAATACTGATCTCCCACGATCAACATCAAGGATTGTTCCTGCAAATCTGGCAAAGTCATACAATTCATGAGATAACCCAATTGACATAGCCTATGGAAAGCATAAATGTTGTATTATCAGACCATGTTATTTATTTGGAATCTGTGATATATGCACAAAATAAAAGAAGAAATATCATGAGATTTGTGCGAAGCTAACCTTGAAATAACTTGTACTCCCACTGCATGCCAGGAAAGAAAATTCTAATAACAATTAAAATGCGAAGCTTACAAAACCAAAACTTTCTGCAGCAGATGCACAGAACTAGCTACCAATCCCTCTAATTTGGAGTTCATTTGGGCATCTAGATGTAAACAAGTCACGAGACAAGTCTAGGTGTTGATGCGTCATAAATTCGATTTTTTTTTTTTGTTTTAAATGAAACCTCCCCTCAAGAATTTGATTCAAAGTTTTTTTTTAAACTGCGATTTTTTTAATGTAAATGAGATTCGTGATCCCATTGTGACGTAATTGTGAATGAAAACGGAAAAATCGCAATTTTTTAATGTAAATTAGATTCAGGATCCCATTGTAATGTCAAACACAGCTAATGGGCAGGGTGCGGATAAGTGATTTTTGTAAAAGTGTTTTTTGTAAAGATTAAAATGTAAATAATGTGTAAAATATAACATCAATCTGAACGAAACTTGCTACAGCACACCCCAAGACAATGGTGAATAAGGTGGGCCAAAATTGTAGTGCTATCGTGTACCGTTTTGGCGTAGTTTCGGGATCACACGCACAAATGCATACAAACTAACAAGATGAGAGTTTTAAATAAATAAATAAATAAATAAATAAATAAATAAATAAATAAATAAATAAATATAAATAAAAAATACCAAGCGGGACCAGTTGGGTCCCATTCTCCCAACGGAAAATTACACTACTCACCCGTTTCCCCAAAGCACAAAGGACATTTATTGTCACATACACCATATCTGTTGCAGTGACAATTGAGTTGCCATTTGCATCAATAAAAAATAAAACACAACATTAAAGAATTTAACATAAAAAAGGTCCCCCACAATGGCTCCCATTGTGAGGGAAGGCAGCAATAGTCATCTCCCTCTATGTTCCCCTCTTCCCCCAGCACTGCCTCCCCCTCCTCTTCACCCTCCCTCTCTTTCTCCTCTCCTCCTCCCCTCCCCACTCTCACCTCACCCTCCCTCTCATTTCCCCTACCCTCAGTCACTCCCTCCATTACCCCTCTCCCCTCCCTACCCCCCTTGACGTCATTGTGAGGTGGAAGCTGCTGTGTTTTTGAAAACATTTTTTTTAAATGTAAATGAGATCCCATTGAGATGTCATTGAGGGGTGGAACATCGCTGATGTAAATTAGATCCCATTGTGACGTCTCCAATGCAGATTGAAGAACATTTTCTCAAAGTGAGGTTTTGTAAAGTTTAAAATGTGAACCATGTAATGCAATTAATGCCAGTGAGGCAAAATGTAAAAAAGAAATATAAGATAGTTCTGCAGGAGGCATCAGAGTTCAATTATATTGGTGTTTCTTTTCTTCTGGAGGAAATTCTCCAGCCCCAAAAATGAGAAAATAAGGACAAATTAATGCAACTGCCTTCCAATGCAACAGGACAACAATGGAGAGTCCCTGGAGGAGAATGGTGTGGTAAATCATGTCAAAAGTTGCATAGGTAAGGAATTATGGAGCTCTGGAATCAATATAAACAATTTTACTTGTAAACCATTTTTATCAATTAATATTAATTTTGCACACTATTCTCAGCTGCAGTAGGACAAATTGAATAGAAAAATGCTGGCAGAAGCTCCTGGCTTGCTGAAACAAAGCAAAATTAAAAGTCTGAATAAGATTTGTCAAATGTTGTTCGCATTCAAACAAGCTGGATTCAGAGGGCTGAGTGAACTGATTCTAATACTTGGGATGTGTCCAGGGAACATACTGAGGTCTGAGCAGCAACTTGGCCTCAGGCTGGATACTGCTGAGGCCCTATGGTGGCAGCACTTGTCAGGAGAAATGCTGTGGATTGACCCTCGCCCTCTGTAAGCTGTCAAGTTCTTAAATATATTTGACATTCATAGACCCTTAAAAGCTACTAGGATTGTGCAAATATTATTCTAAAATTACTGTATAAAATAAATAAAACGTGTACACTGGGAAATAATTTATTAATAAATTAATAAAACATTTAAATGAAATAAAGTACAAATTAAAATGACTTACCTTTGTCACTAAATCTTCAGTCCGCAGCCTGCAGCTCTGCCTAATATGTCAATTTGTTGGCCTTTCATCAAAACTGAAAACTGTTGTAATACATATTCAACCAAATGGCAGAAGGAAATAAAGGATAGAGAAAGATAGGGGGATGTAAGAGAAGGATGGGGGGGGGGGGTTGTTTGCTGAAAAAACAAATGGTAAGGTCTTTGATTGTAAAGGATCAGTGATAGTGAATGAAATGGGAAAAAAATGAAGTGTAATGGTAATTTGAGTATTTTGCCTTTGTAACATGACTGAACTCCTTTGGTCTTTTGTTAATTATCTGCATATAATTTTTTTTTTTACATGCTTGCTACTTTGAATTGAATTGCACTAATTAAAACACCAGTAATAACCAATTATTTTCATGGTTTCGCTTTTTTGCTTGCTTAACATTAATTTGCCGAATCTGTATATTGTGCGGCTCTTGAGGGTGGTTATCAATTCCATGGTATAATCTGTGCTGGGTGACTTCATATTCAACAAAACAATATCCCACAACATGACAGGCAAGAAATCAGAAATTGGTGGAGTTGGAGATCTCAGAACTTTAAATACTTGTCACAAAAAAATGATTAGTAATCTTTTTACAATACAGTCAATATAACAGATTTCATTGATGATGGAATAATTATACCATAGGAAAATAAACCTGGAAGTTTTGCCAAGTCAATTAATATTATAAATTGTCGATCGGCATCCGAAATTAAAAAAAATGTATATATGACATATAGGCTGAGTGCCGAGGAGTTTTTCCATTCAAGTTCGTGACCCGACTCACGGAACTACCTGAATTTTTAACATATTGTGTACAAATATTATATAAATCATATCTGAAACTTGTCAAGAACAAAACCTGCACATTTAAAAAAAATGACAAAATCTTCCAATTTTCCAATCAATGTACGTTTGACATTGAGGTCGGACGCAAATTGACCAATCCCGCGCTCTATTTTATGGTCGCTTGGCAGCGAGGACTCTGGTAATGAGGATAGCATGGCTGCCTCCTCATTACATCAAAACAATAGCAAGGTTTTGATGTAATGCTAACCTTGCTGATAATTTTTTTAATCAATTGATTAATCTTTATAAAGTTACTAGCCTAAGTGGGACCCGTTGGGTCCCATGTTCACATGGGAGGGCTGGTCCCCCAACGCAATATTCCACCTCTGCACCAATTCCAATATTGGTGGCCAGTCGGGGGGTTTCTGGAGCGCTAGTATGGGTATTGTGGGCTGAAGGGACTGGTTTCCAGAGGGCTAGTATGGACATTGTGGGCCAAATGGATTCTTGGGGTGACAACTCAGTCACTCATGCCTGATGTGCTGGCAGCTCACGGCTGGTGGGCGAGCAGTTGACTCACGGCTATTCCTTGAAATTCCATTTCAAGCAGGGTGCAAGGCCACCAAATTCAAATGCAGTTTCCTACTATTTCAAGCAGGGTGAAACCACCATAAAACCTGTCATAAAAACTATCAAAGCAATAGCAAAGCTATTATTGGTGCTAATGCCAGTAGGTGCTGGTTGCTATTTATAATAAATACAATGTAAACTTTAGTTTGAGGGGCAGAGTATTATTTCAATGTGAATGTACCCAATATATACGGCTCCAAGTTGTACTGCTCCACCAGCAGCGTTGCAAATTACAGTTCTACCCTTAGACTCCCTTTACATTTTAGGAACATTACATTTGCGTATTAATCCCAAGGATAAGAACCATCTCAGCAAATTCTCAGTCAATTTCTGAAGCACATACAATAAACATTTTTTGAATTTTATCTTATTCAATAAAATGAGCGATATGAGACAATAGTAAAACATGAGACCACAAGAATGGTACAAAATCTGAATATTTCCCCAAAAGTTTAAAACACATAATTAATGAGTCTCTGCACCATTAAAAATCCTGTTCACTCTAGTTCAAGACAAAATTTCTATGATTACATCTGTATCAGTTTGTGACTCCAGAACGTTATGACCAAGAGATCTTTTGAACTAAAGTTGCTAGAATAGTCTAACTCATGCTATCAGATATCGAGACAAAACAAATATTGAGCCAGGGTCAATTAAAAAGAAAATCAACATGACTGGAAAACATCATGGGCAAATTTCTAGCAACTAGTAAAAACAAAGATATCATGATTAGAAATAGAGAGCTGTCCACATCCATTATAGGTACTAGTGAGAGCTTGCAGTTTACTCCATAAATGTTTTTATAGACCTGACGTTGAGATAAACCTCTTGGATATGTATGTGGTCATATTACGAGCAAAACAGCTTATGGTATAGAGGCCAAGTAGCATAAGAGGCATACAATTGCAAATCTTACCAAATCTGTTCGGCAATATTCTTGGGTTGATTAATATTTTAAACGTTCTTTCATGAACTGTCTCAGAAACGTATCAAAAATTCATGGAGTAAACAAAACAAAATGAGCACAGTAAACTCGGATGCATTGCGGAATTTCAGATGATGATTTTACACAATATAAAATAATTTATTTTTCAAAACATAACTCCAATTCCGTATTGTTAAATAAAAGCAAGGAATGCAAAAATTGTGGAGAGTGTTCAATAAATCTAATATGACTGGAGTAAAATAAAAACGTTTGTAAAATTCCACTTAGTCTTTCCAGAACTGATGTATTAAATTGACATTTACATCACCGCTCTCCCTCAGCCCTCTGGCTCCTCCTCTTCCCCCCCCCCACCACCACCACCCTAACACAGTCTGAATAAGGGTTTCGGCCCGAAACGTTGCCTATTTCCTTCGCTCCATAGATGCTGCCACATTCGCTGAGTTTCTCCAGCACTTTTGTCTACCATTGAAAAATAAATGTTTTATTACACGTTCCTCTTAAAAGTTTCATCTGCTGTAATAGCTGATAAGGAAGGATGTCAAAGATAAGGAAGGGTGTCAAAGATTACAAGAAGTTAGGAGAATGGGGTTGAGGGGAAAAAATAGATCAGCAATGATTGAATGCCAGTGTAGATGGCCTGAATGGCCCAATTCTATTCCTGTTTTATAGTTAAATATCCAAGCCCATTTTAACATTTCTAAAGTGATAGCAAATGTACACATTAAGGATCTAGAAGATGAAATATGATAATCAAATTTTGCAAAGTTGGATGGACTAAAATATTCCTGTTTTTAAAAAATGTTTGCACCAACATTCACAAAGTACAAGTCTCCGTTTTGTTGTTGAGACCTCGGTTCCAGTTTAGTATTCCCCAGATATGGTTTAATCATGAAGTCCCTGTTCTTATTGAATAGAAATATGACCTCATATGCAATGATATTTGAAATTACTGCCTTCTGGGTAAATATAAAATCCACTGTATTTACAACAAAATGAAACAATTATTATTATAGGGAGTAAAAGTCCTGTTGTTTTGCTCACAGGCAGTCAGGGGATATGTTTCTATACGTCAGCAAAAAAAGTGGGTCCTACCCCATTAGCCAGCACTTAAACTATGGCCCTTCTCCCCATAGCTGGGACTCTCTCTTGATTTGGCCTCACTGCCTTCTGAGGCAGTTTCACAGATTCACAACTCTGAAGGTTTTTCACCTACATGTTTCCTGCCGAAATCTAGCGTGTCCAATCTCCGTCCGTCCATCTCTGATGGTAGGAGGGCTTGTTACCTTCCGGTTTGACGGTCTAATGGTTCGGGATAGCGCTGCGGATCTGGGGGGACAGTTCGGCAGCTTGACTTGGAAGGTGTTTGAGGGACACGAACCTTCCCCTATGCCCGCTGCGAGTGCAACCAAGTTTCATTCCGATCTCCCTGTTGAATCAGTCGTGGTGTCTGGACTCTCTAAAAGTTAGCGAATCTCCATCCGGTTTAAAAATCTTTAAAACTCACGTGTGCAGATCGATCTCTTCTGCCATTCAGCGCCGCGCGGATTAGTCTCTTTCCCAGGACGGTCAGCCCCTTCCTGCGCCATCGCAGCGGAGGTTTCCAACCGGACTTTCGGAGCAGCCCAAAGCAGTCCAGCACCAAGCAGCCCTGCCCCCATGGTGAAGGAGTAGCACCACCACCTGAGGAGCTGCGGCCGCGCTCTACCTGGTGGGGAGAGTGGTGTCATGGGCCGAGCCCTGGGACTGGGCCTAGGCTGGAACTAAGAACGAGCCTGGGTCCGGGGTCAGGAACAAGTCCGGAGATGAAGACGGGGCCTGGACTGGAGCACAGGCGACGGCCGAGCTGAGGGCTGGAGTCGGGCCCAAGCCTGGGGCCTGGGTCGAGGTGTACCAGCGCCTCGGGGGCCACCCGGCTGCAGCAACCCTGCAGCACAGCCTCCGCGTCCTGCTCTGTGGGCAGCACTGGCTCGGCCGCCCGCCACCCTCACCCCGCCCCCGGCACAGTGAGCCCGGCTCAGTCGAGGCCCCAGGTCCACAAGGGCATCGGCCGCCTACCGCCAGGGCCGGGCCGAGTACGAGAACCAGGCCGAGTTCCAAGTCCTGGCACTGCTCTACGACCTGGGTAGGTGCTGGGGCAGGGAATGGGAGGAGGATGCGGGGGATGGGGTAGTAGAGGGAGATGGGGGGGGCAGCACCGAGCCCCGCTGTCTACCCGCTGGCGAAGGACACCACTGGTCCCCAGCTCCAGGCGGCTCCTGCCCACAGGCGATAACACCAGGAGCGGCCCTAACACACTGCAGAGTTACACAGAGGGAGAGCCGCAGCCCAGCCCACAGCACTGAGGGGGGGGAGAGAGGAGACGGGAGGGGAGTGGAGAGAGAGGGATGAGGGAGGGAGGGGGGAGAGAGGGATGGAGGGAGAGGGATGAGGGTGAGGTAGGGAGAGAGGAATGAGGGATGGAGGGGGGGAGTGGGATAGGGGGTGTTGGAGTGCAGGATGATAGGGAGGGGGATAGAAGGGGTCCGGGGCGATGGGCACGGTGGGATGGGGGGCGGGAGTAGAGGGAGAGGGGGACAGGCAGGGGTGGATTTGATGGAAAGGGGATAGGCGTGAGTGGTGGAATATTGCATTGGGGGAACTGGTTGCGTTGGGGGAACGAGTGAGTGGTAGAATATTGTGTTGGGGAACAGGTTGTATTGGGGAACCCGGCCTCCCGTGTGACAGGGATCCAACGGGTCCCATTTAGTCTAGTGTTTCAATATGATCCCCTCTCATCCTTCTAAATTCCAGTGTTTACAAGCACAGTCGCTCCATTCTTTCAACATATGATAGGTATGTTACAAAACTTACCTTCAGCGGCGCTGCAGTTCTGTCACTGGCCACGTGCGCACTTTTGGCGCCATTGAGGGGAGGGCGTGGTTAAAATGCGGTTTTCTCCTGCCTGCCGGAGTTATATTTTCTCGGGCTGCAGATTATGCTGAAGAATTGTTCCAACTGCCGGTCTGTGAATTTCTTTTTAAAACCGCGGGACAATTTCAGTTGAAGTAAAATAAAAATCAGCTTCTAATGCCGTAAACGCCGACAAATTTCACGTACGGGACAGCTACTGATAAGTCGTTTTTTTTAACATATAAACGTGCTTCTTAAGATGATCTTAATCCAAATTTTAAGTTACAATAAGTTGATTTAGGCCCCATACGAACCGGCAGTATTTTTCCTGCTGATATGGGGTTTAAATTCACCGCAAACCTCAACGTTCCAATCGATCGTGTTCCATAAAATCCCACTCGCAAGATGATTTAAATGACCATTAATTTACGTGAATTAAACACTAAATTCCTTCCATTTGGCCTATAAATTAATGACAATGAGATTAAAAAATCATGTTATATTGTGAATTCTTGTGTGAATGTTATTTGGACACTTAGGCTATTTAGAAATGTTAATCTTTTCTTAAAAAATTGATAGATGTTCACATCTAATAATTGAATTTTGTAATTAGCTACAATTAGGTAACTAACTAATTATATGCTTTAATTTCAGGTCATCCAAGTAAGATTGTTTCATATTTATTTATTTGAGAATGCTTCAATCTATAATAACTAAAAATTTATTTCAGTTCTCTTAATTTTTAAGAAAGTTATGGGCTTTTGACTGTCCTCGATCACAGCTTTTGTGTTAAGTCAATGGAAAAGCAATAAGGAACAAGATGCTAATTTCCGAGTATGAAAATGGCCATAACTTTTTTAATACTGAAGATATGAAAGTGAATTAGGTGTCAAATTAAACTTATTTGTATGCTTTATCTGATGGGATAAATTGAGGCTTGATTTTTTAAATATCAAAATGTTGTAACATTGCTACATATGACAATCGCGCCATCCCAGGAATTAACCTTGCGAACCAATGCTGCACTCCCTCAATAGCAAGATTGTCCTTCATCCAATTTGGAGACCAAAACTGCACACAATACTCCAGGTGTGGTATCACTAGGGCCCTGTGTTCCTATACTCAACTCCTCTTGTTATATTAGCATACCTGCTTTCAACTTGTGAGATTGAAAAATCGGAATCCTATTAGTCTGACGTCAGTGAGGGCGGGGCGCGTGACGTTTGTAAGGGGCCAAGTGCATCGTCATAAGGGGCGGGGCATCCTCCTCACAGTTCACATTGTAATGAATATTGGGCATACGTTCAGTGTAAAAAAGTCCAAGACCTGGGGGTTACACAAAATGTGTCCCTGGAGAAACTCAGTGGTTAAAGTGCAGCAACATTCTAATAGCGAAGGAGATAGGCGACGTTTCGGGTAGACCCTTCTCACCATGAAGAAGGGTTCTCGACCCAAAACGTCGCCCCTCCTTTCGCTCCTATTGACGCAATGTCATGCACATGTTTCTCCAGCATTTTGTTGTAACCCTCGATTCTCCAGCATCTGCAGTTTCTTCGATTCAACACCACCAGTTGTGGTGTTGGTGATGGCCAGGGAACGGGCTGTATTGCCTGACCCGACCTGACGCGCTCGCGGTCAGCTCACCGGGTGACAGTCCCGGCGGCGGCGCATGCTGAGGTGAGGTTCAGATCGGTGAGTGTTGCTTGGCCGGACTCGGACCATCTCTCCCTGCCCCCTTTGGCAGTCGGATCATTGTCCTGCTGTAGAATGAACTGCTGGCGAATTTGAGGCATTTGTTTGAAGAGCAGATAGGATGTGTCTATGCACTTCAGAATTCATTATGCTACTACCATCAGCAATTGTATCATCAATGAAGATAAGTGAGCCAGTTCCTTCAGCAGCCATACATGCCCAGGCCATAACATCCCCAGCACCGTGTTTCACAGATGAGGTAGTATGCTTTGGATCTTGGGCAGTTCCTTCTGTCCTCCATTCTTTGCTCTTGCCATCACTTCTTCTTTCGTGTGGCGTGCACAGCCTAAAGTTGTTGGACAACTTGTTCTATTTGATCTTCCGTTTGTGCATTAGTCGAAACTGGGCGGACCACGTGAAGGTTACAATCTTCCACCCCTTGCCATCACTCTGATATAAGTTAATCTTTGTCTCATCTGTCCACAAGACCTTTTTTCCAGAACTGTGGTTGCTCTTTTAAGTAGTTCTTTGCAAACTGTCACCCGGCCATCCTATTTTTGCGGCGAACCAGTGGTTTGCATCTTGCAGTGTAGCCTCTGTATTTCTGTTCATGAGGTCTTCTGCGGACAGTGGTTATTGACAAATCCACACCTGACTCCTGAAGAGTGTTTCTGATCTGTCGGACAGGTGTTTGGGGATTTTTCTTTATCATAGAGAGAATTCTTCTGTCATCAGCCGTGGAGGGCTTCCTTGGCCTGCCAGTCCCTTTGCGATTAGTAAGCTCACCAGTTCTCTTTCATCTTAATGATGTTCCAAACAGTTGATTTTGGTAAGCCTATGGCTTGGCTGATGTTCTATTCTTGTTTCTCAGTCTCAAAAAAAAGTCAAAAGAGTTTATTGTCATGTGTCCCTGACAGGACAATGAAATTCTTTCTTTGCTTAGCACAACAGAACATAATAGGCATTGACTACAAAACAGATCAGTGTCTCCATATACCATTATGTACGTAAATACACACATGAATAAATAAATTGATAAAGTGCAAATAACAGATAAAGGGGTATTAATGTTCAGTTTTGTTCGAGCCAAGTTTAATAGCCTGATTGCTGTGGGAAAGTAGCTATTCCTGAACCGGGACGTTGCAGTCCTCGGGCTCCTGTGCCTTCTACCTGAAGATAGCAGGGAGATGGGTGTGTGGCCAGGATGGTGTGGGTCCTTGATGATGATGCCAGCCTTTTTGAGGCAGCGACTGCGATAGATCCCCTCGATGGAAGGGAGGTCAGAACCGACGATGGACTGCGCAGTGTTTACTACTTTTTGTAGTCTTTTCCTCTCCAGGGCGCTCAAGTTGCCGAACCAAGCCACGATGCAACCGGTCAGCATACTTTCTACTGTGCACCTTTAGAAGTTAGAGTCCTCCTTGACAGACCGACTCTCCGTAATCGTATCAGGAAATAGACTCACTGATGAGCTTTCTTAATAATTGCATCTGTGTTTTTGGACCAGGAAGGATCTTCAGAGATGTGCATGCCCAGGAATTTGAAGCTCTTGACCCTTTCAACCATCGACCCGTTGATATAAACAGGACTGTGGGTCCCCATCCTACTCCTTCCAAAGTTCACAATCAGTTCCTTGGTTTTGCTGGTGTTGAGGGCCAGGTTATTGTGCTGGCACCATATGGACAGTCGCTCGATCTCTCTTCTATACTCTGACTCATCCCCATCAGTGATATGTCCCACAACAGTGGTGTTGTCAGCGAACTTGACAATGGAGTTCGCACTGTGATCGGTTACGCAGTCATGAGTATAGAGTGAGTACAGCAGGGGGCTGAGCACACAGCCTTGTGGTGCTCCCATGCTGATTGTTATTGAGTCTGGCACATTACCACCAATACGAACAGACTGTGGTCTGTGAATGAGGAAGTCGAGGATCCAATTGCAGAGGGATGCGCAGAGACCCAGTTCTGCGAGTTTGGTAACCAGCTTGGAGGGGATGATTGTGTTAAATGCCGAGCTGAAATCGATGAATAACAGCCCGACATATGAGTTTTTGTTGTCCAAGTGGTTCAGAGCAGAGTGGAGGGCCATCGAGATTGCATCCACCGTTAATCTGTTGTGGCGGTAAGCGAACTGCAGTGGGTCCAGGTTTTTGTCGAGGTAGGAGTTGATTTGCGCCACGATCAACCTCTCAAAGCACTTCATCACCACAGACGTTAGTGCCACTGGTCGATAATCATTGAGGCACGTCACCTTGCTCTTCTTGGGCACCGGTATTATTGATGCCCTTTTGAAGCAGGTGGGAACCTCAGACCTCAGAAGTGAGAGGTTGAAAATGTCCGTAATAACTCCAACCAGTTGGTCTGCACAGGTTTTTATAACACGACCAGGTATACCATCAGGTCCAGGCGCTTTTCGAGGGTTCACCCCTCTGAAGGATTTCCTGACGTCGGCCTCTGTGACTGAGACTGAAATACCATCACAGCGAATGGGGGCTCGGGAAGACACATCGGTGTTCTCCCTATCAAAGTGTGCGTAAAACGCATTGAGCTCGTCGGGGAGTGATGTATCACCGACACTCATAATGGCTTATTTGACTTTCATTGGCACAACTTTGATCCTCATGTTGATAAACAACAATAAAAGTTTCCAAATATGTTGGAAAGACTGGTGGAAAGACGAGGTGCTGAGGGCTATCTGCATTAAACACACTTGAGCAATTACAAACACCTGTGAAACCATGTGTCCCAAACATTATGGTGTGCTGAAATGGGGGGTGGGGGGGGGGACTATGTATAAACACAGCTGTAATTTCTACAAGGTGAAACCAAAATATATAAAAATGGCCTTTATTAAAATCTCACAATGTGCACTTCAACAACATGTGATTTTTATTCTCAAATTGTGGATACAGAGGCAAATAAATAAATGATGGGTCTTTGTCCCAAACATTATGGAGGGCACTGTATGCTCTTGATTTGCTGAAGAGAATCCAAACCAAGATGAAGTCACATTAGGGATTATTTCTCTGTGGGCATTGCTGTAAAACTGTAAGGTAGTGCTAATTCTACAAAAACAAAATCAATGGATTAGTAAAAACATCAAACAAATTAAATAATTCTTCAGTATTTTGAGGGGTTACATCATTTGCAGTGTTGTGTTGTAAAACTGGAGCTTATAATTCCAGTAGATAGAAAAAACAATCAAACCCCAAGCCTGGTTAAGCACTGGAATTTGTTTATTGATTGCTGCTAGAGTTAATTAACAAGTTTGATTAAGTAGGAAGACTTATCCAAAGATTTTTTTTAACCAAATTTAGTATTTGTATGGGTTGTACTCGGGAGACTGTAACAAATGTGCCAAGATCATTCAATAAACATTTTCCAGTATTCTGAATACATAGTTTAAATTTAGGTGATGATACCCTACAAAGAACTTCAATGAACAAGTATGGAAAGTGGAAAAAAATGATTTTAGAAATTAAAAACTGAAAGTGGCTTACAATTCTTGACAACTTCACAACATATTTCTCAATCAATCTTTGTACGTCAAGAAAATTGCATCCAAATACGAGAAATCCTATTAACACACCTCAAGGTAAAATCCTTCAAGGAGAACATGGCTATACAAGTTCAAAAAAAGCATTTGTTTCTTAACAGAATCAAGTACAGAAATTAGTACTTAGTAATTAGTAGATATAAAGCTCAGACATTTATAAAGCTCTCCCTCCTCATGGTCTGCAATGACACCATATCTAAATGCACAAGGAAACTGATTACATTGTAAAGGATCTTTACACCACTTTTCTAGTAAATGGAGTATCTTCAGTTTTATTCTGCAGAACAAAAGTTACTCAGTACAGCGGAAAAGATTACTGCTATAAATCAAAAACAAATAAATCACATATCAATGAAAATAAGGTAACATTTAACAGAATGCCTTTAAATTCTAGTTCAGGGCATACAATACGACTCACAATATAAACCATTTGAGTTTCCCTTGATTAAATACCCTTAATGCTTTATTTGATGTTTTCAGTCTGTTTTTATGCAATTTTTGAATTATTTTTAAATTAAGGGTATATTCAAATTACTAATTAAAAAATAAACAGAACTACATAACCAATGTATCAAAATACAAAGTTTAACTAAAAGACAACATTTACTTTTGGATGGTGAAACAAAGGTAACTATTCATGATAAATTGGTAGTTTGCCAACATGGGCAGATACATGTTAAATGATTACTTGCTTGAAAATTCCCACACGTGCTGATACCATCCATGTTTCAAAGCTTTTTATTTTTCAAGTTGTTGTATTTTGATCATTCAAAACTGTGCAAAAGAATCCCAACTGATAAGCATTATTTGTTTGATCTCAAATCACAACGATTATTCAAGGAGTGATTAACAATTTACAGATTTTTAGTTGGCTTGGGTCATCTCTGTTGTCAATAATTATTTTTGATTACACTTGCACTGAACAGTAAACAGAAAGGGTAAAAAAATAAAAATTCTATATTAGCCAAAAAAAACAATTTGGATATTTTAAATTGGCCACTCTAAACCCAGATTCTCAGAGGAAGAAATAAAATAAACAGCTGTAATATAATTTATATAAGTAGCCCTTTTTGCAACAAATTTAGTTTCCATATGTGTAGGAATATAATCCACAGACGCTTGCTCAAGATTTCAATTAAATTTCATCACAAATCTAAGTAGACAAAAAATGTTACTTCAGCTTTCATACAAATTCAAGTTAAGAACTATCATATGCATTAATCATTTTTAACATTATTAATGCTGATATTTTCAAATCTTTGTAGGGTTTGAGGGAATTTGAGTTAAAACAAATCCTTGCTTGGGATTCATCCTTTTGTAATTTGTGAAAAAGTTCTTAAATAGATATTTCTGTCTCCTAATTATTTTTGGCCGTACCATGACTTTTTATCTTATCAATTGAGTTGCAATAGATAAAATGCAAGCATTGCCAGAACAATTCCACAGATAGGGATCATCAGGTATTTCCTGTACTTCTGCCAAGCCGTCTCTTTGGTCTCTACTGCATCCCGTCTCTTGTTCTTCTTACGACGGCCTTTTAGTCTTTTCTCAAAGGCTTCTAATTCCACCTGGGTAAAATGCCAGACAAAATAAAATTTACTTTGAAATAAAATAAAAATGTTGAAGATACCTTGTAGGAGAGATAAAATAAGTATACATTTCAGATTCATCACTTTTACAGAGCTTATCCATGGGCAACATACAAAATATCACAATTATTTGGTTGCAATAGATGAGTTTAGAATAGGTGCACCTGTCTCAGCTAGAAGGACTGGCAGAGGGCAGAGGTACAGGGAAATGTGTTACATCTCCTGCAGTTGCAGGGGAAAGTACCCAAGGTGGTTGGGTGGGAAGGGCTGAGTGAACTAAGGAATTATGAAGGAAGAGGTCTCTGCAGAAGGCGGAAAGGGGTGGAGATGTGAAGATCAAGGTTTCAAGTCAGTTTATTGTCACATGTACCAATTAAGGTGGGTTCACATTGAAGAGCAGACATGCAAGAGAATGACGTGCTTGCTACTTTGTGCCCCACCTGGGGAAAACATTTCTCCCCTTCCCAATTCAAACTTTTTCTATCCTTATTTAACACCTTTTGTCTTTTCAGCATTACCTTTGTCCAACCATTTGCCTATGAAAACACATGACTCGCCAGGCCATGTCCGACCACTCCCCTCTTCCAGCTTCCACCCAACCTCCCGCTCCCACGGTCACCCAAGAAAGGCTCAGATCCAAAATGCCACCCTATCCATGTTCTCCAGAGATGCTACCTGATCCGCCAAGTTAATCAGCACTTTATGTCTTTTTTTGAAAGCCAGCAACTGGAGTTCCTTGTTTCTCACGCAAAATAGTGTTGGTGACCAATGATTTTACTGAACGTGTGCAAACTTACCACTTTGGCAAAAATTAATAGAAATATGCTCTACTATTAGACCTGCCAGAGTGAAAATGATTCAGGGGATATTACCTTTACTTCCCTTTTAAATTACAGCTAGAGAACTGATTTTACTGAGTCTTGCTAGAAATATTCGATAACAAAACAAGATTTTAGGAATATAATAACAATCATCCAGCATTGACCCTAGCCTTTAAATTTAAACATACGTGGGTAAGTTTTTAATTTTCCATCATTCACTGATTAGTCAAACGGTAAATATCACGATGACACTACTGGAATTGGTAAATGCTCAGCAATTGAAATACAGAATCAGAGATAAACCAGACATCATAGTTAGTATTTTTTTTTTACTGGAAATGGTAACTAGAGACAAAAATATGGTTGTATATGCAATATCGTTGAATAACAATAAATAATGTTCATCAGCAAAATATGCAGTTCATCGTAATATTTAGCACATAAGGAGCCAGTGGTGATAATTAAGATTCCTTTCTTGGAGTTTATTGTGTAATTGTTGTATTATTTGGCTTGCACAATCCATGCTGTTTTAAAATGTATATAATAACTATGTTAACTAGGTTGAAGGCAGTCAGTTCCTTCAGACGACTGACCCATTACAGCACGCTCTGCAGAAGACATCCGGGGCATCCTGAATGCCTTTGCCAAGGCATACAGAGCCATGGGCCTAGCCTTAAATATCAGGAAGACCCATCAACCTCCACCCAACCAGCCATCTACCCAGCCCACTATAAAAATGGACGACACCACTCTTGAACACTTCCCCTACCTTGGCAGCATTCTTTCCTCAAAAGCTGACATCGACTCGGAGGTCGCCTGAGTTGTGCCAGCGGCGCCTATGCCAGACTCAGGAAAAGAGGCTTTGAAGACCGAGACCTAAAGGCTCAAACAAAACTGCTGGTCTACAGAGCCGTTGTCCTCCCCACCCTGTTGTATGGAGCCGAGTCATGGACCACCTACAGCAGGCACCTGAGAGCCCTGGAACAACACCATCAAAGATCCTTACAAAAGATTCTGAGGATCAGCTGGGAAGACAAACGTACCAACATCAGCGTTTTGGAGGAAGCCAACATGACCAGCATCACCACCACAATAATGCAGCACCAACTTTGATGGACCGGCCGTCATCCGCATGTCCAACACACGTCTCCCTAAACAGATCCTGTACTCTCAATTGAAGGAAGGTCGGCGAGCCCCCGGTGGGCCAAAGAAACGCTTCAAGGACAACATCAAGAACAGTTTGAAGAAATTCCACATCATATCAAGCAACTGGGATCAAATTGCACTGGACAAGCGCTCCTGGAGGAAATCCGTGCAGGAAGGCGTTGCACGTCAAAAAACGGAACTACGCCGTGTCGCAGAGACAAAGCGACAGCACCGTAAGGAGAGAGACAAGGAGGCTCGACGACTACCAACCACCGCCAGTCTCCACTGCCCACGTTGCACTAAGGTGTGTGGGTCGCAGATCGGCCTCTACAGACATCTGAAGACCCACAAGTAGACGACCCTAAGGAGAGGAGAGGACAGTCATACTTGCTTCGAGTGACCGTCGATGATGATAACTATGTTAAAATGTAACTAATTTCACAATTTTCTTTTGCTCCATACCTTGCAATTGTTTCACATTAGCCTAGATAATTAAGCCCGCAGTATGAAACCACCTGCATTTTACTAAATTTTACACAAATTGCTGCACATCCCAAGCACTCCAGAAATATAAACAGGGAATGTCAAGTGTTTTCAAGATCCAAAAAACAACAAATATATTTGTAATGGTCCTTGTTGAAAATAATAGAGCAGGAAACCAGGAAAACATGTTGTTCTTCAAATACTGATGTGGAATCTTTTCAATTCGCTTAACAGGCAGTCAGTCAAGAGTCGTCAAGAGTGTTTTATTGGCTTATTCCCCGAAGAACAATGAAATTCTTATTTGCAACAGCACAATAGATATGTAAACGTAAAGGTACACTCTTTAAACACCATGATAAACACGCCTCTAACAATCCCCTGCTCTCTTTATTCTCAATTAACTATCAAACCAGATAACGTTTACTTTTAAATTGGCCTTCGGTCCACAATATTCAGATGCATAAAAGAACAATGGCCAGATTTCTCTTTGATTAAAAATAGGCCAAACTGACTGCTCAGTTGAAATTCATTTCTGACTAACTTACGTTGATGCACGTAGATTATTTCAGTCAACACATCAGATAAAGATGTGACTATAGATTTCATTTTGTGCTCACCTGCCAGTAATTTCTGCACATAATATTCTGGATTTTGCAGATAAGTTACCAACATTTCCCCCAAGTGCATGCCAAGAAAAAAACGCTCATGAATGAATTTGGACTTTTTAAACTTGCTAGTCACTGCCTAGCACCATTCCTCTCACCACAATCGGATGTCAGCACAGGACATTTGCGTTGGGGCAACTGCTTGAACAGCTATGTGATTTTGGTCTTGACACCTGAACCTTAGTCCACATGGTCTAAGGGACATCTTATTTAATTTACATTTTGAATTGCTCAAATTTGTTTTGTTTTTTCATTTTCATATGAGCACATGTAATTGTTTGGCATAATGTTTCAGTTTTGTATATTAATAAACAGCTTATTAATTGCTTAATTCGTTCATATTTTTGAATATGTTTAATGGATGTAAATTATTGTAGACTACAAACAACATCAAATGCAGTTTAGCTCACAATAAAATTATTTAAGAGGCTCCATGCACCAGCTGCCTGCAACTGATTGAACATAATCAAAGCTATTCCTGCAGTTCATGAGGAGGCATTCACTGCCTACATGCACTGCAGGCAGTCATTCCAAAGCTTTAGGAGACCACTCTGTTGAAAAGAAAACCAGGAATGAAAACTAGTAACTCAGATTCAGCACAATAGCAGACGAGATGGAGACCAGGAGTAGACCTATTAATTCTGTGAACTGGAGACTGCCAGAGGGATTGACAACAGGATCAATACCCCAAGGACATGGGTGCAAAGCTGGAAGTTTTATCGCAAAGTCATTGAACACATCATCAAATCACAGACACCAACAGCTGCATCACCATGCTTGGATACTATTCGATGCATTCCACCGCCATTACTTATCACCATACAAATATAACCACCACACAAGTTAACCATCAGACACCTAGATAGTTGCCAGTGCTACATGCACACCAATACATTGTCCTCCATAATGTTTTGGACAAAGACACATCATTTATTTAGTTGTCTCTGTACTCCACAATTTGAGATTTGTAATAGAAAAAAAAAAATCACATGTAGTTAAACTGCACATTATCAGATTTTATTAAAGGGTATTTTTAGACATTTTGCTTTCACCATTTAGAAATTACAGCTGTTTATACAGAGAGCCACCATTTCAGGGCACCATAATGTTTGGGACACATAGCTTCACAGGTGTTTGTAATTGCTCAGGTGTGTTTAAATGCCTCCTCATCACAGGTATAAGAGAACTCTCAGCACCTCGTCTTTCCTCCAGTTTTTCCATCACCTTTAGAAACTTTTATTTTTACGGCATTAAGCCTAAGGGGGCCCCGCGCCAGAGTAATCTACTCTCGGCTCAGGTAGATCTACCCCGGGTGGAGGGGGAGCAGGGGGGTTGAAAGAGAGTAGAGGGGTGGAGGGGGAAGAAAGGGATAGACGGGGAGGGGGTGTGAGGGGGAATGGAGAAGGGGAAGGTGGGTCGTTCCCACAGCGCACCCGCCCCTCCAGTCGCCGTGCTTCACGCACACAACCCCGGCTCCCACCCTCTCTCCCCAGGGAGACGCGTGAACAATACAGGGAGGGCCGGGGGTTGGAGCAACGTTTACAAACCTCGGCCACAGCTCACACCCGTCCGCCCGGACCCCGGCATCCACTCCCGCCGCCGGCTCTCTTCTTCCCTCCCCCCCCCCTTCTTCCCTCCCACCTTCCCCTCTCTCTTTTCCCTTCTCTCCATTCATTCTCTCCTTCCTCTCTCTCTTTTCCCTTCTCTCCTTCCCTCCCTCCCTTCTTTCTCTACTTCCCTCACTCCCTTCTCTCCTTCCTCCCTCCCGCACACACAAATCACACACAGACAACTAACACACACACACACACACACACACACACACACACATATATCTAAGTTAGGATGGGGTAGAAGCCCAAATGGTAGGATGGAGCTGAAGCACAAAATTTAATGCCTGGACTGGTTTTTCCCAAATAGTTATTGGTTTTCCAGGATCTAGTTAATTAAATGTTTTTGTTTCATTTCATAGTGACTTGACAGAGAGACAGAGACAGAGAGCGAGACCGAGACGGAGAGCGAGGCAGAGACGGAGAGGGAGGCAGAGAGAGAGACAGAGACAGGGAGAGAGGCGGAGAGGGGGAGAGGGGGAGAGGGGGAGAGAGAGAGGGAGAGGGAGAGGGAGATGCAAGAAAGCAGCTATAGCATATAATACACAATAAACTATATTATAAATACACAATAAACATTCTTGTACTCTTATATGGGTATGACCGCACAGACAAAATTCCCCCCCACTTCCTTCCTAAACTCAGCCTCACGGACCTCAGAGTACCCCTAGTTCCTAAAACCCATTTCCATCACTGGGCCTGGCCATGTATGGCTGCTGAAGCTACTGGCTCACTTATCTTCATTGATGATACAACTGCTGATGGTAGTAGCAGAATGAGTTCTGATGTGTACAGACACATCCTATCTGCTCAAGTTCAAACAAATGCCTCAAAACTCATTGGCCGGCTGTTCATTCGTCAGCAAGATAATAATCCCAAAAATACCGCTAAAGCAACAAAGGAGTTTTTCAAAGCTAAAAAATGGTCAATTCTTCAGTGGCCATGTCAATCACCCGATCTGAACCCGATTGAGCATGCCTTTTATATGCTGAAGAGAAAACTGAAGGGGACTAGTCCCCAAAACAAGCATTAGCTAAAGATGGCTGCAATACAGGCCTGGCAGAGCATCAACAGCGAAAACACCCAGCAACTGATGATGTCCATGAATCGCAGACTTCAAGCAGTACCTGCATGATAAGGATATGCAACAAAATACTAAACATGACTACTTTCATTTACATGACATTGATGTGTCCCAAACATTATGGTGCCCTAAAATGGAGGGACTATGTATAAACACAGCTGTCATTTCTACATGGTGAAACCAAAATGTTTAAATGTGGCCTTTATTAAAATGACCTTTATTAAAATCTGACAATGTGCACTTTAACCACATGGGATTATTTTCTATTAGAAATCTCAAATTGTGGAGTACAGAGGCAAATAAATAAATGATGGGTCTTATAATAATGTCCAAAACATTATGAAGGGCACTGTACCTGTACACCCTTTAGCAGGTACATACTGCCTGCTGCTCAACCATGACACAGACATGGCAAAACAATGCGTAGGACAACTAGAATTGCTGCCACAAAGACTGTGGCCAGTGGCGTAGTTGAGATCACTGAAAGGAGTATATCTATTCAAGAAGTGTATTTACAAGAAGTATATTTACAAGAAGAATTTAAATCATATATTATATACACGTTAAGGTTGCTAAGTAACATTTTCCAAGATTATAGGTCCAAACATATCAAAACAGCATTCCGGACAAGTCGTACTGTTGACTGCTGGCCTCATCCTAAGCGTTCAATGTGTGTGCATTATACAAAATGGAAGGCAACAATTGTCCAGGCTTCCTTAGCAGCACAAAGACAATTTCAATCTCTCCCATCCAGAGGAAGGATGTGGGTATCAATTATTTTGTTTGAAGCATATGAAATGCGGTCCCCAAAGCAAACATTACATGTAATCACAATTTCTAAATGTGTAGAAGACACACAATTTAGCAGTACTGTGAACTGTGAAGAGTACAGTGATAGATGGCAGCAGGATACAAACAGGTTGGTGGAATGGGCAGGTGCAAGGCAGGTTAAATTTAATGCAGATAAATGAGAGATGAAGATTTTTGGAAGTAAGAATGAGCAGAGTCAATATAGAATAAATGATTATGTTTTAAAAGTGGTGTAGGCAGAGAGACCTTGGAGTATGTATGCAGATGTGTGTGAAAGTGGCTGGGCAAGTTTAGAAAGTTGTTAATGCTGCAAATACATTTCTGGGTTTTATCAACAAAGGCACAGAGTATGGAATTTATGCTGAACAGTCTAGTGTCAAATTTTCCTAAATTCTATGCTCTTCTGTAAAGGGCTATTGCTGTTTATCATGGTAACTCAGAGCTTTTAGTTTACGTATTCTTGGACCATCATTATTCCACTCTTTGTAGTAATCAAACAGAACTGGTTATTGAATAGCAGCAAGTTAATAATGTACAAAACGATGTACAAAAATATACAAACACCAAGAAGAAAACGGACTTACACACAGAATACAATCCCATCATTGTAAAAGAATGCAATATCACCAATACTTGCCTGACAATAGTGTAAGCATATCCTTGATACCCTGAAAATCGATTTCATTGTTCTGAACCAAAGTAGTGATTGAACTTCTTTTGCCCTCTCGGGTAGAAAATTCCAATGATTCACTATCCTCTTGAGATTCACTTGAGAATTTTGTCTATTTTAGTGAGATCCCATCTCATTCTTCTAAATTCCAAGTATAGGTTCAATTCATTTATGTTCTTCTCAAAAGCCAAACCCATCATGCCCAGAATTGATCTGATAAACCTTTGTTGCACTTGCTCTCAGGTCTATCCTTCCTTAGATAGGGAGATCAGACATTTAAACAGAATTCCAAACGTGGTCTCACGTTATATAATCCTGGTGAGTTAGCTTTCCATTTTGATGAACCTATCTGCATAAGGTTGCATGGTAATTAGCAAAAAAGGATCGCAGTTCTACTAACAGCTGGGTTAAATTCAATGACAAAAAGTCATTCTCTTCTGCAAGGTCTGAAAACCTTCTGATCCATACTCTTCAGCTTACTAGTAGCAAGGGTCCCTCAAATTCAATGTTGGTTTTCCAAGGAAGTCAGCTCAGCATGTAACCATGAAATGGAACATTATATCAAGAATATGCAAAGAGGAAAGAAAAATTCACATCACAGGAAACCATTAGAACAGAGATTTTATAAAATATTTTCCATCATTTAAAGGATTCTTTCGCAACTAATAAACTTTGGGAACATTCATTCATGCTTTATTTTTACTATATATATATATATATATATATATATATATATATATATATATATATATATATATATATATATATATATATATATATTCTTACCACTTATAGACAATAAACAATAGGTGCAGGAGTAGGCCATTCGGCTCCTTCGAGCCATTCAATGTGATCATGGCTGATCATCCCCAATCAGTACCCCGTTCCTGCCCTCTCCCCATATCCCCTGACTCCGCTATCTTTAAGAGCTCTATATATCTAACAGCTTACCTGCTGTTTCAATTTTTCTTTTTCAAAAGCTGCTTTTTCTTCAGCTTCTTTCATCTAGAATTACAAGTTTAAATTATGTATTTAATTAATCGCTAATAATAGAGAAATAATTTTACACTTTTTTCCCTACATTTTGAAAAGTTGCATTCACATAGTTTACTTAATAATATAGAAACAACATTTCAAAAAAGCACGTTACTGTTATGTAGCTATTTGCAATTTGTTACCCTTGAAATTTGCAGATCAGATCTGACCCTTTTAATTAGATGTACTGTTTGGGGAAAATAAAATTATCGATATTTTCTCAGTAATCTGAAGAATTACTGCACGTTTATTTCATTAAATCACTAGTCATTACTAAAGTTTAAATAATTTTATCTTCTTAATTTTTTTCCACAGATGAAATTCCACAAACCATCATCAGACATGTAGCCAGCATCCAGCTTTCAAAAGCTGGAAGCGGAAATCTAAATTGCCCCATTTAAAATGTAATTTCTCTGTTGGTCTAAAGGTAAAAGGAGCAAAATGAAATTGGAGTCGATCCATGATAAATCTAAGCCACCTGGCCAATTCTAATGAACTTGTCCCATACAATGAACACAATTCTGCATGTAACTTAATATAGTTCTTGAGCCTCTTTAATTTAAGATCCTGTCTTTGTGATGAAACACTATGGCAACATGATTACAAATTCCTCTCCTGCATTTAGATTAATACTACAGTTATTCAATTTCAACAGTAATTAGTTGACTTTATTTCCAGCACAAGCTATTATTTCACTATTTTCTCTGTTGCCTAGTTGTCAGTTGCAGGGAAGCTTTAAATCAGAAACAAATTCATGTTTCGATACCCACTGAATTGTCAAAGGTACAAACACCATCACCAGAATGAAGGCGGCACGGTAACGCAGCGGTAGAGTTGGTGCTGCCTTACAGCGTTTGCAGCGCCAGATACCCAGGTTCCATCCTGACTATAGGTGCTGTCTGTACGGAGTTTGTACATTCTCTCGGAGATCTTTGGTTTCCTCCCACACTCCAAAGATGTACATGTTTGTTGGTTAAATTAGCTTAGAGATGTGTAAATTGTCCCTAGTGTGTATAGGACAGTGTTAATGTGTGGGGATTGCTGGTCAGTGTGGACTCGATGGGCCGAAGGGCCTGTTTCCGTGCTGTATCACTAAACTAAAGAAAATTAGGTTTCAGCAAGAAATAGTCCCCATTTCTCCAGGATCCCTTTATTCCTGCAATTCCGACCTTTCATCAACTCTTTCATTCTTTGACATATCCTAATTCCCACAATTTTGAACCAAGCTTCTGGCCATTCTACACTAGTAACTTGTGGCAGCGTGTCATATTAAAGAACTTGTGAAGTACTTGGAAATGATTCATTATATTAAAAGCATCGCGTAAATGCAAGCTATTAACGAATGTTGTCAGATAATATTTTTCGCCCAAACAATCTTTGTTTTAGCTCTAATTAGAGCAAATATCAATTTGTGACTTACATTCCCAATGTTCAAATTGGGAGTGTATGTGACAAATTCAGCAATTTAAACTATTTTCGAATTCATATATTTTATATTCAGGGTAAAATAGACAGATGAAACAGGATCAGGCAGTGCAGTAACCTTTACCAGGCATCATTGCTTCAGATCGATGTAAAATGCATTTAATTTTATCCCAACTACTTCTTGATGAACAAGGCTATTATTGAAATTCTCTAATCAATTTGAGATGATGACAAATATCATACTTGAATTATTGAATTTTAAAATATAGGAGGCCTGTATAGCTATGCTAACTTTCTGAAACAATTTTAAATATTTGTTGTTCTCATTTCACTGCTCTTTTATTCACAGACAGGAATGGAGGTTTTGGAGAGGGCATAGAAGATGTTTATGAGGATGCTGCCTGGATTAGAGGATATTAGCTGTAGAGAGAGGTTGGACAAACTTTGACTGTTTTCTCTGGAGCATCAAAGGCCGAGGAGAGACCTGAAGGAATTTTATAAAATCAGTGGTGCACAGATAGGGCAGTCAGAATATTTTTCCCAGAATGGGAATGTCAAATATTAGAGAGCATAGCTTTAGGTCAGAGGAGGAAAGTTTAATGGAGATGTGTGTGAGGCAAGTTATTTTTCGCAGTGAGTCACAGGATCTGGAACACACTGGCAGAGGGGATGGTGGAGGGAGATATGATAGTGGTGTTTAGGAGGCTTTTACATAGGGATATTGATAATCTATAGGCAGAATAGATTATTTCAATTTGGCATTTTGGGGGGGGGGGGGGGGGGTTGTAAGCATGTTTCATTTTTTTCCCCATTCCTTTATACTCTCATTTAAATGTTGCATGGACCCTGCTTTTACAAGGAATTATGTTGGAGACATCAATCTTGATTAAATATCCTGTGAGCAATTTGATATGACATGCACATTATAGTAGCTTAATTTACTGAATACCTTATTCATAACTGCAACAGTTCTACAGGAGAGTTCATTAGTTTGCAAAGTCTATTCCTTGTACCCCACTTTCTAGGAAAGCTGGGAGAGTATAATGTAACAATTCAGGAGACATTACCTCAGATGCCTTTTTCTTCATTTCCTGACAGACATCATCACATTCCACCAGGACCTGCTCCTCTGTCACCACCATACACAGTATTTCCTTACAGAATACAGAAAGCGTCTGGTGTTAATTCTTCAAAGAATGTTGTGTTAATTTAAAAGGAAACAATCTATTATGCAAAATTAAATCAAACGTTTCCTTGAAATGTCCTTGAAAATAAATCAAACGAACACTTAACAATTGTTCACTTGACTTTTGGAGTCGTTGCACAATAATTGAATAATGAGATTTTTCATGTAACAAAGATGCTCCAGTGGTGGTTATACTCATGCATGGTTATTTTTCTGGCATTTTAAGCAAGTAGAATATAGTTCAAGACTGAATTACAATAGAGACATACTTCCATAGTTAAATTTAAATAGTTCTTCCCTGCATGCACATAAACAAACTAATTGGAAGTAAAAACAAGGATTATTTTTCTTTACTAATTACATGTAGAAAACATTCTTGGATTAAATAATATTATATTTCATACAAAATCACCAGAATTTAAATTCCCCAAATTAATCTTGTGTTTTGCTGTGAGGAATGTATAATTATTTTGGAAGCCTAAGTTTCCTTCTATCACATCACAGTCTGACTAAAACCACTTCAGATGCAAACCATTTCAGTTGAATCAATCTTCACACTACCAATCACTACATTCTGTCATTCTGATGTTTTCATTCGTCTTTTTTGTATTTCCTTTCCTCAGAGAAGGGGCATCATTCTGCCCATCTTGTCTATGCTAACTTTCAAAACAATCCCACCAATCCCAATCTCCCATCTATTTTTCCTGCAATTCTATCTCAACGCCCACCCTTTCTGCTAGTTCTCACCAATACTACTGTAGCAAACTCAAGCTCCGAGGGGAAAGCTGTGTAGTCACACGGGAATGAGTAAGCTTCATAAGACAGCACCAGAGGTCACAATAGAATCCAGGTCACCGGAATTGAGGCAGCAGCTCCAACTTCTGTGCCACTCTCTGGATCTCTTTACGTCGATGTACTTTGCCTTTGCTGCAAAGTATTGACAGAAACTAAATCTGAAAACAATGAGTATCCAAATATTCATAAGTAAAGCAGTAATCTTCCTATCAACCTTCTATTAGGAATGTCAATTATCTATACACATGGATTATTGACATTGTTGAGGAATACATTTTGACATCACATTAATGCAGTGAAAGAATGGGCCAGAATGCAGAGACCTTCAGCCGTGAACCATAGAGATCCATTGGCTAACTGCTTTGCACTGGAAAACCATTCTGGCTTCCACATCTGTGCACAGAATGTGGAAACATAGAAAATAGGTGCAGGAGTAGGCCATTCGGCCCTTCGAGCCTGCACTGCCATTCAATATGATCATGGCTGATCATCCCGTACCTGCCTTCTCTCCATACCCCGATCCCCTTAGCCACAAGGGCCACATCTAACTCCCTCTTAAATATAGCCAATGAACTGGCCTCAACTACCTACCGTGGCAGAGAATTCCAGAGATTCACCACGCTCTGTGTGAAAAATGTTTTTTTCATCTCGGTCCTAAAAGACTTCCCCCTTAACCTTAGACCGTGACTCCGTGTTCTGGACTTCCCCAACATCGGGAATCATCTTCCTGCATCCAGCCTGTCCAACCCCTTAAGGGAAATCTGAAATAAGCTGGCATCTGACTTCCTACCACTCAACTGGATTCAGCATCATGCCCAAATGCAGAGGACAAGCTTCCACTTCCAGCTTTCCAAAGTTAAGCTTCCAGAAGCTGAAGCATGACCCAATTTTGATATCTACAATAATTATAGGAGGCATGGAGTAAATGAGGTACTAGAGGAGTATAAAGAATGTAAAAAGAATCTTAAGAAAGAAATTAGGAAGGCTAAAAGAAGATATGAGGTTGCTTTGGCAAGAAAGGTGAAAGTAAACCCAAAGGGTTTCTACAGCTATATTAATAGCAAAAGGATAACGAGGGATAAAATTGGACCATTAGAGAACCAGAATGGACAGCTATCTGCAGAGCCAAAAGAGATGGGGGAGATATTGAACAATTTATTTTCTTCGGTATTCACCAAGGAGAAGGATATTGAACTCTGTGAGTTAAGGGGAAAAAGTAGAGTAGCTATGGAAACTATGAGATTCAAAGAGGAGGAAGTACTGACACTTTTGAAAAATATAAAAGTGGATAAGTCTCCAGGTCCTGACAGGATATTCCCTAGGACATTGAGGGAAGTTAGTGTAGAAATAGCAGGAGCTATGACAGAAATATTTCAAATGTCATTAGAAACGGGAATAGTGCTGGAGGATTGGCGTACTGCGCATGTTGTTCCATTGTTTAAAAAGGGTTCAAAGAATAAACCTAGCAATTATAGACCTATTAGTTTGACGTCAGTGGTGGGCAAATTAATGGAAAGGATACTTAGAGATAATATATATAAGCATCTGGATAAACAGGGTCTGATCAGGAACAGTCAACATGGATTTGTGCCTGGAAGGTCATGTTTGACAAACCTTCTTGAATTTTTTGAAGCGGTAACTAGGGAAATTATGAGGGTAAAGCAGTGGATGTTGTCTATATGGATTTCAGTAAGGCCTTTGACAAGGTTCCCCATGGAAGGTTGGTTAAGAAGGTTCAATCTTTGGGTGTTAATGGCAGAGTAGCAAGATGGATTCAACAGTGGCTGAATGGGAGATGTCAGAGAGTAATGGTGGATGGCTGTTTGTCAGGTTGGAAGCCGGTGACCAGTGGGGTGCCTCAGGGATCTGTGTTGGGTTCGCTGTTGTTTGTCATGTACATCAATGATCTGGATGATGGGGTGGAAAATTGGATAAGTAAGTATGCAGATGATACTAAGATAGGTGGTGTTGTGGATAATGAAGTAGATTTTCAAAGTCTACAGAGAGATTTGGGCCATTTGGAAAAGTGGGCTGAAAGATGGCAGATGGAGTTTAATGCTGTTAAGTGTGAAGTGCTACATCTTGGCAGGACAAATCAAAATAGGAAGTACATGGTAAATGGTAGGGAATTGAGGAATGCTGTGGAACAGAGGGATCTAGGAATAACTGTGCATAGTTCCCTGAAGGTGGAATCGCATGTAGTAAAGAAAGCCTTTGGTGTGCTGGCCTTTATAAATCAGAGCATTGAATATAGGAGTAGGGAAGTAATGTTAAAATTGTACAAGGCATTGGTAAGACCAATTCTGGAGTATGGTGTACAATTTTGGTCGCCTAGTTATAGGAAGGATGTCAACAAAATAGAGAGAGTACAGAGGAGATTTACTAGAATGTTGCCAGGGTTCCAGCAATTATGTTACAGAGAAAGGTTGAACAAGTTAGGTCTTTATTCTTTGGAGCGCAGATGGTTAAGGGGGGACTTGATTGAGGTCTTTAAAATGATGAAAGGGATAGACAGAGTTGACGTGGATACGTTTTTCCCATTGAGGGTAGGGAAGATTCAAACAAGAGGGCATGACATGAGAATTAAGGGACAGAAGTTTCGAGGTAACGTGAGGGGGAACTTCTTTACTCAGAGGGTGGTGGCTGTGTGGAATGAGCTTCCAGCAGAAGTGGTGGAGGCAGGATCGATTTTAACATTTAAGAGTAAAGTGGATAGGTATATGGACGTGAAGGGAATGGAGGGGTATGGTCTGAGTGCAGGTAGATGGGACTAGGGGAGAACAAATGGTCGGCACGGAAGGGAAGGGCCGAGAGGGCCTGTTTCCGTGCTGTAATTGTTATATGGTTATATGGTTATATGGTTATAATTTGAATTGGATCACTTTTTTAAAATAATGATTACAATTTAATCATTTGGATTATTTAATAAAAATTACTTAAAGGCATTTAGAGAACCAAGTTGTTGAACGTCCATCAAGATCCACTGTAATCCGTCAGGATCTCCCTTCTTTGACTTTATTCTTACTTCCCCATGTTCAGTCACTCCTCACATATCTGTGACACCCTCTGTCACCTTGAGAACTTTCATGATAACTGAAAAATCAAAAATATGGCACATGCTGGAAACCTGACAGAAAACAGAACATGCTGCAAATACTCAGCAGAACAGGATACATGCCTCATGTCAAAGATCCCTCATCAGAATTCAGAAAGCGAGGAAAGGTGCCAGTTTTACACTGAAAACAGTGCAGAGAGGGGGAGTGGGGGTGAATGGATAGGACACAACATAAATTGCCACAATGTATTATAATTAAGCTTTACCTTCTTTAACCGCTTACAGGGGCATTTCATCTTCACTTTCTGGTTGCAGCCCTCTGGACAGTTACCAGGGTGGCAGGTTGCTTTGCACCGATGTCCACATAACAACTGGTTAAAACGAGGGAGATGAATAGAGAATTTTGTTCAATAAATAAAAAAACATAAAATGAAAAAAGTGACGAGCAATCTAATTCCTATTTAAAATTGTCCAGTTATAAATTTGCTCACAAACAAATGTTCTCGTGTTTTCAACTGAATTCACCATCCTATCACTGCCAACCACCATCACAACAGTCAGAAGAAATAGTAGATAGGAAGGGTTACAGATGTGAAATAATCTGAAGATAAAAATGAGAATTTACACCAAAAAAGGGAGAAATAAAAAGAACCAAGACATTTCTGACCTGGAATCCATTGCCAATCATTCAAGTTATTGCTGATCTGCAAACATAACTTCAGACTAATAGTACTCACTTATAAGGAAAGATTTGGACTGGAGATGAGTGACTGCAGAGGCTGGAATCTGGGGCATCAAATAATCTATTGGAAGAACTAAGCAGGTCAAGCAGCGTCTGTAGGGGAAGGAGCGGATGGAATCGTTGATGTTTCGGTCAAAACCTTGCTCGACTCATTGACCTCCTTTACCAAGATCTGGGCTGGGCAAGCAGGCCTTTTCTATTTTTGAATAAAGTCTGGAAGTGATGAGGCATGGATGAGAGTTTTGATACCAGTCGACATAATGCAAGGATGGAGGTCTTGAGAACATTGAGGCAGACCCAGGTGGCCTTGATGTGATCCAAATTCAAGTTGGGTTCAAATATGGCACTAAGGTGACAAACGGTGAGAAAATTCACCGAGCGGTAGAATTGAGGGTGAGTAAATTGAACGCAAAAAACAAAAGAATTATGGCTTTCATTTACTGTAGCCAATACTTGATTGAAACACATTTCTGCTCATCTACTTTTGTCATCAGGCAAGCATTCCAGCAATTTAGTCTAAGAGGGATCACACATGGTTGTGATAAAATAGTCCAGGGCATCACATGTGGAAACGGTCTTTTCTGAAAGTCAGCAACTCCATTTTCAGCTGATACTGAATGGCATTGTGTCGACAAGGAACTGGCCATGGTTACATTTACACAGGGTACTGGACGGTACATATATGGGAGAAACTGGATAGCTAAGTTTAGAATCGATGGTAGTCCCTTCTAGATGAGCCAGCGTAGAGGCAATATAAAGATATTAAGTCTGATGAAAGGACAAGTGAAACAAGGATAGCTTTGTCGTCATCACATTGTTCGCCAGTAGTAAACTTTGATATCCCTTTCAGTATCCGGGAAAGAGTGGACACACCTCAGGAACACCTCATCCAAGTGATTTAGCAGCAAAGGATCCTGATTTAAATAAATACAAGTCAAGAATTTTCCCCATGAAAATGCATGTTGGAATACTTGTCTGATTACAAATGCATTTTCATTTAGTTCCCACACTTGGCTTACGCATCAAATGATAAAAGTTAAAGCACCATCTAACTGATTTTCCAGTCCCATAAAGTGCACACCACCTGTTCATTTCCGGGTTCAAATTATCTACAAAAGCCAAATACAGCACAGGACCGAGCAACTGGAAGCGCGGGAGGAAAGTCAATCATGGTTAAAACGTCTCAGAAGCTCAAAGCAGCAGGAGTGCATTGTAAGAGTTATCTGGCTGTTAACCGACTTCTTCACTCGCCCACTTTTGCAGAGGCATTTTATCCCTCAGGATAAAGTAGAGAAATTTCAAGGCACCACAAAAGTGGGGAAGAAAGGGCGAGACCCAACATCATGATTCCACACACTTCCACTACTTTATGTGTGAGTAGCTACTGTGCAAAAGGAGAAATATGCCAATACTCAGTACAGGTCTGAAATTTAAAATAAAATAAAGCTCTGTGATTTCATTCACTAACATATTCTGATATATCTGTGGACTTCATGATTCAGGATATGGCTGAGCAATTCTTCAATTTTGGTGAGTGGACGTATGTGTAATTATTAAAGGCATTGATTTGAAAGGCATTGATTTGAAAAGCATAGAAACAGGCACTGGACCAACACCCATGTCAGGCAAATGCACCAACTACGCTAGTCCCACCAACCTGTGTTTTGCCCATATTCCTCTGAGCCTTTCCTTTCCATGTGGCCTGTCCAAAATGTTGTTATAGTATCTGCCTCAACTACCTCCTCTTGCAGCTCATTCCACATACCTACCACACATGTGGAAAGGTTGTCCATCAGGTCCCTATCAAATCGTTCCCCTCTCATCTTAAACCTATGTCCTCTAGTTGATTCCCCTACTCTGGGTAAAAAAAAACTGTCTTTATCCTATTCCCCTCACGATCTTATACGCCTCTACAGGGTCACCTCTCAATTTCCTGCGCTCCAAGGAATAAAGTCCTGACCTATCCCACCTCTCCATTAGCCCAAGTCCTCGAGTACTGGCAACATCCTTGTAAATCGTCTCTGCATGCTTTCCAGCTTCTAATGCGGCCTCACCAACGTCTTGTACAACTGTTTCAATTTCAATTCTCAATGCCTGACCGATGAAGGCCTATGTACCGAAAGCCTTCTTGACAACCCTATTTACCTGTGACGCCACTTTGGAGGAAGTACGTACCTTCACTCCCAGATTCCTCTGCTCTATAACACTCATCAGGGTCCTGTCATTCACTGTGAATGTGCTGCCCTGGTGTGACTACCCAAAATGCAACACCTGCTTATAACTCCACTCCCCATTTCTCAGCCCACTTGCCCAACCGATCAATATCCTGCTGCAATTTTTGATAACCATCTTCACTATCCAACTTCACTAAGCCAATTTTCTATCCAGTCGGCTAGCTCTCCCTGGATGCCATGCGATCTTAGCTTCCAGAGCAGCCCGTCATGCAGAATCTTATCTACAATGTTAGGCTCAGTAGTCTAGAGTTCCTTGGCTTTTTCTTGCAGCCCTTCTTAAATAGAAGTACAACATTAGCCACATTCCAGTCTTCCGACACCTCACCCATGTATAATAATGATTCATACATTTCAGCCAGGGTGTTTGCAATTTCTTCACGACCTTCCCACTGTGTCCTCAGATCAGACCCACGAGATGTATCTACATTCATACACCTTATAACGTCCAGCACCTCCTCGACCGTAATACAATCAGTCCTCAAGACATCTCCATTAACTGTCTCAAGTTCCTCAGTCTTCATGCCTTTTTCCATGGTTAAAACAGGAGAAATATTCACTGAAGACCTTGCCCATCTCCAACAGAGATGACTGCCTTGGTTTTTGAGGGCCCCTATTCCCCTTTTGGTTATATTCATTTTGCAGGACCTCATCCTCTGCCTAACATTGCCCTTCCTCACTGTGCCTCAGAGCCAGGCTCAGTGCCACAAACCTGACTGCGACTACGGCTCACACCTGACAGGTCATTGCCTTCAACAATATCCAAAAGGGGTTACATGTTTTGAAGGGGAATAGCCACAAGGGTTACCTGCACTCTCTGTCTATTCCCTTTCCTCATGGTCCCCCACTTACTCTCTTACTGTCCCTTATGCCCCTGTCCCACTTAGGAAACCTGAACGGAAACCTTTGGAGACTTTGCGCCCCACCCAAGGTTTCCGTGTGGTTCCCGGAGGTTCCTGGAGGTTTTTGTCCTCCGGCAACCACCTTCAACTAGCATCGCAACCGGCTTCAACTAAAAAATTACCGATTTTTAAAACGGAAATCACTTTTGACCATTAGGGAAACTGACAAAAACCTCCGGGAACCGCACGGAAACCTTGGGTGGGGCGCAAAGTTTCCTAAGTGGGACAGGGGCATTAGGCATGACCACCTTACTACAACTATCTATGAAGCTCTCATTCTCCCGGATGATACTGAGGTGGTCCAGCCGCAGCTCCATTTCCCTAATGCAGTGTGTAAGGAGCTGCACCAGGATATAATTTCCACAGGTGTAATCATCATGGACACCAGCAGTTCCCCATACCCCACATCTGGCAAGAGGGACATTGCACCAGTCTACCACCCATCACAACTGCACTAAACCAAGAGGGAAATAAACACAACAATCAGACACAAAAAACAGCACACTGTACCTTTATCTCCCGCCTCTCTCTCCATCTGCCTTCACACCAGAGCCTCATGAGCCAAAGCCTCTCACTTACCCTCACAAAGCCCTTAAAGGTCTTGAGCTGAAGCCTCACACTTACCCTGCACACAGCACTTCACCATCACACAACTACTCTCCCAACACTACTCCAATACATCTTGCCTTATTTTTATTTACTCATCAATTAGCCAATAGTGGTGACTCAACCAATGCAACGGTAACCTTTTGAAATCTCTCGCTGCTGCTCAGACATTGAAATAAACTGACTCAACCAAACCAATTCTGTATGTCTGTATTTCCTAGATATTTAAAGCCATTTGCTTATTTTACCATTAAGATGTATAACTGTTGAGATTCCGAGCAGATCCCTGCTTCTGGGCACCCACATTAGCCAGGCTAAAAACTCCACAGTCTAAAGTGTTAAACGTCCCATGTCCTTTAAGAAACAATGTAATATTTCCCCCTATTAACCACATGTACTTGCAATGTGCATTTATGGTAAGTATCACCGGGCACTATAATGGTGTGATCTGCAGTCAATAAGAAAATGTTCAACTAAAGGATTTCACAGTAACGGAATAAAATGAAGACCAACATTTCAAATTCCCCGACAAAACAGAAGGTCCTACATATGTCTGCAAATTGTGTTGATGTTGTCCACACAGAAATCCGACAAATCCGTCAATTTGCCAAAGCATTGAGTTTGGGATGCTTCAGGACAACAAACGAGTCATTGATCTGGGCAATGTATGGGAGATTGGTGGTAATTATCACAGGCAGCATTTGAGAGGGTGGGCTCTGACAAAAAGAAAATGCTGTTCCCAGATAGATGTGACATTTGTCAATTAAAATAAATTACTGCTTCTTCCTTGAGACAATTGACCAATCGTTTAAAGTACAGCACTGTCTTTACTGCTGAAAATTCTTCCATCGTACTTTGACATAATCTCCTGCTTAATCTCCTGACATAATCATCATGCATCCATAAATGTAAAACATGGTTGAAATGTGGAATTGAAATAGTAAATTTGATCAACAAAAACTACTAATACTTTAGACACATGCTTCACTGTTTTCAGCTTTTTGCACCATTGATAATAGATTTTATATCACTTCCCAGCACATTGCATGTTGACATTTGTTTTGTACTATTCAAACTAATCCAACAGACTGATGGGCCAGAACACCCTGACCAGAAAGTGTGAAAATAAATTGCCAGCTGGTACCGATTAGGGTAATGAGGCTGAGTGGAGCTCCACAGCATGTTAAACAGACATTGCACAATTCAGCAGATAATTACACAAGCATTTTTCAAATTTGCCATTGCAATCTAATTTTAGCCTATTAATATTAACCTCAATATAATGTAGATTTCCTGAAATGTTAATATAATGCTATTAAGTGTTAAAGTATTTTAATGTTAGAATTTTAATTTTATTAGTTCCAAGAATATCCTTATTACTTCTAATATAAAGTACAAAAATAAGTACATTTTCACATTATTGCCATTTATCAAGATTCAATATCATACAATTAAAGTAACAAAAAGGTAACTGTGCTGTAACGCATCAGAACAATTGCAAAATATATCACATGTGAAGAGTATAGAGCCAATTTCATATTTGCACTTAAATATAAGACTGATAAGTATTTCCACTCTCACTTTCTGCCTTCTGAGAAAATGAACTGGTGAAAGGTTTGGCAAAGGAATGAAACACCAATGTAACCCATTAAATTTAGGAAATTTAAAGACTTTGCATCATAGTTAGCATATGGCTCTTCACATCTGAGTAAATGATAGCAAAAAATCTCCCCTTTGACAGCCGCAAGGCTGTTATATTAAGTGATGAGACAGACAGCATGCTTAAAAGAGAAAAAAGTCAAACATAAGTAATTTTTAATACACAGTATCTGGTAACAGAATAGCTGAATATTCAATTTCTTAACAGACAAACTCTTTGTTCACTTCTAAAGGACTTTGTTTGAACATACCTGCTTTGGACATTGATTTTTGCAGGAATTAAGGCAAATTTTAGTTTCAGCATCAGCTGTAGTCATTTTTCTAAAAGAAGAAATAACATATATGACGTTGACAGAAAATTGTAGTATAACAATAGCCTTCAACAAGATTAGTTCACAAAGCAATAGCTTTGAGGGTTATATATGCTTGTCTTTCCAGAATATTAATCAAACCTTTTCCCAAAAGCAGCTACTTAAATAAACATTCATTATTCACTTCCTGCCATTCAACATAATTACCACAAAGGTAGGCAGACATCACACTCCTGGGCTTATTCTAAATTTGTTTAATGCCCCATTTTTAAGGTTTCTTAGCTTAGCAATGTGTTCTTAAATTATTTAAACATATTGATGTCATGAATATATCGTGCAAATTTTATAACAACAGCAATTGCAATTCTTTCCAAAATACATTAGTTAAAAAAAGAGATCCAAAGAATATAGTTTGCAGCACAAATAAACAGTCAAGCCAATATTTTCTTTCAAATTCACAGCATTTAAAGTAAGTATTCACTAGAGTCCCCAGCTGCAGGGGCGGAACACACGGGGGGGGGGGGGGGGGAGTCCCCTCAAGTTTTTGTCATCTGTTTTTTTAAATCTCCGCTTTCCGCGAGACAGTGGAGGTGGGACTGCTGATCAAGGGTGCTGATTGGACGAGAGAGACATTGGTCAGCATGAAATGGGGGCGGGTTATGATGATTAAGCGCGATGATTGGAAGAGGGAGGAGTGGGGGGTGGGACTGGGGATAGAGTGCAGTGATTGGAGGAGGGAGGAGTGGGGGGGAGGGTGAGACTGAGGATAGAGTGCGGTCATTGTAGGAGGGAAGAGTGGGGGGTGGGACTGAGGATAGAGTGCGATGATTGGAGGAGGGACAGACTTGCGCCTCATCCACAACCAGGATCGATCCCGGCCAGTCTCCAGCGCTGTCCCGTCCCCAACCCCCCGCCCCCCCCCACACAGGTGGCCAGAGAGGTCGGGAGTCAGATGGGAGCTGTACCCCCAGGCCCACAGCCGGCGCAGTGAAGCAGCGCTAAACCCAGCTCAACTCTGCCTGGTTAACCTGCCTGGGCTTGCGGGAAATATGGGCAGCGCGGAGAAGTCAGGGCTGTAGGTTAACCCGGCGAGACAGGCAGAGTTGAGCTGCATTTAGCGCTGGATTGAGCCTCCGAAGCCTCACGCATGTGTGTGTGAGTGTGCGCATGTGCGCCCGGCCACCAAAATATTGTGTCCCCCCTGTCCCCTGGTCCCAGCTGTGCCTCTTTTCACCTTGCCAAGTACTTAGATGGCTATCACAATTAAACTTTGCCAATAATCATTCTCCAGGATGTCACCAGTGAGGAACTTACTATGTGGGACATGATTATTTATGTTGTTATTTGCACCAGTTGGCCAATATAGAAGCAGAGTTAATAGTTCAGACAACAGGAAGACTGGAAAGGGGGCTGTGGTTGTTGAAATTAGATAAATGGAACACAGCTTTAAATTTGCAAGGAATGGCAATGATACTACTGAGAATGCAAGACATGATATGTGGAATGTACAGATGGCCAAAAGCAAAGGAATTGAAAGTGATTGAGAGGTGGTTAAAAGAAAATCGCTGTGGGTGGATGATTAAATGTGATTGAAGAAAGGAAAAGAAAGTACAACAAGTGTAATAAGGATGAGATGGGGGTTTTTTTTTCAGTTTAGAGATTGCAAAAATGGGAAAAGACAATGGATTATCATGAAGATGCAGCGAGACCTGGGTGTCATGGTACACCAGTCATTGAAAGTAGGCATGCAGGTGCAGCAGGCAGTGAAGAAAGCGAATGGTATGTTAGCTTTCATAGCAAAAGGATTTGAGTATAGGAGCAGGGAGGTTCTACTTCAGTTGTATAGGGTCTTGGTGAGACCACACCTGGAGTATTGCGTACAGTTTTGGTCTCCAAATCTGGGGAAGGACATTATTGCCATAGAGGGAGTGCAGAGAAGGTTCACCAGACTGATTCCTGGGATGTCAGGACTGTCTTATGAAGAAAGACTGGATAGACTCGGTTTATACTCTCTAGAATATAGGAGATTGAGAGGGGATCTTATAGAAATTTACAAAATTCTTAAGTGGTTGGACAGGACAAGGGGTCACAGCTTAAGGATAAGGGGGAAATCCTTTAAGACCGAGATGAGAAAGACTTTTTTCACACAGAGAGTGGTGAGTCTCTGGAATTCTCTGCCACAGAGGGTAGTGGAGGCCAGTTCATTGGCTATATTTAAGAGGGAGTTAGATGTGGCCCTTGTGGCTAAGGGGATCAGGGGGTATGGAGAGAAGTCAGGTACGGGATACTGAGTTGGATGATCATATTGAATGGCGGTGCAGGCTCGAAGGGCCGAGTAGCCTACTCCTGCATCTAATTTCTATGTTTCTATGTTTCTATGAATTTGCTTTTCGGCCATTTCTGAATTTGAATTAGCACGTAATTCAAAATAAGGAATTTTGATGGCACTTAATATAACTTGTAATCTAAATAAAAACTACTTACATTTGACTATAATAAACAGAAGACAAGAGAAGGAAAAATGTATTTAAAGAAGTTGGGAGTCCAGAGGATGGAAATCAAACAAGGGAGCTGTATTGCTCGGTTTTGTGAATGAGCACGTTAGTGTGTGGCTGTTGGAGTCAAACAAGGAGGTTTCACAAGTGAAGCAAAGAAACAAGGAGTCTGAGTGAGTGGGATCTGGATGGAACTAACCCAGGTTGTGGTTGAAATTAAGGTAGTTATTCAATTATGCCAATTTGGAAAAGAAAAGATAAAGATCAGGAAGTATGTTTCAGGAGGGGGGTGGGGGGAGTTGTGCACTGATAAACCATGCAGAATATCATACCCACAACTACTGATACAGTCATTATTCCTAAGAAAGTAAATACTCTCGATGAAGGGGAAGGGACAACGGGATAAAGAAGGTGGGGGTGACATGAAAGGCTAATGGTTGTTATCTAGATTTAATCAGCATCACCTAAGCAAAAAAGGATTCAGAATGGCCTAGTTTACTTAGCTAATAGTTCTCTGTCCTCGGAACAATATAAGTAATTAAGTTTCAACATACGTGCATTCCACATAAAGGGTTGCCATCTTGCAGTGACATTTTGTTCGGATCATCTGTGAACATGGAGCACATGCATCTTCGTGACATGGCTGAATGCACGGATGAATGCAACCAGGTGGCCGAGGATGGCTACATACTTCTTCACACATCTGACATTCTTTACCAGCCTATTCAAAATAGAAAAAAAAGTGTAATGCAACATTCATGAATTCACTATCATTTATTACAGGCACAAGTGCAGAAGTTCAACCTAATTAAAATGTGATCAGTTTATGGATTGATAGCATTAGTTTGTTCAGATAGGATGTAATAGATTAGTCAGAACTTAAAAATTATTTGTGGGAGTACAGAAGAAAAGATTCCAGCATATTAAGATCATTGGGATGTCTAGTTAAAACACTTGAAGAGCGATATCTCTCCTCTCGACTGAGACTGGGCTTGCCAGTGAAACCACTCACTCAGTTCCTATCCAGTTTCCAAATAGGGACTAATCCTTTGCCTTCCAATAATCCTGCCGCTTTCAAGCAAAAAAAGGTTGCAAAGACTGTTGTGTTCGTGCACTCCAGCAGAGTTTTACATTACACTAATGAGTCAATGATCTTATTAAACAGCATGATAATAGTTTGCCAATTCCACAAAGCTATCAACCCCTGAAGAGAGGAAAACAATTATTTCTATGGCCAAATCTCTTCTCCAAATGGAAAATTTCAAATGAAAAATGACACCAGATTTATATCGATTTTAAATTTAATTTAAATTTAATTTTAATCTAAAAAAACATATCTAGATTTCATTAAATTAGCAAATTAATGTAATTTTACCATTATTACATTACTATAACTGTGACCATGTTAACTAGATACATATGGCGACAGAAATTGTAACATTTACCAATCAATGAAAATAAATGAGCTTGCCATCTAAATTTTAACACTATAATTTCGTCATAATTGAATTGAATTTCTTTATTTGTCATTCAAAAACAAGATCGAACCAAATTTTGTTACCATGCATTCATAACAGCAACAAAACACACAATTAAACACAATTTAACACAAACATCCATCATAGTGACTCTCCTCCGGGCACCTCCCCACTGTGATAGAAACATAGAAACATAGAAATTAGGTGCAGGAGTAGGCCATTCAGCCCTTCGAGCCTGCACCGCCATTCAATATGATCATGGCTGTGATGGAAGATAAAAAGTCTTATCTCTTTCTTGTTTCTTCTCAGGCAGTCAAACTTCTGCACCGAGGCGATCGAGGCTCCCAATATTGAAGCGATCCACAACTGCAAACGCAGCGTCGCCACAATTATGAAATACAGGTAGTTCTGTTATAACACATTATATCCTTAACACTCATTGGATATAATGTAAGTGATGAATTAGGGAATGCCATTTGTATTGTTTATAATGTTTGGACAAAGTTTGGGATAATGTTTGGGACAAAGAGCCATCATTTTTTATTTGCCTTCGTACTCCACAATTTGAGATTTGTAATAGAAAAAAATCACACGTAGTTATAACCATATAACCATATAACAATTACAGCACGGAAACAGGCCCTCTCGGCCCTTCCAGTCAGTGCCGACCATTTGTTTTCCCCTAGTCCCATCTACCTGCACTCAGACCATACCCCTCCATTCCCTTCACGTCCATATACCTATCCACTTTACTCTTAAATGTTAAAATCGATCCTGCCTCCACCACTTCTGCTGGAAGCTCATTCCACACAGCCACTGAGTAAAGAAGTTCCCCCTCACGTTACCCCGAAACTTCTGTCCCTTAATTCTCATGTCATGCCCTCTTGTTTGAATCTTCCCTACCCTCAATGGGAAAAACGTATCCACGTCAACTCTGTCTCCCTGTTATTCCTAGATCCCTCTGTTCCACAGCATTCCTCAATTCCTTACCATTTACCATGTACTTCCTATTTTGATTTGTCCTGCCAAGATGTAGCACTTCACACTTAACAGCATTAAACTCCATCTGCCATCTTTCAGCCCACTTTTCCAAATGGCCCAAATCTCTTTGTAGACTTTGAAAATCTACTTCATTATCCACAACACCACCTATCTTAGTATCATCTGCATACTTACTTATCGAATTTTCCACCCCATCATCCAGATCGTTGATGTACATGACAAACAACAGTGGACCCAACACAGATCCCTGAGGCACCCCACTGGTCACCGGCTTCCAACCTGACAAACAGCCATCCACCATTACTCTCTGACATCTCCCATTCAGCCACTGTTGAATCCATCTTGCTACTCCGCCATTAACACCCAAAGATTGAACCTTCTTAACCAACCTTCCATGGGGAACCTTGTCAAAGGCCTTACTGAAATCCATATAGACAACATCCACTGCTTTACCCTCATCAGTTTCCCTAGTTACCGCTTCAAAAAATTCAAGAAGGTTTGTCAAACATGACCTTCCATGTTGACTGTTCCTGATCAGACCCTGTTTATCCAGATGCTTATATATATTATCTCTAAGTATCCTTTCCATTAATTTGCCCACCACTGACGTCAAACTAATAGGTCTATAATTGCTAGGTTTATTCTTTGAACCCTTTTTAAACAATGGAACAACATGCGCAGTACGCCAATCCTCCGGCACTATTCCCGTTTCTAATGACATTTGAAATATTTCTGTCATAGCTCCTGCTATTTCTACACTAACTTCCCTCAATGTCCTAGGGAATATCCTGTCAGGACCTGGAGACTTATCCACTTTTATATTTTTCAAAAGTGTCAGTACTTCCTCCTCTTTGAATCTCATAGTTTCCATAGCTACTCTACTTTTTCCCCTTAACTCACAGAGTTCAATATCCTTCTCCTTGGTGAATACCGAAGAAAAGAAATTGTTCAATATCTCCCCCATCTCTTTTGGCTCTGCAGATAGCTGTCCATTCTGGTTCTCTAATGGTCCAATTTTATCCCTCGTTATCCTTTTGCTATTAATATAGCTGTAGAACCCCTTTGGGTTTACTTTCACCTTTCTTGCCAAAGCAACCTCATATCTTCTTTTAGCCTTCCTAATTTCTTTCTTAAGATTCTTTTTACATTCTTTATACTCCTCTAGCACCTCATTTACTCCATGCCTCCTATAATTATTGTAGATATCTCTCTTTTTCGAAACAAGTGTCCAATTTCCCTTGAAAACCATGGCTCTTTCCAATTTTTACTATTTCCTTTCAACCTAACAGGGACATAAAGATTCTGTACTCTTACAATGTCCCCTTTAAAAGTCCTCCATTTTTCTTCTACATCCTTCCCATGAAACAGAGTGTCCCCATTCACTCCTTTAAAATCCTTACGCATTCCCTCAAAGTTAGCCTTTCTCCAATCTAAAATCTCCACCCTAGGTCCAGTTCTGACTCTCCATAATTATATTGAAACTAATGGTATTGTGATCACTGGTCCCGAAGTGCTCACCAACGCATACCTCCGTCACCTGACCTGCCTCATTTCCTAACAGGAGGTCCAGCACTGCCCCTTCTCTGGTCGATACCTCTATGTACTGCTGCAAAAAAACTATCCTGCACACATTTTACAAACTCCAAACCATACAGCCCATTTACAGAATGTGTTTCCCAGTCTATTTTTGGAAAATTGAAATCTCCCACAATCACTACCTTGTGCTTACTACTAATATCTGCTATCTCCTTACATATTTGCTCTTCCAATTCTCGCTCCCCATTTGGCGGTCTATAATACACCCCTAAAAGTGTTGCTACACCGTTCCCACTTCTCAGTTCCACCCAAATAGCCTCCCTAGACGAGCCCTCTAATCTATCCTGCCACAGCACTGCTGTAATCTTCTCTGACAAGCAATGCAACACCTCCCCCTCTGGTCCCTCCAATTCTATCACACCTGAAGCAACGAAATCCTGGAATATTTAGTTTCCAATCACAGCCCTCCTGCAACCATGTTTCACTGATTGCCGCAACATCATATTTCCAGGTGTCAATCCAGGCTCTAAGTTCATCCACCTTACTTACAATGCTCCTAGCATTAAAATATACACATTTTAGAAACCCACCATCCCTTATTCTCGGTCTATTATCTTTTTCATCTTTCTCGCCTACATTTTGGATCCGAGTGCTTCCCTTCTCTGCCTCTTGCCCCACACCCTGACCTCTAGCCCCCTCTACCCGAGTCCCTCCCCCCAGCCTTTCTAGTTTAAAGTCTCCCCAGTAGCCTTTGCAAATCTCCCTGCCAGGGGATTTGCCAGTTAAAGTGCACATTGTCAGATTTTAATAAAGGTCATTTTTATACGTTTTGGTTTCACCATGTAGAAATTGCAGCAGTGTTTATATAAAGTCCCCCAATGTCATGGCACCATAATGTTTGGGACACAGCAATGTAATGTAAATGAAAGTAGTCATGTTTAGTATTTTGTTGCATATCCTTTGCATGCAATGACTGCTTAAAGTCTGCGATTCATGGACATCACCAGTTGCTGGGTGTCTTCTCTGGTGATGCTCTGCCAGGCCTGTATTGCAGCCATCTTTAGCTTATACTTGTTTTGGGGGCTAGTCCCCTTCAATTTTCTCTTCAGCATATAAAAGACATGCTCAATTGGGTTCAGATCTGGCAATTGACTTGGCCACTTAAGAATTCACCATTTTTTAGCTTTGTAAAACTCCTTTGTTGCTTTAGCAGTATGTTTGGGATCATTGTCTTGCTGTAGAATGAACCGTCGGCCGATGTGTTTTTAGGCATTTGTTTGAACTTGAGCAGATAGGATGTGTTTATAGACTTCAGAATTCATTAAGCTTCTACCATCAATGAAGATAAGTGGGCCAGTACCTTCAGCAGCCATACATGCCCAGGCCATAACACCCCCACTACCATGTTTCACAGATGAGGTGGTATGCTTTGGAACTTGGGCAGTTCCTTCGCTCCTCCATACTTTGCTCTTGTCATCGCTCTGATATAAGTTAATCTTCGTCTCAGCTGTCCACAAGACCTTTTTCCAGAACTGTGGTTGTTCTTTTAAGTACTTCTTGGCAAACTATAACCTGTCCATCCTATTTTTGCGGCTAACCAGTGGTTTGCATCTTGCAGTGTAGCCTCTGTATTTCTGTTCATGAAGTCTTCTGCGGACAGTGTTTCTGATCTGTCGGACAGGTGTTTGAGGATTTTTCTTTATTGTAGAGGTCTTATTATATTATTATTCCTGTCATCAGCTGTAGATGTCTTCCTTGGCCTGTCGGTCCCTTTGTGGTTAGTACGCTCACCAGTGCTCTCTTTCTTCTTAATGATGTTCCAAACAGTTGATTTTGGTAAGCTTAAGGTTTGGCTGACGTCTCTAACAGTTTTATTCTTGTTTCTCAGTCTTATAATGGCTTCTTTGACTTTCATTGGCACAACTTTGGTCCTCATGTTGATGAACAGCAATAAAAGTTTACAAAGGTGATGGAAAGACTGGAGCAAAGACTAGATGCTGAGAGCTCTCTTCTACCTGCATTAAAGAGGCAATCAAACACACCTGATCAATTACAAACGCCTGTGAAGCCATGTGTCCCAAACATTATGGTGCCCTAAAATGGGGGGACTATATATAAACACAGCTGTAATTTCTACTTCGTGAAACCAAAATGTATCAAAATACCCTTTATTAAAATCTGTCAATGTACACTTTAATGACATGTGACTTATTCTATTACAAATCTCAAATTGTGGAGTACAGAGGCAAATAAAAAAATGATGGGTCTTTGTCCCAAACATTATGGAGGGCACTGTATGGGGTTCAAATTAGTTTTTACTGTAATTTTGATCTGTAAGTAGAAAACCACTTTGCAAATTGACGAGAAGAAAATATCTGTCATGAATCTAAACAGTATAGGGGTGAAAAAAATCCTGTTTCTATATAACCTCCCCAATATAATCAGACATACATCGTCTCTTAAGAACACAGATGCTACTTCACAAATTTCATTAAATTGTAACACATTCATACCCCTCTTGATCAGTATTGTGGCTGTGTTGTTTTACATTGGTGCTTTCCCTAGGTCCATATTGCACCCCTTTTCCTTCCTCTAAACACCAACCTGCACAAACTTCCCTGTGTTTTTTTTAATGCCATCTGCTTAGGCTGTGCACTGCTCTGGTGAGAATCTCCCGCAAAGCGCTGGAAGCTAAGTGAGAATCTCCATCCTCTGCTGGGGCTGCGAGGACCCAGGGCTGCACCCTGGTTAGCACAGGCTTATGTGGGGACTGGCTATGCTCCATGTATCCAACTGTGTCTCTCATCACCTCATATTGGATGTGATGGAACCCAGTTAGAGATTTATCTATGACCACGTCCACCCTTTACTTATGCCTGCCAAACACCAGCCCTCACAAACAGCCTCTCCACACCAAGCCTGGTAGTGATTCATCAACACCAAAATCAGTAGAGGACAGCGAGTTGAACCAGGTTCCAAGCACCCACATTCTTGTATAGCAGCTGGAACACGCCAGGTTACTGGCACAGCAGCACTAACAGCAACATCTCGCTTTCTCCTTTCCCCTTGACATGCCCCTCACCTATCCAAAAAAAACTTTTAAAATGGTCTATATTTATAAGCTATTTTTAAACTTGGGCATTTTATTTTTCTAAAACAGATTATATCTACAGCCCTAGATTCAATGTCTCTGTTTTTTGGAAGAGAAAGGGGAAAGTAAAACGAGAGGAAGTGTCAATTCTCCCTCTCTTCACTGCCTTTCATGGCTCAACAAAATTGCATTATAAGGCTGGAGAAACTCAGCGGGTGCAGCAGCATCTAAGGAACGAAGGAGATAGGCAACGTTTCGGGCTGAAATCCTTCTTCAGACCGAAACGTTGCCTATCTCCTTCGCTCCTTAGATGCTGCTGCACCCGCTGAGTTTCTCCAGCCTTTTGTGTACCCTCGATTTTCCAGCATCTGCAGTTCCTTCTTTAACAACATAATGCATTATTAGGCTGAAGCCCCAGAGGAAGAACAGTGTACAATTTCCCAGCAGGCCAGAACTGTTGAGAGTGGATCAAAGGTCAGAAGAGACCAAGGCAGGATGAGCATTTCAATGTAATTTGATGTTTTCTTGTAGGTCAGACACAGCACAAATATACTGTAGCTCCAGGCCCTGTTGGACTGGTATTGAGCACTTTTTTGCATCAGGAGCCATCTTGTAATTTTGTGCTAAGCGATTTCTGCTTTGTCTGTCAATAAACTTGTAAGTTGAACAAGAACATTTCCAGACTCCACATCCATGCATCGAAATAAAGACATTTATTAAACAGCCACAAGACCTATTTTCTTAAAATAACTATTAAGCAAAGTTCATCTTCTCATAACATCATTGAATCCAAAACCACACTTTTTGTTTGGAGATCAGAAGATACAAAGCTGATCAATAAAGTGGATCCGAGGCACACTATCAGCAATGATTGAATGGCTGAACAGGTATATAAACCCAACAAGAGAAACTTGAATATTATTCATCCTTCACAACATAGGCTCGAGTAGTCAATTTATCTTTCCACTTCGTAAAAATATATTTTTTACATTCATTTTGAGTTATCTGCAAGATACCGTTAAAAATATTGAATGTTTTATCTGTGGAATCTACTTAGTAAAATCAAAACTCTGAATGTTTAAAAGACTTCATGAGAATAAAGATAAAGTGCACATGCAATAAAGTGAATGAATTCTCCCTGAAAAAATAGATTTAGTAAAACATATCACAAAGTAGAAGTGACAGTGTTGTACATAAGTGAATATATGCTATAAAGAGAACTGATGTGCATTGGAAAGAAGTTCATAACAGAAAGAGAGATTACTATTACATTGAGAAGCTTACTAAAAAGGTGTAGTAGTAAATTCTGGTTAAAGTGAAAAGAAAGGCGCATGTTTAAGAGACGTAGTGAAGAGGAAATTACCTAAGAATGAATAACATGGATTTTATTAAATAATTTCCATAAATATAACACCATATGGATAAATATTAAACACTAGAACCCTCTTTCAAGAGCTCAAAATTCCACTAACAAATACCTTTTGTCCATCACCTCCATCTGCTGTAGTGACTGCATGGCATTCTATTACACAGGTGTGGTTTCCACATGACAAGTGCAGCCCACAAGGTCTTTTACATGAATATGGCCTTGCCGCATGACAAGGTAAGGGGCTTATCTGAAATAAAGAATTAATCATACATCAAAACTGTCTTAGTACAAAGTACTACATTTTAAATTAAGTAACACTTAAGGAAAAAGAACATTCATTTTTATCTTAGTCAGAGTTATACAGGACAGAAACAGGCCCTTCAGCCCAACGCATCTTTGCCGATCAAGACTTCTATCTGAACAAATCACATTTGCCATCTCCTTCTAAATCTTTTCCGTCCATGTTCATGTAAAAATGTCTTGTAAACATTGTAATTGTACCCACCTATACCGTTTCCTCTGGCAGCTCAAGTTCACATTTATTGCCACAAGCACCAATTAAGGTACAGTGGAATTTGACTTACAATGTAGCCATACAATCAAAAAGAGCACAATACACAATCGAATACAACATGAACATCCACCACAGTGGAATCAACATTCTTCACTGTGATGCAAGGCAATAACGTTTGTTCATCCGTGGTCGGGGCCATGAACATTATATATACTCACTATCTTTTCATCAAAAAAGATCATTTCCATCTGAATATTAATTCATACAGATTTCCATATATTCAGAAATTACTGCTGCATGTCTATGGAGGTTAACTTGAAAACATGGGCCAGGTGTTAGGAGCATGGTGGGCTTCCAGGCAGAGCCAGCAACTGGTATGCAGCTAGCTGGTTGCCAGGGAAGAAGTGAATGAGTTGGCCCAGCTTTATCTTTGCATCCAAGTATTAATTCTCATTTAGCCGCTTGAATCCAGTAAAATAGCTGGCGTGCAACATCTACCCTAATGGAAACCCCATTCAGGCAATTATTGTCCCTTAGGTGAAGTTCTGAACAGGGAATATCAGTACTCTCATGGACAATCTCCACAGCAATAGACCTGAATGCCACTTGCTCTCATAGCTTGGGAATTCAGATGCTTCGAAACTATTGTTACTCCACCGGGTGATCTACATTTGGCAGCTGGCAGCCATTTTAAAGAACAAAGCTGTGGGTATATATTCTTCTGTAGTTGATATCAAAGTAGGTATGCTGGAATAAACTGCATAACTCAAGAATGAGTTAATCTCCTGTCTCATACAGAATCAGACTCTCCCTTTAAAATTAGCAAATGCCTTATGATCCTCTGGTTTACTCCAGCACATTGCAGTCTCAGTACCTGGGTCCCAGCCCTGAAAGTTTCAGATGAATTATGCTCTGACCCCAGACCTCATTCCAAAGGTAAACAAACTGATCCTGACAAATGGCTATTCCCAGACAACTTCAATATATGGGCAGAAATGAATGCAACCCTCTAAACACGTGTAATAGACAAGAGGGAAGACTTAAGGGCCTGTCCCACTTAGGCAATTTTTTAGGTGACTGTCATAGTCGTAGCAGGTCAGCAAAAAACTGGCGACTGGACCCCCCTACGACAATGTCTACGACAAGCTGCAACAACCTACCATCTAGTCGACGACAACCCATTAGGCCATCCAACTACGACCACACCTTCAACAACCGAAGTCAACCTACGTCCACCCTCAACAAGCTATGACAAGCTTCGACCCTGTCGGCGACAACTGAAGACAATTCAGTCGCCGCTACCTGTCGCCGGTTGACTTAGGTAGTCGCCAATGGAATTCACCGAAGTCAGCACCGGCGACAACCTACATCAGAAGTCAAGCTACGCTCATTGGAGTCAACCCATTGTCGCCGACTGTCGTCGAAATTTTTTGACCATGTTGAAAATCCAGCGACAACCAGAAAGACACTACGACTCTTTGGGTGACTGAGGAGACTACTCACAACCATACAGGCGACCATTTGGCAACAGCCTAGTCGCCTATAGTCGCCTAAAAAATAGCCTAAGGCAGGCCCTTTACTCTAATTGTACCCTTCCCTTGACAAAATGCTTGAAGTGTGGACTTCATGAATACTGTATTTCATCAGAAGGGTAAGCTCAAGATGTCATGGCAATACTTTGGTCCAAGTATTGCCGCTTGTTAAATTATACCATCATCTAATCAACGAACCACAGGTGCTCACCAAGACAGGCACCAATGAATACTGGACAAACCACTGCTTAACCAGTTCTATTTTCACCGTCAACCTAACCCTAATACAATAGCATCGACAAAAATAGTGCCATGAGAAGATCAATACTGAAACTCTCAAGGATCCCACAAAGACAGCTCTTCTCGGACATCTGGTCACAGCCAACTTGTGAAATTCAGAGCAAGTGATGCAAGGAGCACATCACCTCCCAAGCTACTGAAACAGAGTCATCCTTAATCCTCTGGGAAAGATTTTAAAAAAGGAAAAGAACACAAAAGCGTTTTTGTTCATCATGCCTCAATGTCTGTACAATATCTCATTTGTATCCAATTTTGCCAATACATACTCAAATTATAGTTATAATATTCTCTTTTTTTCTCCTTCCTTAGAGTTTTTGACAACAGAGGAAAAAAATGAATACCATGTTGAACCATCCATAATGAAAACCGTTTAGACACTGGAATGTAAGATCCCAATTTAACACACTTTTATACAATTCACATACTTCCAGCATCTAAGACAAAATGAAAATCACCAATAATTCTTCCATTCTTTACATAATTACTTCTGATCTCACCACAAATGTTCTTGTCAGGTCCCTACTCTAGCTGTAGTTTACAGTAGCCAACTGACCTATTTATCAACATGGTTTTAGAATCAAGGAGAAAATGGAGCATTTGGGAAAAGTCCACAGTCATTGTATGAATGTGTATTCTCCAAACAATATTTTAAGACCTATAACTCACTTTTTAAAAGTTACCCTGAAATGAAAAAAAATACAACAGATATTGTGTTCTCCCCACCCCTATAATAATCACAACCTACGTTGTGGGATTATGTACTGTATCGTAATCCATCCCAAATGTTATAAGAGGCAATAAAATTTTGAAATCAGTACCACTAGGAAGTGGTCAATCGAACAATGAAATCCCTTTGGATCATGCCGTGCCAAGGTGTTAAATCTAAACAGTAAATTTCCAAAGGTCCAGCTGCTTTTCAGATTTTAAATACCGGTAGTTTCTCATTTTTTCCCCATTTACTAATGTCTTCAATTGCATAATTCCTTCCTGTAATAAGTAAATGACATTTGGTATTACAGCAGTATATTAAAAATATTTGAATTATTGTCACATGACAAATGCATGTTGATTGAAAAAATTCAGTTCATTTGACAAAAATAAAGCAACTACAATTAACAACAAATTAAATGAACATCACTGATAACATGCATGTCAGGAATTCAGACAACAAAGAAAGCTCCAGTTATAATTTTAAGTATTGGTTAAGGGGTGCCATGTAGAATGAAACCTGGTTCCAAGAGTTAAATTTGAAGAACATATTACAAGAATTAGAGTTCAACTTTCTGTAACCGAGTAGGTTAAATCATAATTCAATTGAAATTTAAGATGTCAAGGGGAATTGAAAGCATAGCCGTAAGAGACTTATGCTGGTTAGATTTGGGGATGAAGAAATGTAACCTAAAACTTAAATTAGGAAATGCATTTACAGGCAAAGAGTGGTAGATATGTTGAAAATATTTCTGTAAATGCCAATTAATACACATTTATTGTTATCAAGTAGACCATGCAGTTACGGTGGAATATGGTCACTGAATCGGGGGAAATTGACAAAGGATGAAATAGCTTTCATTTCCAGTTTCTGTTCTCATTACTAGGACTGACAGTTCTGGTGAGAAATTGCTTAAGTGGCTAATGGAAAATACAGGGTAGTGATGCTGAAGATTATCAAATGCTGCAACAGTGTTGAGTAAAGACAAAGAGAGAAAAGGGAGACAGAGAAAAGAGAGAACATGGAGAGGAAGAGGAATCAAGAAAAGGGAAATAGAGGAAAGGAGCAAAAAAAAAGGCAGAGAGGTGAGCAAAAGAAGGAGAGGAGAGAAAATGAGGAAGCGAGAGAGAAGGGAGAAAAAGTGGAGAAAGGCCAGAATGGAAGCAAACTACAGAATTCAACTGACTAAACAAGAAAAATGCAGAAAATTGGGATAGATTAGATGACTGCTTCATGGTCCTGTGTTTAGCATATTGATATAATCACGAAGACAGCACACTAACGCCTCTTTTTCCCTAGTTTAAAGAGATTCAGCATGTCACCAAATACTCCTGACTGATGGCACCATGGCCTGAAAATGCAATTTTAACGTACAGGAATGCCAGAAGCTGCACAGAGTGGTAGGCTCAGCCCAGTCGGTCACAGGCACAGCCCTCTCCACATTCAAAAGTATCTAAAGGAGGTGCTGCCGCAAAAAGACAGCATCTATCATCAGCACGTAGTCCATGCCCTATACTGCCAATAGGCATGAGGTACAGAAACCTAAAGTTGCACATTATCAGATTCTTAGAACAGCTACTTTCCTACCACTGTCAGCTTCTTGAACAAACCAATACAACCCTGAAACAACCTCAACAATGGAACACTACGGACCATCTCTTCCACTATGGACTTCTTTTCCTAATTGTGTTTTGCATTAATGTCCACTTTTTTGCAGTCTTTTTCTTTTTACTGTCTTGCAGCATCTCCTGCATTTCATACATATGCAGAATTTAAGCATATTTTTTGTTTTTGTGTGTTTTTTGAGTATATTTGCCTGTGATGCTGCTGCACATATTACTTCCATTGTAGCTGTACCTCAGTGTCCCTGTACATATGACAATAAATTCAACGCCTTCAAATCTACATTCAGTGCATGAATGTAATCACAACTCTTCAATTTGCCTTTTATTATAATTCGCCACTTCATTCCCACTGACCTCTTTTTCCTTTTCCTCACACAGTTCCAATAAAAAATAATGCAAGTGAGGATCAGTGCCCCATTATATGATCAGGCATCTTGGAGACTTGGTTCCTTTTCTCCCCCTACAAAGCAGCTTTTGATCATATTTTCTACATGATCTTTGCTTACAACACCATTCTTTGCTATTCATGTCTTCTAAATTGAATTGAATTGGAAGATACAGCATGGAAACAGGCCCTTCGGCCCACTGAGTCCACACTGACTACCAATCACCCGATCACACTAGTTCTATGTTATCCCACTTCCTCATCCACTCTCTGCACACTAGGGACAATTTACAGAGACCAATTAGCCTGCAAACCCACGTGTCTTTGGGATGTGGGAGGAAACTGGAGGAAACCCACATGGTTAGATGGAGAATGTGCAAATGCTACACAGACTGCATCCAAGGTCAGGATCAAATCTAAGTCTCTGGTTCTGTGAGGCAGCAGCTCTACCAGCTGCACCACTGTGTTGAATGATAAAGACCTTTCTGTTTTGTCCTTTCCATCACTTCCAAATTTCTCTGTCCCACACTTAATTAAAATTTGTCACATCCTCCATTCTAATTCACAAACAGAAATGTAGCTAATTAAACAATTATGAGTTGATGTAAACATAAATGGTTTGCAACAAGGAGCAAAATTGATTTTGAATTAAGGTTTTGATAAATTTTCTTGGTAGACTATGGAATCCAGTTGACATTGGTGGCTTGTCTTCAGTGCAGACAAAGCGGAAACACTTTAATGACAAGAAGGAACTGCAGATGCTGGAAAATCGAAGGTAGACAAAAATGCTGGAGATAGCGGGTGAAGCAGCATCTATGGAGAGAAGGAAATAGACAACGTTTCGGGTCAAAACCCTTCTTCAGACTGCTTAGTCTGTGGATCTATCAGACTGCTTAGTCTGAAGAAGGGTTTCGACCCAAAACGTTGCCTATTTCCTTCGTCCATAGATGCTGCTTCACCCGCTGAGTTTCTCCAGCATTTTTGTCTACACGTTAATGGCATCAGCCTGGGAGGCATATTTATTATCCTGGAGTTCCATATCATGTTTTATTTTCCTGGAGTTCCATACCCCTTTGGATAGGTCAAACATGCTGCATCCAGTTCCTCCTTCACTTAGGGCTGCCCCATGAAATTCATTGGAACTAAAGAATTAAATATCCACTTCAAATAAATATATTTTTCAAAAGAGCGCCTTAAATATTTAAATGAACTGCCAAAGTGAACTACTTATAAATTACACAATACTTGTACTGATCTCTTAATTTCAAAGGTTATTGAAAATAAATTAAAAATATTAAACTGCGTATCTATATTTTGAACCTAACTGGAAGTTGTGTGGTTATATTAATGGTTAGAAATCCAAGTGGTGAGAAATGCAGCAGGTATATCAACACATAATGGTCCCCTTTTTCTTCATTATTTTTGGTTTTTGTCTTCTTATTCTTCTATAAGCTTTTACTCGTTCACTCCTGGACTGCGCTATCTGGTAGTCTCGGGGTTTACACATCACTATTTCTTTCACTTTATCTTTTTCTCGCTCTTTCTCTCTTATTCTACTTCTTTCTTGTTAAATTTAAAATAGAAGACGTACATTAAATGTATTTTGTCATATGCCGCGGTTTATCCTACTGTATATTGCTTCTAATAAAAATACAAATTAAAAAAAAATGTTTTTTTAAAGAAATCCACGCATTTTGACTAAAATCCAATCAGACAAATTCAAGTCTATCCTTGACAGCTGGGGAATTTGAATTCTAAATGAAATAATCTGGAATTAGGAAATTAATATAGATAGCGCAGAGCATTGCTATCATAAAACACATGAGTCATTACTGCATTTCTAAGGAGGAAATCTGCCACCCTAGCACTATCTAACCCATACACAAGTACAAACTACAAACTTAAGGCAATATGGCAAACTTAATGCCCCTCTGAATGACCTTACAGGTCACTGGATTTCATCAAACTGCTACATCAAAATGTACAAATAACTATAAAAGGTTGTTACCGCTTTCACGGCAGATACAAATACAACTGATCTTGCAAAACCTTCCTTACATCAGAACACCTGCCTAAATTGGGAGCGCTATTCTAATAACTGGTAAAGCAAAAGTTTGAGAGTCATACTCCGAGAAACATGACATAGTGCCAAAATGTCATGACTCCTCTACCAGGAGATACATATATGCCTTTAAAACGGCATCATATTTGCCTCGTTAAATATATATGCCTCTTAAACACCACTTTCATATTTGCTCCCACCGCCCCTAGCAATGTGCTCTAGACTCCCAGCACTGTAAAAAAAATCTTGTCCCACACATCGCTATTAAACTTTCCCCCTCTTACCTTATAGCTATACTCTTTAGTGTTGAACATTTCCATCCTGAGTGAAAGGTTTTGACTGTCTACCCTATCTATGCCTCTCATAATTTTGTATACTTCAAGTCTCCCCTCAACCTCAGAGTAAAACCATCCATTTATCCAACCTTTCCCTGCAGTTGATTCTGGTCAACCGCCTCTGCACTCTCTCCAAAACCTCCACTTTTTTTCCTGTAATGGGGTGAAGAGAACTGCAAGCAATAATCCATAAGCAACCTATGCAAGGTCCAATAGAACATGGAATGTACGCAGGCTGACCATCAACATCTATCACCAACAGTGATTTGGTAGCACCATCATTGAATAAGATGGTCACGATGCAGATTGGACTGTGTGCATGTGAATGATGGAAGAAAATTAAGGGGAATAAACTTACTGACTTCATCCTTACCATTTGATCTGATGTAGGTATGTCTGTCAATGACAAAATTCATAGAGAAAAAACATCAACTTGTCCTCTGAAAAATCAGCCATGAGCAAGTGGCCACATTGTTGAGGGTCTGGATGCAAAAAATATCCAGAACCATTTTCATCTGCAAAGGATGTTATTGAACCATATAAGTTTGTAAACTGATGAATGATTGTGATAACTATTACGAATGGTGGATTTACATTCTTATTTATCTAATTACTTTAAATTTAAGATCCTTAATTGCCATGATAGGATTTGGGAAAAAATGAGCTCTTTAGGTAAATTCCCACTTCCCAGTTCTTGTTCCACGGCTTTTTAAATGCGTATTCAGGCATCTTTTAAATGTGCGATTCTACCTTCACCTTGTCTGGATAGAGATAAAGGTTTTCATGGGGTGTCATTACATCTTCAAAAAAGTAGGCAAGAAATTAGACTATGCTGAACAAGAGATTAAACATTTTTAAAAGAATGGAAAAGGTACAAAAAAGTGGAGTGCTTAAATTTTACTGTCCGCAACATTTTATTTCAAGTATTTCATTAGCATGAGTCAATATAACAATTAATATTATTAAATATAAATTAATATTGCATTGCATGAACTAAAACATATCTGACCAGTAGAGAGAAAGTAATTTCCAAAACCTGTTGGTAATTCAAGGGTTAATATTTCAACAGACTAAACAAAGTCAAAAATCACAGCCTGTGTGTTATATATTCAACAATCCAATTTAAAAAAAAAAGAATTTCCTTATGTGATCAAATACACTAAAATGTTCTCACCAAAAAAAATAAATCAAAAGGCCATATTGAAAAATAATTATCTGCAATAATCCCCTGGATAAATCAGGTAATGGTAATATAATTTGTACTATATCCTTCAGTCAGCTTTTCTGCAAAAATGTGACAGAGTAATTGTTGAAAAAAATGTTCATTCAAAGTACTCAGTGACCCAATAGAGACTTTTACTTATGTATCCGGGGCCTTATTCCATAACTAAATAATCAACTAAGTTTCAAATGAAACAAATCTTCAGCACAAGATTTTTAATGCACATACCGAGACCAACATTTTCTTGGTAGACAACATTTCCTAAAATTACTTGAAGATTATAAAATAAGTATGCCCATGCAATATTATAAGTTTATGCATGTGCCGTACCATCTCCAGGTTTCAAAGTCTGTGGCAGAGATAAATCTGACATTTGAAGAATGACTGATTACATATGCCACATTGACAAGACTTCAAAGGAGCATTTACTATAACTGAATAACTGACCTTTGGAACACCAAAGGCTATACGAGACATGTCACACTATCTCTTGGCTGTCTGCTAGAACCTGTCTGTTGCAAATGCAAACAAAACAAAAGGGACCAATTTCTATGAAAATTTTAGAAAATGATCTTGGTTTTGTACCCGTCATGACATTTTACTTGAGAGATTGGCAAACTATGATTAAAAAGACATTTATGAAATTGTCACTTTAAAATGTACATCTGTCAAAGTAAATGTTGCTTTCAAGATGCATATTTTGAATGAGGAACTAATAATTTTATATTATTAATAAATTTAATTAGTGAAGCCCTCACAGTATGCTGGTCACGGAATCAAAATTAGTTGATAAATTGAATCCAAAATTGGCTTGGTCATCGAAGACAGAGGTTGGTGATAGAGGGAGTATTCCTTACATAGGCAGACAGTGAAGTTCCACAAATATCAGTGCTGGGATTTTGTTGTTTGTAATGTCCATTAATGCTTTGGATGAAAAAGTAGGTGTTCTGATTAGTAAGTTTGCAGATTACATAATAAACAGCAATGTTGTGGATAGCAATGAAGGATTCAGCAGGATATAGATCAGATGGATTATATGGGCGGAGAAATTGCAGATGGAATTTAATCTAGACAAGTATGAGGTGTTAAACTTTGGGAGGTCAAATGCAAGAGGAAAGTGTATAGTAAATAGCAGAATCTTTAGCAGCATTGATATACAAAGGGACAATGGGGTGCAAATCTATAGATCTCTGAAAGTGGCAACACAAGTGGATAGGTTGGTAAAGAAAGCATATGACATGCTTGCCTACATTGGTCAGGGTATTGCATCCAAACGTTGGCTAATTATGCTGCAGCTGTTTAAACTTTGGTTCGGTCACATTTAGAAGGTTGTGTGCAGTTCAGGCTGCCATATTATAACTAGGGCATGGAGGCTTGGTGTATATTAGCTATTGGGACAGATTGGACAAACTTGAATGGTTTTCTCTGGAGTGTCATAGGCTGCGGAGCGAACTGATGGAAATATGGGAAATTTTTGGAGGCATGGATTTCATCGACAGAATCTTTTTCACTGGGAGAAAATGTAAAACACTAGGGGCATACATGTAAGGCAAGAGGGGGAAAGTGCCCTGATCGGCTTGATTCCTCCAGTGCTTAGTCTCTGCACGAGATTCCAGCACCTGCAGTTTCTTGTGTCTCCAAATCTTTTTATTTGCTGGTTCAAAATTGCAATGCTTCTTGGATGAGTTGATAGGTTCATAACAACTATTTCTTTAAACTTAGACACACAATTATGTATTCACGGCTAATATTTGCATCTGGTGTCATTTTATGGATTCATCAAATTCATTTGCAATACTGTTTAATACAGATCTTTACCTACTTAAATTCAGTATGGGTGTTAATCTATCTATACATAACTAAAACTCTGATCTTGTGCTCTTCCGGTTTGCGTGGTTTTTCTATTTGCGCAAAAAAGGTACATGATAGCGCTACGATTTTTTGCCACCTTACTCACCATTCTCCTGTGCTCAAATGCAACGTTTTGTTCCGATCGATGGTATAGTATAAAAGTTATTAAGGTGTAAAAATCGTTAAAACTGCTCATGCACAGAATGGTCTTCTCTCCTGTCAGTCACTGGGGACGGCAACGCCCCTTCCGGTGCAACATCGCCGCACTGATTGGCCGGGTCCTCTGTCACAAACTGGTGGGGAGACTAAAGCTGAAGGAATGGAGTGAGCAGAGTTTGTGCATCACCGCCGGCTGGAGCGCGGCCAGAGCCTGGCAGACTCCAAGGCAGACTGCTGCAACCTTGAGATCCTGATGAGGAGAAGTGAGGAGGGAGAGTGGGGGGATTGAGGGAGAGGAGGGGCTAGGGAGGGTGAGGGGGGAAAGTGTGGGAGATGAGGATGGAGAGTAGGGGAGGAGGGGGGAATAGATGGAGAGGGGAGGTAGGGAGTAGGGAATAGAGGGCGAGGAGGGCAGTGGAGGAGGTCAGGAGGTATAGTGGGGAATGACTGGGGGGGGTGAGGAGTGGGGGAGGTGGGGATAGATGGATAGGAGGGGGGTAGGGAGGGGAGATGAGATATGGAAGGAGAGAGGCAGTGACTGAGAGTAGGGGAAAGGAAAAGGAGGTGAGGAAGGGATTGAGGGAGGGGAGGAGGAGAGGAGAAAGAATAGGGAGGATGAAGAGGAGTGGGAGGGAGTGCTGGGCAGGCACGTGCCGTGAGTAATTACTCAGGGTAGCCAGTGAGCCGGCTTTTTAAAAAAAAATCTTAAACCGCGCATGCGCAGATTGTTCTCTTCGTAAAAAATAAAAAATAAGTAACAATTCAATTTCACCAAGGCTTCTCAATCCCCTTCATTTTCTAATCACTGAATGGGTAGGGGGACGGAGGATGAAGGCAGGTGGGGAGATGGTGGGAAAAACGGGAGCACACCGTTGAATCAGTTGTCATCTTATTGAATGGCAATACTAATTCAAGGGTCCAATTGGAGGGAGAGTTCCTTTCACAGCGTGTGGAGAATCTGTGCCAGGGGTTAAAGATGCGAGGGCAGGAGTGTTGAAAAGGAGGGGGGTCAGAGATCATGTCAGACTCGCTCACCGCTGCCGCAGCGCTGTGGGCATGGACAGCAGAACTGACCGCCACTTCCGAGGATAGAAGCAGCTCGGGTGTGTGCGGCCGCCGAGACCCGACAACAGAACCAGCTGCCATTTCAGCGCCTTCTGCCGGCCCGCTCACCTCTGGCATTGCTCTTCGTCTGAACATCTCTCACCTGCCGCTCGCCGGCTTCGCTCATGTCAACCGCATCCCGCCAGTCCTTAAATTCCCACAGCTGAGTAACCTCAACTGGTCCCATGAATGTGCTGTCGGAATTTAAAGATTTGCGGGAAGCCGGCCGGCGAGCGGCAGGTGAGAGATGTTCAGACGGAGAGCACAGCCAGAGGAGACGGAGCTGAAGTGGCTGAAGTGGCAGGGTCCCGGCGGCCGCTCAAAGTCGAGCTGCTTCCTTCCTAGGAAGTGGCGGCCAGTTGTGCTGTCTGTGCCCGGAGCGCTGCGGCAGCCGCCCAAGCTAATTCACTCCCCGGCCACAATAAAACCATATAGCAATTACAGCACGGAAACAGGCCATCTCCGCCCTTTTACTCCGTGCCGAACAGTTACTCTCACCTAGTCCCATCTACCTGCACTCAGACCAGAGCGTGGCAAGTGGGTTACTGACCCCGATCCCCTCCTTCACAACGCCAGACTCCCCAAACACTGTGAACGGAGCTCTCCCCCCCACCCCGGGAAATACAGTATTTATAAAAATTAAGCACCAAGAAATGCACTTACCACGTTATTGGTACATTAAGTCCATTCTTCACTCTTTGTTTCCTGAGAAACTATTAAAATAATGGCAATCCATATTCGAAAATCCCGCCAAGAAACTCGCGCTGGGCATGCGCAGTATACTGCTGCGCCTGCGCAGTACTGCAAAAAGGCACATTTTCTGCTGCATTCAGCTCCCCTTGAAACTGACGGCTCAGGCAGCGTTGACGGCCCGTGGGCTGCACAGCCCTTCAAGTGTTACAAGCGCTGCAGACGAAAGGCACGGAAAATTATGCCTACCTAAGAGATCCATCTCTTAGATAGGCATAATTCTCCCATGCCTTTACTATTTATATTTAATAATTGCCATTTCATAATCTTAGTCAGGGTAGGCAGTGCCTACCTTGCCTACCCTGACGGCACGTGCCTGGTGCTGGGGGATGAGGGGAAATGAGCCGCGCCAGCGCAGTTAGGGGCTATGGGTGAGTGGTGGAATATTGCGTTGGGGGAACGGGTGAGTGGTGGAATATTGCGTTGGGGAACAGGTTGCTTTGGGGAACCAGGCCTCCCGTGGGAGCTATGGGTGAATGGTGGAATATTGTGTTGGGGAATGGGTAGCGTTGGGGGACCAGGCCTTCCATGTGACTGGGGTCCCACTTAGTCCAGTAGCTGCTAAAATCAATGCACAAAGATCTAAGAAATCTCAATCAATCAGCAATTTCTACACTTGATGGAACAAAGAATAGCAGTAATAGAGCAGAAAATCTCAGGTAACAAATAATAGTGAAGGGCAGCTGTAGATAATAGGTAGTAATGTTAAGACGATCCTGCCCTGATAGTGACTGAAACTAAGTTTGCTGTCAGCTGAAGTAATTATTCATAAAGTCAGATTCATAGAGCACGGAAACAGGGCCTTCGTGCCGACCAAGATGTCCCATCAATGCTAGTCTCTCTGGCCTGCATTTGGCCCATATCCGTCTAAACATTTTATATCAATAATTCACTTCTGTAATAAAAATTAACTGGAACCAAAGCATATAATTGTGTACTAAAATTACAGATTGAAAATTTTAAAAGTTACTGATTGATCCTCTGATTCAGACAGTTGCAATCTGCTAATTGATTCCAGTAACCATTCTGGGTGTTCAGAGATATTTAGGTCACTTTCTCACGTCAACAACATTCTGATAAAGTCACCAGGAAAAGAATCTTAAAGGGCCTGTCCCACTTAGGCTATTTTTAGGTGACTGTCATAATCGTAGCAGGTCGCCGAAAAAACGGCGACTGGACCCCCCTTCAACATAAAATCTGAAAGAGAATCATTACTTTAACAAAAAAAAAACAAAGTTAGCACCGGCGACAACCTACGTTAACCTGGCGACAAGTATGACAGCACCTATGTCAGGAGGTCAAGCTACGCTCATTGGCGTCAAACCCACTGTCGCCGACTATCTCCGAAAATGTTTCAACATGTTGAAAATCCAGCGGCAACCAGAAAGATGCTATGACTCTTTGGGCAACTGAGGAGTCTAATCACGACCATACAGGCGACACCCCGGCGACAGCCTAATCGCCTGTAGTCGCCTAAAAAATAGCCTAAGTGGGACAGGCCCTTAACGCTGAAAAGTGGCGCAGTAGAAACGCCCATTTCACCAGGGACTAACTTTACTGTACCATTTTACTGTTGTGTGGTGTTTTTTAAAATTGCTGTTTTTTTCTTTTTTCCTCCCACACATATGTAATATGTATATTTCCGCAAGCATTGCCATTTTTCATTTCACTGCACATCTCGTATGTGTATGTGAGGAATAAACTTGACGACTTAGAAGTGTCACTCATATTGACAATAAATACTCTTGTGAAAATACATATATTAAAGATTACATAATAAACAGCATTATTGCAGATGACAAGGAAGGACTCTTTTTAAGTTACACTCTGAACTATGCAGAGCAAAATACTATTTTATATAAGCTGTTGATATTTAAAAGCTGCCTAGCTATGCTATAATGGTGAAAACACGATTCCAATTGGATTGCAAGTTGCGTTCAAGGATGAAAACTTATCACAAATCTGCCAAAGTATCTTCCAAATAAAATGTATTAAATTCCATCAAAAAATGTCAACATGTATTAAAATCCAACAGCTTTAGCTGGAGCATTTTCAACCTGATTTTCCAGAAAGCCACAATGAGCATTAATAATCAACCTAATTATACATTTTATTGCAATTACTCTACTTGTACCAACCTCATGTTTTCCCAGGCAAGCCCTGCAAGACAAAATAATGAATTTTATTGAAAATTTAAATAACCAAACAAAAATATAAAGATATTAGTACATTTTATACAGATTAATCACATGTATGAAATTATTCCAAATGTTCATACAATAAGCATTCGTCTGGTTAACCAAACCATTCACAAATAGCCCAAAAGGAAATGAAAATACGAAGAGCATTGGTTATTTACTTTCCTGCACTATTTTAACACAATTGGTGAAAAGGAGAAAAAGAGGATTACTTATCTTGCTAACGAAAACAAAACTTCACTTTGTCAATAAATTCCTTCCGATAATGTAATGTTTTATGTGCAGTTACAATTTTTGAAAAATGTCTGAAGTGTAACTGAACTATTCTTTAGTAGGGACATTTGTCAGCAGAAGTTTCTCCAAGTCTGTTCTCCATTCCCAGTAAGCTACCTCCATCTTTGAGAACAACGTTATATGGGCAATAAATGTTGGTCTCGTTATCGATGTGCAGATTCAAACAAACAGATTTTTAACTTTAATATCTCTCTTCAACAATTCAATCATTCTTTGGCCTAATGGACCCTCGCTCCATCTTTCTCAAAATTCTCCTTTCAAAATCCACCGATCTCACTTCCAAATTTCAAAACCTCATCTTACCTGCTAAATTCGACCTTCACATCTAACTGTCTAATCACTATTTTCTTCTTCATGTTGATGTCAATGTGTTAATGAAGTTCAATGTTTCCACTAATATTGCAAAGCTTTTTTGGCATTAAATAGTAAACATGAAATGAAAATGGCATCACATGCATTGTTATGAAAATACTCTTGATTATCTGTTATCTGATTACATGGAAATTTTAATGTTTTAGCATCTGGTCGACGGATCAATGTGGAGTCGAAGCTGCAGGTCCAGAGTGCAGGCCAGATATGTGGCAAGGCTTCAGAACATGAGCCTCCGAAATTTCCGCCACCCCCAACGAGATCGTACTACTAGCCACATTTTCCCATCTCCACCCCTTTCTGCCTTCTGCAGAGCCCGTTCCCTCCGCAACTCCTTGGTTAACTCATCCCTTCTTACCCTTCCCACCTCCGCCCCTGGTACCTTCGCTGCAACCACATAAGATGGAAAACCTGTCGCTATACCTCCTCCCTCGACTCTGTCCAGGGACCCCGACAGTCCTTTCAGGTTAAGCACCTCTTCCAACCGCATCTACTGTATCCGTTGTTCAAGATGTAGACTCTTATACCTCGGCGAGACCAAACGTAGACTGGGCGATCGTTTCGCGGAACATCTTAGCTCAGCCCGCCTGAACCTACCTGATCTCCCGATTGCCGGACATTTTAATTCTCCTTCCCATTCATACACAGACCTTTCTATCCTAGGTCTCCTCCATTGTCAGAGTGAGGCTAAGCACAAATTGGAGGCAAACCATCTCAAATTTCACTTGGGCAGATTTCAGCCCAGTGGTATGAATATTGATTTCTCTCACTCCAGGTAGCTCAGGCAATCCCTCTTTCTCTATCCCTCCCCCACCCAAGTCGCACTAGCTTCTCATTTTCACCCTACAAACAGCTAACAATGGCCTGTTTCCTTTTTTGCATTCATTGTTTTTTATCTCTCCGCATCATCTATATCTTGTTTCCCTTATCCCTAACCAGTCTGAAGAAGGGTCTCAACCCGAAACGTCGTCCATTCCTTCTCTCGAGAGATGCTGCCTGTCCCGCTGAGTTGCTCCAGTATTTTGTGTCTATCTCCATCACATGAGGGGTCAGTCAGCGGAAATGCACAAGCTGAAACTTTACATAGGCTTTACTTTCTATTCCCTTTAAACTCACTGGGTTCACTAAAAGATGTATTATTGTGTAACAAGCAAAAAAAGGACAATGTGTTGGGATCTGTAGGAGTTGCATCCAGTAGTTTAGATTAACCCTAGGGTGCAAGATTATTTGAGTTTTGCTGTACCTATTACTGTTAATTCAAAAACTAGGAGATTGACAAAAGAGCACCTTAATATATTGGAATCAAAGTTATGATACTATTGTATAAACAAAGCATTACGGAAATCAATTTTCATGAGTACCGTGGAAATTAAATCATTAAAGTTAATAATCAATAACAGCATAATTCATAACTAATTGAATATGCCTCAATAATGTTTGGGACAAAGACCCATAATTTATTTATTTGCCCCTGTACACAATTTGAGATTTGTAATAGAAAAAAATCACATGTGGTTAAAGTACACTTTGTCAGATTTTAATAAAAGGCCATTATTATACATTTTGGTTTCTCCATGCAAAAATTACACCAGTGTTTATACATAGTCCCCCCCCATTTCAGGGCACCATAATGTTTGGGACACTCAATGTCATGTAAATGAAAGTAGTCATGCTTAGTATTTAGTTGCATATCCTTTGAATGCAATGACTGCTTGAATTCTGCGATTCATGGACATCACCAGTTGCTGGGTGTCTTCTCTGGTGATGCTCTGCCAGGCCTGTATTGTAGCCATCTTTAATTTATGCTTGTTCTGAGGGCTAGTCCCCTTCATTTTTCTCTTCAGCATATAAAAGGCAAGCTCAATTGGGTCAGATCGGGTGATTGACGGCCACTCAAGAATTAACAATTTTTTAGCTTTGAAAAACTCCTTTGTTGCTGTAGCAGTATGTTTGGGATCATTGTCTTGCTGTAGAATGGACTGCCGGCCAATGAGTTTTGAGGCATTTGTTTAAACTTGAGCAGATAGGATGTGTCTGTACACGTCAGAATTCATTCTGCTACTACCATCTGCAGTGTATTATCAATGAAGATAAGTGAGCCAGTAGCTTCAGCAGCCATACATGCCTAGGCCATAACAACCCCACCACATTGTTTCACAGATGATGTTCTAGTGTTCTTTTTACAAACCTTGTTCTCGGGGTATCTAAACCTAAATTTTATTAGTTGTTTAAGTTATGACATTGGATGGAAGTTGCAAACCAAATCTCGTTGCACTTATGTGCAATGACAATAAAATATATTATTATTATTATTATTATTATTTTTATTATTAGGTGGTAAGCTTTGGATCTTGGGCAATTCCTTCTCTCCTCCATACATTGCTTTTTCCATCACTCTGATATAAATTAATCTTCGTCTTATCTGTCCACAAGACCTTTTTCCAGAACTGTTGTTGCACTTTTAAGTAGTTCTTGACCAACTGTAACCTGGCCACCCTATTTTTGTGGCAAACCAGTGTTTTGCATCTAGCACTGTAGCCTCTGTATTTCTGTTCATTAAGTCTTCTGCGGACAGTGGTCATTAACAAATCCAGTGACTCCTGAAGAGTGTTTCCGATCTGTCGGACAGGTGTTTGGGGATTTTTCTTTATTATAGAGAAAATTATTCTGTCATCAGCTGTGGAGGACTTCCTTGGCCTGCCAGTCCCTTCGCGATTAGTAAGCTCACCAGTGCTCTCTTTATTCCTTATGATGTTCCAAACTGTTGATTTTGGTAAGCTGAAGGCTTGGCTGATGTTTCTAACAGTTTTATTCTTGTTTCTCAGTCTCACAATGGCTTCTTTGACTTTTATTGTCACAATTTTGGTCCTCATGTTGATAAACAGCAATAAACATCTCCAAAGGTGATGGACCGGAGGAAAGACTAGGTGTTGAGAGCTCTTATACCTGCATTAAGGAGGCAATTAAACACACCTGAACAATTACAAACAGCCGTGAAGCCATGTGTCGCAAACAATATAGTGCTCTGAAATGGGGGGACGATGCATAAACACAGCTGTAATTTCTACATGATGAAACCAAAATGTATAAAAATGGCCTTTATTAAAATCTGGGAATGAGCACTTTAACCACATGTGATTTTTTTTTCTATTAAAATCATTTAAAACTGTAACAAATGAATTTAAGAAATCACTGAAAAGCTTTTTTTTTCAAAATTAGCTGCAGTATTAAAATACTGCTTTCACAACCAGTGTCAGATTCAAAGACTCTTACTTACGTGGGAATAGGAACCCTACAGGATGGGCAAGGGATCGTAGTTAGAATGAAGGATGGTGCCGAACGTCGTTCCCAAGGGCCCGTGGGTTGGCACTAAGAGGACATAAAGTTATCATGAGCAACGTATTACAAAATGCTGGAAGAACCTTTTTAGTAAATTTTCAGATAACTTTTGCTAAACAGCTTTGACAATTTTCTCATGGCACACTGAAAATAAATCTTTGAATTAATTTCAATTTAACTTCCAGTTTGCGCGGTCTTTCTATTTGCGCAAAAACGATACACAATAGCGCTACGATTTTTCGCCAGCTCACTCACTGTTCTCGTGTCCTACGAGTGCACCAAGTTTGGCGGTCTACTTTAAAAGTCAGCGAGGTTTAAAAATCTTTAAAACCGCACGTGTGCAGATCGATCTCCCTTGCCAGTCAGCGCCGCGCAGATTGGTCGCTTCTCCTGTCACTCCGCGGGATGGTCCGCCCCTTCATGCACCACTGTGTCTTTACTGGAGCTGTGGATGGCCGGTGGAGGTCTCCAACCGGACACAATTTTCGAAGGGACCAGAATTGGCCTGGCCCGGCGCGGGAGATGTCGCCAAACGGAAAGTGGAGACTGATCCCGGCGGAGAACGTCCAGCGCCCACTGTGAGTCCCCATCGCACCGCCATCTCTAGCCCTTCTCCTCTGGTCCCCCTTGCAGATTCCTGCCCCCCTCCGCCATGATACCTCCTTCTCCCCCACAACCCCCATCTTTTCTCCTAGCACTCTCTCTCCCCCACCCGAAAGCCCGAATGCCCCCTCCCCACACAACCTCCCCGCCCCCACAACCCCCCACCACCCCCACAACCCCCCACTGCCCACACACTGCTCCCCCACAACCCCAGCTACAATATATATTATGATCTGGATGAGGGAATTGAAGGCAATATCTCCAAGTTTGCGGATGACACTAAGCTGGGGGGCAGTGTTCGCTGTGAGGAGGATGCCTGCAAGGTGACTTGGATAGGGTGAGTGGGCAAATGTTTGGCAGATGCAGTATAATGTGGATAAATGTGAGGTTATCCACTTTGGTGGCAAAAACAGGAAAGCAGAATATTATTTAAATTGTGGCCCCGAGACCTGGGTGTCATGGTACACCAGTCATTGAAAGTAGGCATGCAGGTGCAGCTTGGTATGTTAGCTTTCATAGCAAAAGGATTTGAGTACAGGAGCAGGGAGGTTCTACTTCAGTTGTACAGGGTCTTGGTGAGACCACACCCGTGCCCCCTGAGGAAGGACATTATTGCCATAGAGGGAGTGCCACCAGACTGATTCCTGGGATGTCAGGACTGTCTTATGAAGAAAGACTGGATTAGACTTGGTTTTACTCTCTCCTTACAAAATTCTTAAGGGTGGGACAGGCTAGATGCAGCCCGATGTTGGGGAAGTCCAGACAAGGGGTCACAGCTTAAGGATAAGGGGGAAATCCTTTAAGACCGAGATGAGAAAGACTTTCTTCACACAGAGAGTGGTGAGTCTCTGGAACTCTCTGCCACAGCCAGTTCATTGGCTATATTTAAGAGTGAGTTGGATGTGGCCCTTGTGGCTAAGGGGATTATGGAGAGAAGGCAGGTTACTGAGTTGGATGATCAGCCATGATCAGAATGAGGCTCGAAGGGCTGAATGGCCTACTCCTGCACCTAATTTCTATGTTTCTAGCCATACCCCCTGACCTCTTTATTCCTTTTTATTCCTTAGCAGTTTAGTTTACTTTGTCATATTGTCTTCCCCCCCCACCCCCCCCATCTCAAGAGCACAGCAGAAATAATAGCAAATTGGAGTCAACCATGCAACATGATTTGAAAATTGGTTGGGAGGCAGGAGACAAAATGAAGATAAATAGTGAGGATTCTAGTTGATAGCTTTCTGATTAATACTGAACAGGCAAAAAAAAGATAAAAAGACAGACAAGTGTCCTCAGGAATAAGCGAGTTCGGTATTCCGAAAAACGCAATGGATCATGGGATTTGTCAAAGGTCATTCGCCATAAAGAAAAAGCAAACGAAGCGCTGTCTGAAGAAACTGTGTATACATTCTTATCTTTATTCATAATTTATGTGTAAAAATATATTTAATCAACGGAACGGGAGTGCCAGGTACCGTGAGAGCGGGGTGTAACAGCGAAAGGGGACAGATGTGAGTGGGAGACAGGGGAGACTGCGCACAGACCCGCGCCTCATCTGCCGCCGGTGTTGAGCCAGGGGCGACGGCCCACAGACCCACAGCCGGCATGCGCCTGCTCTAGCCCGCCCCGCTCCTACTCCCAAGGTACCCGCTCCCCAGCGGGCCATGGACAGCCGGCCGCGCCCCCACCGGTCGCCGGCCAACCGCCCCGGCACCGGCAGGTTCTGAGCGCCGGCCAGTTGGCGGGGGTCATTGCGGGGTGCTGCAGCGGCTCGGTTGGACGGGCAGCATCCCCGGAGAAAAGGAATGGATGACGTTTCGGGTCAAGGCCCTTCTCCGGAGATGTTGCCTGGCCCGCCGAGCCGCCGCGCGTGCATCCCCGCCGGTGGCCGGTGCTCGACCCCTGCCGCCAGCAAACCTCTCCTTCTGAGTCTCTGCCTCAGAGGGCAGTAGAGGCCTGTTCTCTGGATACTTTCAAAAGAGAGCTAGATAGGGTTGTTAAAGATAGTGGAGTCGGGGGACATGGGGAGAAGGCAGGAATGGGGACCAACAAGAGGCTGGAAATTCTGCTCCTCTGAGCAACAACATACCCAATACTACTGAAGAACCTGCACCCAGAACGAAGAAATAAAAAAGACGTTGCAGAAAGAATTACAACTTAGCTAGAGCCAAATGTGATGATAATAAAGGATTTTTTGAGACAAGAAAGAAAAAGGCTTAAATCATCAGGGAGAATGAAAAATAGCTGTTGACTATTTCTCTAATACATTATAATGTAATTAATAGAAATATCAGAAATTAGACTTTTTCTGTTATAGCTTTGGCGCAAATAAGCAAATTGACAGCTTGCATACAAAACTATTATGGAACCTTCAGTTTTATTCATTTCCAAAATTTTGTGAAACATGAATTTGCTTTGGCAATGCCGATTTGGGTATGTTATGTTCTGGAGCATGGATTAGAAGAAAACTGATAAATTAGTGATTAAGCTAGAACACGCACATAAATCTTTCAAATAAATAAATCAATGTCCACCTTTTCCTCAAAAGAAAGTTGCATTGATTGTTACCTGAATAATCACAAGCTGCACAAAGATTTACCTCAAGATATATTTGATTATAAAAACTACGTATTCTTACAGGATTTTCTTGTTTAACCAGCACTTCATCATGACATGGTTCAGGGCAAAGGTGAGCACATGTGGTTTGTGCTTTTTGGCAGGACTGCTTGCATGGAGGGCAAGGACCAAAGTGGCATCGGTGTTTCTCCCTACTTGGATGATGACATGTGGATGGCTTCCTGGAGATAAAAATAACGTCTTCAGTTAGATGGAGTCACAAGAAACTGAAGATGCTAGTGTTAAAGTCCGATTCGCTTCAACAGACGACACAATTAAGTTAATATTAAAACAATGACCTTTTTATTTTGCATGCAGGAGTGGGGAGATACGACAATGGGGGCAGGATTAGGCCAGACGGCCCTTCGAGTCAGCACCACCATTCAATTTGATCATGGCTGATCATCCCCAATCAGTACCCCATTCATGCCTTCTCCCTATATCCACTGACACCGCTATTTCTAAGAGCAGTATCTAGTTTTCTCTTGAAAGTACCCAGAGAACCGGCCTCCACCGTCCTCTGAGGCAGAGAATTCCACAGACTCACAACAACTCTGTGTGAAAAAGTGTTTCATCATCTCCGTTCTAAATGGCGTACCCCTTATTCTTAAACTGTGGCCCCTGGTTCTGGACTCCCCCAACATCGGGAACATGTTTCCTGCCTCTAGCGTGTCCTGCCTCTCATCCTTCTAAATTCCAGAGTATACAAGCCCAGCCACTCCAATCTCTCAGCATATGACACTCCCGCCATGCCGGGAATTAACCTTGTAAACCTACGCTGCACTCCCTCAATAGCAAGAATGTCCTTCCTCAAATTAGGGGATCAAAACTGCGCACAATATTCCAAGTCTCACTAGGGTCCTGTACAGCTGCAGAAGAACCTCTTTGCTCCTATACTCAACTCCTCTTGTTATGAAGGCCAACATGCCATTCGCTTTATTCACTGACTGGTGTACTGGCATGCTTACTTTCATTGACTGATGAACAAGGACCCTCAGCTCCCGTTGTACTTCCACTTTTCCCAACCTGACAACATTTAGATAATAATCTTCCTTCCTGTTTTTGCTACCTAAGTGGATAACCTCACATTTGTCCACATTAAACTGCATCTGCCATGCATCTGCCCAAGTCACCCTGCATTCTCATCGTATCCTCCTCACAGTTTACACTGTCACCCAGCTTTGTGTCAACTGCAAATTTGCTAATGTTACTTTGAATCCCTTAATCTAAATCATTGATGTATACTTCTAAAACTACAAGCAGGGTGTCCATCTTGTAACCTACTTAACATAATTACTTTAACTCTTTCACTAGATTCTGAACTATAAATAATGAGCTGGAGGTCAGTAGGCCATGCAACATCTGTGGAGGAAATTAACAGTTGTTTCAGGTCAGAAACATTCTGTTCATTCCCTCCACAGATGCTGCCTAACCTGCTGAGTTCCTCCAGGACTTTGTCTTGTGCTCAAGTCTTCAGTTAGAATCCTTAGAATAGATTTTAAAAATCCTGCAATCAAAAATATATTTTTTATGAAGATAATGCAACACTGATTTATGGTGTTTAGATGAGAGATTCGTAATACTAAAACTTTCTGATGGAAAAAAAAGAATCTGATTGGAAGAGGTTGTGCTAGGACAGAATAAAAATGAATAGGTCTTAAAAAATAAGAAGCAAGTGTTGTTGCATTGGTTCAGACCTTTTGATTTTGCTGGTTTGGGTGATGTTTCTGCATACAATTCTGGCAGCGTAATTCTAAAGTCCAAAACAGCCTTGCAACCATTGCATTGCCAATACCAATCTGATCTATTGGGTCTGGAACAGTTTTGTAACAGGAGAAAAATATGGAGAGGAAGTGGTAGTGGGGATAAGAAGGGGGGGGGGGGGGGGGGGGGGGGGTGAGTCACTTTAAACGATCCAGGACATTACAAATTGTAGAGAGCAAACAGCATGAATTCAAGGTCATGGATGTTTGCCCATAGGATTAGATTACGCCTCCTTATAAAACATCAAACGCACAGTAAATTACAATGTCATCCATATAAATTATCCTTGATTTCCTCAAATAGACATTTGTGAAATTTACTTTCCTTAATTTCAGGTAACAAGAGTAAATCAAAAGTAACAAATTAAACTTTTTTTTTAAACTAATACAATATATGACATATTTCATAGTTTAAGCAGCACTACCTCTTGTATGAAATGTTTATATAATGGAACAGGGTGTTTACATTTCTCAAACTGTTATATGTTTCAAAAATTGTTCAGTTTCATGCAAGTCCTCCGTCCTCTTCTTTATGTAATCTGACTGAATGCTGAACTAAAGTAGCAAAGTACTCAGAACCACAAAACACAAGCAGGTTTAACTTAACACTGTCTGCATCAAAAGCTTTATTTATCACAAGGTCCCACCAAGATGTTGGTTACCTGAAAATGAAGACTTTGTGAAAACTATACCACCACATTGCTCCCAACCACGCAAACCCTATCCTTAATTTACTAGTGCACCACTTCACAAGGCTGGTTTACAAATATATCCTTGCTGTCCTGCAAGGTTTAACATTTCTTATCCGATAGGTTGAACATCATTATATACAAATTACACCTTCACTGTTAAAGTCAATTTCCAATATATTGCAGACTTACTTGCATTGCTCTTTACACCTTGGAGGCTTGGTAGTACGTTCTCTGCCACAAGGTACAATTATAACAGTTGCGCTGCAATTACATTTAACTTCTACAGTCTCTGGACAAGGGTAGCAAGTACCTAGGAATTTGAAAAAAAAAGTTTAAACAGTTTAAATGTTTAAAATGTTTAAATGTTTTAACGGTGGTGCAGCGGTAGAGTTGCTGCCTCACAGTGCTTGCAGCGCTAGAGACCCGGGGTCGATCCCGACTACGGGTGCTGTCTGTACGGAGTTTGTATGTTCTCCCCGTGACCGGGTGGGTTTTCTCATGAGATGTTCAGTTTCCTCCCACACTCCGAAGACATACAGGTATGTAGGTTAATTGGCTTGGTGTATGCGTAAATTGTCCCTAGTGTGTGTAGGATAGTGTTAATGTTTGGATCACTGGTCGATGCGGACTCGGTGGGCCGAAGGGCCGGTTTACGCGCTTTATCTCTAAACTTCAACTAAACTATATAAATTCAAATTACACAGTAACTTAAATGGCAGATTTAATTCCATAGTACTTTAATCAAGTAACAAATTAAGATTAAGATATATTTTCTGCCTCACTTTTAACTCCGTTCAAATTGCTCACTCTGTGCCACCTCTAGATTAAAAAATTGTGAAGGGCACTCTAACATTTAACACATTTAAGGCATGGAATAATTTTTTTTAAATAATCAGGAGTTCCTGTTATCACAGTATTAAGAGCACAAAAAGGTGGTTAGGGGATGGGAGATAGAATGTGTCTGGACTGGAAGTGTGCTTTGCAACATAAAATGGAATCAGCAGACATGTTATTTTATGATTAATTCTTAGAAATATAGCCATTTCTCTTCGTCTTTTCATATTTCTCAGAAGGAACTGTGTTTAAAATATATGCCTTCAAATCATCAACAAAGTATAGGTGGCTTCTACATTATGGCCGTTCGAGTAACAGAAATTCAGTGTTACAGATATTGAAAAAAATACATTCTTACATAATATCTGAACAAAATGTAAACAAATAAACAAAATTTTTCAACATGTGGTTCTTGACGAACACACAAGTAGGGCGGTTTTGCGTTAAAAACATCGAGATATGAACGATTTTTTTTAACAATGTACCACCCTTCCCCCTGTCCCTCCACAGTGCGGGATTCACCTATACTGAAAATGTTAGATTTTTTTTAAGTCCTACAAAATCAAGTAAATAATTGAGGGCAAGACCTGTGCTGTAGGACTAATAGATTTTCTGGACTATTGGGTGTCTTTCCTCTTCATATTCCCGCGCATTTCTAATTCACTTAATTTTAAAAAAATGTTACACCACAGTTCATGAATTTTCCAATTAACCCAATCAATTTCATGGGAGCAGGGGAACTGAGGCTCCAGTGTACCATGTAGCAAACCACCAGGATTTTCAAATAACGGATCATCAGAGTTTCAAGGTGAATGTAGTAGCTATACAGAAGGTACAGATAAGATATTGAGGCTGTCAAGAAAGGAGAACTTCAGTCACCAGGAAAAGTTGATTCGGCGTTGGTTATTTTCTTTGCAGCAAAGGTGGAAAGTACATTTAAGTGAGATGTAAAATTAAGAGGTTAATTTGGAGTGGTTAGTACAGACCCAATTTCCTCAGCAGAGATGTCAATAAATTAGTTAGATTAGATTAAGAGTATTTGGTGCGAGTGCTAAAGGGGAATGGAGTAAAAACAATATTCACCCAGCGTGCGGTTGGGATCTGGTACTCACTGCCTCAATGAGCAGTAGAAGGCAATATCCTTCATTGCATTTTTTTTTTAAAAGTAATGTACTACAACATAATATGCTGATATCTCAAACATTACAAAATGGTACAAGCAAAATGACAATATTTTGCCCAGCATGAACAAAATGCTCTGATGATGGGCTTTTGTTTTGTAAATTTGCATAGTGAAATTGACCTTCAATGTGCAAGCAGTTTTTGACAGAAAATTTGTATCCAAAGATCAAGATCCAAAACATAGCACAAAGCTCATGATCTAACATCCAATAGAAATCCATGCAATTGTATATGCATGCAGTAGCTCAAAAGGACTGAAGAGATACCACCAATGCTCAGCAAAATTCTTCAAATATGTTGGTAGGATATCTGTGATCAGAACCTTAAAATGGATCCCGCACACAAATACCATAGCTGAGTTTCTGTTCTTTTAATGGCATTGAGTCTCCATGCCCAACAACACTCTTGGGAAACCAGCAGCCCAAGGACTGCAGCAAGACTATAGGTTCCCACCATCACCCAGTCAAGGACAATTTGGGAATGCAATATAAGTTACAAGCTTGCCAGCATACTCATATTCTGTTATCTATATAATTAAAAGTCTCATTTTGACCACTTCCTGTCTGCGCTGTATATTGATTTCAGAAAAAACGCTACCATATATCGCTATGATTTTTGGCCATCTTACTCACAGTCCTCCTCCGCTGAGCAGGCCCCAAGGATGTTTTCCATCGATGAAAAATAAAAAAGTTACGAATGTTTAAAAAACCTTGACATCCTCTCGCCTGTCAATCACCGCGATGAGGGGTGTGGTTGTGTGCGTGTGTGTGTGTGTGTGTGTGTGTGTGTGTGTGTGTGTGTGTGTGTGTGTGTGTGTGTGGTGAGCTGCCAGCCCAAAATTCCCTTTGGCCCACAATGTCCATACTAGCCGTCTGGAAAAAAAAGTCCCTTCAGCGCACAACACCATGCTAGCCGGGGACCAGCCCTCCCGTGTGAAGCTGGGACCCAATGGATAACAGCAAAATATCAGTGGATGTTGTTTACCTAGATTTTCAGGAAGCCTTTGAAAAGGTGCCACATGTGAGGCTGCTAAGGAAAATGACAGCCCATGGTATCAAAGGGCATATACTACCATGGATAGCAGGTTGGCTGGATGGCAGAAAGCAAAGAGTGGCAATAAAGAGGGCTTTTTCTGCTTGTCTTCCAGTGACTAGCGGAGTTCCGCAGGCGTTGGTGCTGGGGCTGCTACTCTTCACGTTATACATTAATGATTTGGATGAGGGGATTGAAGGCTTTGTGACCAAGTTTGCAGATGATACGAAAATAGGTGGAGGGGCAGGTAGTGTAGAGAAAGCAGGGACTCTGCAGAAGGACTTGGACAGGTTGGGAGAGTGGGCAGAGAAGTGGCAGATGGAATATAGTGTAGGAGTGCTGGTGCAGGATTCCCAAGAAGGTAATCTGCAAGTCGAATCAGTAGTAAAGAAGGCAAATGCAATGCTAGCATTTATTTCAAGAGGGCTAGTATACAAAAACAAGGATGTAATGCTGAGGCTCTATAAGGCGCTGGTCAGGCCACAATGGGAGTATTGTGACCAGTTTTGGGCACCATATCTGAGGAAGGATATGCTGGCCCTGGAGAGGATCCAGAGGAGATCTTTCCAAGAATTAATGGGTTAACATATGATGAGCATTTGACGACACTGGACTTGTACTCGTGGAGTTTAGAAGAATGAGGGGTAACATCATTGAAACGTACCGAATAGTGAAAGGCTTTGATAGAGTGGATGTGGAGAAGATGTTTCCACTCGTGGGAATCTAGGACTAGAGGTCACAGCCTCAAAATTAAAGGACGTTCCTTTAGGAAGGAGATGAGGAGGAATTTCTTTAGTCAGAGGGTGGTGAATCTGTGGAATACTTTGCCACAGAAGGCTGTGGGGGCTAAGTCAATGGATACTTTTTCAGCAGAGATAAAATTATGATTCTTGATTAGAACGGGTGCCAGGGGTTATAGGGAGAGGCAAGAGAATGGGGTTAGGAGGGAGAGATATATCAGCCATGATTGAATGGTGGAGTAGACTTGATGGGCAGAATGGACTAATTCTGCTCCTATCACATGACAATCTTAATTCAAAGCTTTTGGGAAACAAAATTCAAATGCAAAATTACAACCACATTTTTGGCACAGCATCCCTTTGGGAATGGGATAATGTACAAATAGTCTTCAAATTCCACCACACCAGACTGAAAATTTTGTTTCAAGTTTAATAGGGAAATGGTGATTATGAAAACTTTATTCAATTGTGGCATTTTTTAGAATACATAAAATTCACCTCCATCAACACTTTCTGTAATTGGCATTTTTCACATCTGATCATTTATACAAATGCTGAACAAGAGCATTCTTCACAAGAAGTAACCTTTACCTCCACTTTCAATCTGATTTTGAGAAAGAGCAGGTTTTAAAATCATAATAAGGTCGCTAGAATTAATTACATTTAATAAAGGTACAAACAGATAGTAAAAGCTGAATTTCTCCATTTGACATTATAGAAATGTGAAATGTATTACAAAGCTACCTTTGTACTGGAATCCATTCTTATCAGAAAGCTTTGCACTCTGTTAAATTATCTAGCTCCATAACTCCATCCTCACCTCCAACAATATAAACGCCTGAAAACAACTTATTTGTCATCAAGGTCAAGACCATTTGTTCATTTGTGTCCAACACTTGCTCCCCCCTGGCTCAGACCAATGTGTGTGGCTTCTCTTGACTCCAACCCCAAATTGCGATATGTTTATTGTCATATTTACCAAGATGCAATGACATTTCTTGTTCATGTGAAGCTCAGAGAAATCGGTATACAGTTATAACAAATATAACATTACAATGACGAGTGCTAAAGAGTAGAATGGTGCAAGATTGTAGAGCAAAATCAGTCGTGCAAAATAATTTGCACTATAATGGAATTTTGTACAATAATGGAATAAATGTACGAGGTAGAGTTAAAAGCAAGAGTACAGTGTGTGTGGCAGCATCCCTAGGAAGGGAGTGTGAAAGAGTTGATTGATTTGGGAGTCTCACAGCAATGGGGAAGAGGCTATTCTTAAATCTGGAATTCAGAGCATTCAAGCTCCTGTATCTAATCTCAGAAGATAGAAGAGAGAAAAGGGAATGATCAGGATGACATACTTCCTTGATAATACTTTGGGTCTTCCTGATGAACACACTGTGAAGATGGACTGGATGAAAGGAAGTGACAAGCCTGTGATGAACTTGGCTGTGTGTTCTTCAGATTCAGCCAGTCAAAATGCCTATAGTGCATCTTCTGTAGAAGCTCTCTCCTTAGGTACTAGCCTCTCATCACCACTTTTCTCAATCATGTGACACACGGTTTCGACACACGGTTCTTGCATACAGCCTCATCACCTCCTATTTGACTATCATTTTTGTGAAAGCCCAGTTTCCATATAAATAAATCTTGAGCTTTTTCAGAATTTCTAGTCTGAACCTATCAATGTAGTTTGCAACCACACCACATCACTGAAACAGCCCTTATTAAAGTAAATAACAAATAATCAATAAACTTATTACATGATGGTTTAATACTGGCCAGGATCCTCATAATGTCCCTGCCTCACTTTACATCCATGCCATGGGATATTTTATGTCACCCAAACAAAGCTTATGAATAAAAGCCGTTTAAGACAGGAAATCATATTGTAGATGTTCTTTCTGGCCTGGCCCAGCCTTGACAGTGTAGATCATAATAGTCCAGTAACAATTATCTCCTATTCTATTGTTTCAGTTCCGATAAACTCAGTGACATTCTTGTATGGCAATCTACAATTCCATCCAGGTATTTGCAAATACTGCACCATGGACTTAGAAATGTAGTTGTAATCCAAGCCAAAAAGATTGATATTATTCAGTATATCAATAGCATTTGTAATAGCAAAATGTAATACCGAAGATCTTGAGTCATTGTACAGAATTGAAACAGGCTCTTTGGCCCATCTTGACTTAGTCCCATTGCTTGCTTTTGACACACTCTGTCCATATATCTGTCCAAATGTCTTAAAAGCCGCATCTGCCTCTAGTTTCCTCTGGCACCTTATCCCAGGTCTGGACTACCTCCGGTGAAAAAGTTGCCCTTGATATCCCTCTTAAACCTTCCCCTCACACCTTTTAAAAATCAAGTTGAGATGCTGTTGTGATCAAAAACCCTGACTGTAATTGATCTTTCATAACTAGGTAAGAGCTCCAATGAACATGAAGAAAATTATGCTCCAAATGCAAAAATGCTGATCACAATTCAATGTGCATTAACGATGAAAGTTATTATTATCTTGCTGCTTGGTAGCAATCTAAACATAAACAATCTAAACATAACTTTAAATCTATGATACAATAAAATTATACTTTCATTGATGTAAACAGCAATTGATGCACAGTGCATTCAGAAAGTGTTCGGACCCCTTCACTTATTTCATATTTTGTTACGTTATAGCCTTATTCTAAAATTGATTACATTCATTTTTTTAATCATCAATCTACACACAATACCCCATTAAAAAAAAAGTGAAAACAGAAGTTTAGAAATTTTTGCAAAGTAATTAAAAAGAAATCATCTGAAATATCACATTTACATAAGTATTCAGACCCTTTACTCAGTACTTTATTGAGGCACCTTTGGCAGTGATTACAGCCTCAAGTCTTCTTGGGTATGACGCTACAAGCTTGGCACACCTGTATTTGGGTAATTTCTCTGCAGAACCTCTCAAGCTCTCACAGGTTGGATGGGGAGCATTGATGCACAGCTATTTTCAGGTCCCTCCAGAGATGTTCGATTGGGTTCAAGTCCGGCCTTTGGCTGGGCCACTCAAGGACATCCCGACTTGTCACGAAGCCACTCCTGCATTGTCTTGGCTGTGTGCTTAGGGTCATTGTCCTGTTGGAAGGTGAACCTCCGCCCCAGTCTGAGGTCCAGAACGCTCTGGAGCAGGTTTTCATCAAGGATCTCTCTGTACTTTGCTCCGTTCATCTTTCCCTCGATCCTGACTGGTCTCCCAGTTCCTGCCGCTGAAAAACATCCCCACAGCATGATGCTGCCACCACCATGCTTCACCGTAGGTATGGTATTGGCCAGGTGATGTGCAGTGCCTGGTTTCCTCCAGACGTGACACTTGGCATTCAGGCCAAAGAGTTCAGTCTTGGTTTCATCAGATCAGAGAATCTTGTTTCTCATGGTCTGAGAGTCCTTTAGGTGCCTTTTGGCAAACTCTAAGCGGGCTGTCGTATGTCGTTTACTGAGTGGCGGCTTCCGTCTGGCCACTCTACCATAAAGGCCTGATATAGTCCTTCTGGAAGGTTCTCCCATCTCCACAGAGGAACTTTGGAGCTCCATCGGGTTCTTGGTCACCTCCCTGACCAAGGCTCTTCTCCCCCAATTGCTCAGTTTGGCCGGGTGGCCAGCTCTATGAAGTGTCCTCGTGGTTCCAAAGTTCTTCCATTTAATAATGACGGAGGCCACTGTGCTCTTCTGGACCTGCAATGCTGCAGAAATTGTTTTATATCCATCCCCAGATCTGTCCTGACACAATCCTGTCTTGGAGGTCGACCGACAATTCTTTTGTCTTCATGGCTTGGTTTTTGCTCTGACATGCACTGTCAACTGTGGGATCTTATATAGACAGGTATGTGTCTTTCCAAATCATGTCCAATCAATTTAATTTACCACTGGTGGATTCAAATCAAGTTGTAGAAACATCAAGGATAAACAACGGAAACAGGAAGCTCAATTTTGAGTATCATAGCAAAGGGTCTGAATACTTATGTAAATGTGATATTTCATTTATTTCTTTTTAATTACTTTGCAAAAATTTCTAAACACCTGTTTTTGCTTCTTCATTCTGGGGTGTTGATTGATGAATATCCATTTTAAAATAAGGCTGTAACGTAACAAAATGTGGAAAAAGTGAAGCGATCTGAATACTCCCTGAATGCACTGTAAATCACTATGTTTGGTATGAACTTTATTCTCCTCATGTCAAAAAATGTTTAAAGAAGTAATTCCTTCATAGTTTATGAACATATTGGACCAAATTACAAGATATAGTAAAATTCAAAACTAATTATTTCCTGATCAAAGTACATAATAGATCGTTTATGCTTTTCATAATGTAGCTGTCAATAGATCACAAGCAATATTTTCACCAAAATTTTCCCAATGAATATTGCAATCACCACCACACCTGGTGAAATGAAAATGTTTTTCTACTCTGGGTTGCTATTCTGAAAAAGGCTGTATATAATATCAATTGTGTCTTGATTTTTTCATAAAACATATGATGAAAGGGCAGCACAATGGCACAGCAATTAGATTACAATAAAATTACTCCTAGTGTGGGTGGGTGGGAGGAGAATCAGGGTAGAGTTGATCAGGGTGAGAGATGTACTACATTACAAAAAAATAAATTAACAAATTGAATTGATGTGATTGCTTCAAGAGCTAGCAGAGAACGCCCTCTTCCTATGTCAGTGCCTTCGACGATAATTTGCATTGATGTAGTGCAAACTATTCTCACACACTGTACATGAGCATTATCAAATATGCTAAATGTCTACCCAAACTTTACACCATCTGTTTTAAACAGTAATTCTTTGGGAGCATCTTAAAAGAGAGAGATAGATGAGGAAGAGAACGCCAAGGCAAAATGGTGCATCGACAGCTGAAAGGAGAAGCAGCAGTGCAGAAAATTTGTGGGGTCAGAGGCAGAAAGCAAATAATTCTTTGGACCAAAATAGCAATTTCAGGTTCGAAGCAGAATTGGCTATATGCCCTGTTTTACTGTCCAAAGGGAAATGCTATCACAAATTCACCATTCCGCGATTCACATCTCTCTCGATTCTCTTGACATCTAAAAATTGATTAAGCACAGCTTTGAATATATTCATGATTTAGATCCATTGCCTGTTGCAATAGAGAATACCAACGATTTACAACCGACTGAAGAAGTTAAAAGCCAAAACATCCAATGTTGGAATTACAAAATAATCACTAAGTACAACAACTATTGGAAGCATAATGAAAAATAATTAACCTGAAACATTAATACTCTCTTTCCCCAAATATGCCACTTGCTTGTGTATCCATGGTGATGAAGTGCTTTGAGAGGTTGGTTACGGGGAAAATCATCTCCAGCTTCAGCAAGAACCTGGGCCCATAACAAATTGCCTATCACCACAATAGATCAGACCAACGATGCGATCGTGCTGGCTCTCCACTCTGCAGTGGACGCTCTCATTTCACTCCTGCCATCGGGAAGAAGATACAGCTTCTTTCCAACAACCATCAGGCAATTGAACACTACGATGTCCAATCAAACTGAAATTATGAACTGCCGGGGTTGCACTAGAGACTTTGGCCTTTATTTTGTTTTTGCAATATATATGGGTTTTTTTAATTTATTGAACTTAAAAAAAATTTGTTTGTAATGTTATTTATTGAGTACTGTATGGCAAACGTGTTGTGTTGCTGCAAGTAGGAATTCCATAGTTCCACCGAGGGACATACGACAATAAACCACTCTTGACTTTATTTCCAACCTTCAGCAATATATAAATAAATTACTGCATAGCTGGAAAGAAACATGATGTCTGAATTCTTGAAATTTTGCTCCCTAATACCAGGTTAGGGATTCCAGATTTTCCAGGTGGAAGCAAAATCCATCATAACTTTTTAAAAACAAATGGATATGGCTTATAGATAACCAGTTTGAATGGGATTAAGAGCATGGCCAAGACAAAGGTTGTGAAGCAAATAGCCTGCACTCAATCAAACTAAAACAAAAAAACTGGGTACATTAATTCAGAATGCTTTTTTTTTGTAGCATGATTTGATTTTATGATGTTAATGTTTGATGTTGATTTTTACCTCGACGGAGATGCAATTTTTTCTATATCGTATCTCCGTCCACGCTGTGGCCTAACATCGAGGAGTTGGCGGCTTTTGCTGGAGACCGACTTTGGGAGCTCTAACCGCGGGAGCCTGTGGACTACATCGTGGAGCTGGCGGTCCCTGTCAGGGGGATCAACTTTGCAGCTCCAACCACGGGAACCTGCGGACTTTAACATTGTGGAACTCACGGTCCCTGGTTAGAGACCGACTTCGGGAGCTCCAGGCCACGGAAGCCTCGACCGCCCCGACACAGGGGTTTCGATCGCTGGCTGCGGGAGCTTTGGTTGCCCTGACTGCGTATGGTTCAACTGCCCTGACCACGGGAGAATAAAGAGGAAGAAGTTTGAACTTTATTACCTTCCATCACAGTGAGGAATGTGGGGAATCCACTGTGGTGGATATTTATGTTAACTTTTATGTAGTTGTGTGTCTTGTTGCTTTTTTTAAGTATGACTGACCTTTGACTTTTTTTAAAGTATGGCTGACCTTTAAGTAAACTGACCTTTGAACCTTAATTGCATTTAAAAAAACGATCACATTTGTGAAAATTACCTCTGTGACAGGCTGATGGGCACTTGTGATTTCTACAGCCAAGAGTTCGACCACAGCTTTGGTCACAAGGAGGGCAATTGCCAGAACAGCACTAGAAGCAAACAATACAAGAGGATTACTTTTGCTTTGTGTCTTTTTAAAATAGGTGGTTAAAACACAATTAAATAATAACTTCAAAATTAAGCATAACAAAATCTTCAAGTCTTAAACATTCTTAACTTTAATTAGTTTGAAAGCATTATGGTGTACAGGATGAAGCATTATAACCACAGCAATACCATATCCACAAAATTGTACAAACACCAAAATCAAGACAGTATAATCTCGCAATTTCCCATTCCAATATTTATCCACAGAGAATATTAGAAAAAAAAAAGCAATTGCAATACTGACACCTTCTGCTTTTGATTTTAAATCAGCACGCAATGTATGATTTAATGTTTCTTCAGCATATGGACAAATCCAAGTAAACACATTACAATACTTGTCACTTAAACACTTTTGGTTGTTATATGCTATGTTTTGTCTTATAAAAATGTTTATTATGTTACAGCACAATAATAGCGTTTGCCAAACACCCTCCTGAATTAATTAAAGGATGAAGTGGCGACCCAAGGATGAAGAAAGGAAAAAGAAATTGCTAAAACCCACTAAAAGCTAATTATGGATGTTTGTGTAACCGACTATTCAATCAACAGCAGCATCCTGCAGGGGATCTTTGGTCAAAAGTACATTATGGGAGTAGATCCCCAAATTCAAATTGTATACCAGTTAGAACCTCTTATAAATAAAGTCCGTTCATCCAATCACACAACACTGACATCTGCTGGAAGGTAAGCCAAATGACAAGCGTACACGAATTAGTGTAAAATGTTAACTGGACAACTATTGTAAGCAAAAAAACAAAAAGGCTGCTGAAAATACTCAGTATACCATTTTTACCATTTACCAAATACAATTTTTGAAATACTGATTCAGGAAAGATAATTAGTGAAAAAGTCAGAAAATATTTTCTTCAAATACTAGCATGAGATCACAAAGGTTTTTGTGCGTGTAAATGAAAGGGGCACTTGATGATAATAGAATTGTATTGGATTGGTACGACAGTAGCCTTATCCCCTAGAATTTATCCTGCCGATATTCATCCTAACCCCAATCTTAAACTGCAGGATAAATAGTTACTTGGGGGAGGGTACTATATAGTAACAAACTAGAGGGGAAAATCCTCCTTTACAAGATTCTGCCTTCACAGTAATTTGATCATTAGATTAATTTTATTTTTAAGTTTAATGTTTCGTCACTACTTCCATAAAATTATAATTACACCATGAGAAGTTTATATTAACAAATTCTAGGAATAGAATTAGGCCATTCGGCCTATCGAGTCTACCATTCAATCATGGCTGATCTCTGCCTCCATTTTCCTGCCTTCTCCCCAGAGCCCTCGACACCCGTTCTAATCAAGAATTGGTCTAACTCTGCCTTAAAAATATCCACTGACTTGGCCTCCACAGCCCTCTGTGGTAATGAGTTCCACAGATTAACTACCTTCTGACTAAAGAAATTCCTCCTAAACTTTCTCTAAAGAGCGCCCTTTAATTATGAGTTATGACCTCTGGTCCTAGACTCTCCCACCAGTGGAAACATCCTTTCCACATCCACTCTATCTATGCCTTTCATTATTCTGTAAGTTTCAATGAGGTTCCCCCCTCCACCTTCTAAATTCCAGCGAGTAGAGGCCCAGTGCTGTCAAACGCTCTTCATACGCTAATCCACTCATTCCTGGAATCATTCTTGTAAACCTCCTGTGGACCCTCTCCAAAGCCAGCACATCCTTCCACAGATAAGGGGCCCAAATTTGCTCAGAGTACTCCAACTGCAGCCTGACCAGCACCTTATAGAGCTTCAGCATTACATCTCTGTTTTTGTATTCCAGTCCTCTTGATATAAATTTGCTTTCCTTACTACCGATTCGACTTGCAAATTAACTTTTTGGAAGACCTGCACCAGCACTCACAAGTCCCTTTGCACCTCCGACTTCTGGATTCTCTCTCCATTAGAAAATAATCTACTCCTTTATTCTTATTACCAAAATGCATGACTCTGCACTTCGCTATACTGAATTTCATCTGCCACTTCTCTGCCCACTCTCCAAACATGCCCAAGTCCTTCTGCTGAGTCTTTGCCTCCTCTACACTGCCTGCCCCTCCACCTATTTTAACATAATCTGCAAACTTGGCCACAAAGCCTTCAATTCCCTTATCCAAATCATTAATGTACAACGTGAAGAGAAGCGGCCCCAGCATGGACCCTTGCGGAACTCCACTAGTCACTGGCAGCCAACCTGAAAAAGCGCCTTTTATTGCAACTTTGCCTTCTGCCATTCAGCCAAACCGCTATCCATGCTATTATCTTCCCTTTAATACCATGGTCTCTCATCTTCCCTTGCAGCCTGACGTGCGGCATTTTATCAATGGCCTTCTGAAAATCTACAGCCTCCCCTCTGTCTGTCCTGCTATTAACTTCCTCAAAGAACTCCAGCAGATTCGTCAGGCAAGATTGTCCCTATGCAAAACCATGCTGGCTTCAGCCTATTTCATCATGAACTTCCAAGTGCTGCGTAGCCACATCCTTTATAAGTGACTCTAAAATCTTACCAACCACCAAAGGCAGGCTAACCGGCCTATAGTTTCCGCTCTTCTGCTGTGCTCCCTTCTTGTACAGCAGGACTGATATACACAATTTCCCAATCTTCATTAACAATTTCATCCACAGGGAAATCAGAAGAAAGTTCCTTATCCAAAGAGTGATGAAAATATTGAATTTACTACCATAGGGGGGTGGTCAAAGCCTATAACATTAATATATTTAAGGGACAACTCTAGGGCATCAGAAGTTGCTCTGAGAGATTTAGATAAGGAAAAAGAAAAGGAGGATTGAGTGGAGCATAAATATTGGCATAGTCTGGTCTGTTTCTATCCTATGTAAACTTAGATGAAAACAATCAATTCCATCCTTTTCATTCAAATCAATCATTCATGGTTATGATGCACATCAACTGCTGCTTTAGTAAGGACTGGACCTACTCCAATAAGCGAGTTCGGTATTCCTAAAAACGCAAGGAATCATGGGATTTGTCAAAGGTCGTAAGCTATAACAGTAAATAAATGTCAGCGCTATAGATACAGTGAGTATACTTATGGTCTGATTTTTTGTCTTTTTTCAGTGGGAGACCAGGTGGAAGGGGGGGTAAGACCGGGAAGCGCTGCCGAACCGCCACTAGACTGTTCCCCGGTCTCCCCACCCGAGTCGTCAGGACCAACGGGACACCAGCCCCCAGGCCCAGCGCGGAGAAGCGCCAACCCCAGCGGCCCCAGACCGACAGAACCAACAGCCAGCGCCAACTCCAGCCCAACCCTGCTCCAACTCCACCGGAACCCGCTTCCCGAAGGGCCGCTACAGCGACAAGTGCCAGTTCGCCCACGGTCTCAGCCGCTACCCCAAGTACAAGCCGTACCTTGCACACCACCGGCTTCTACTCCTACGGTACCCGCTGCCACTTCATCCACAACCCCGAGGAGGAGCAAGGGCCCCGGCCTCACCTGTGCCACAGCGCCAGCCTGGGCTCAGCCTCCCGGCGCTAGACTGGGCCGCGCTGCGGGCGGACTTCAGCCCCGACCTCGAGTTGGAGCTGACCCGGATTATGGGCTTGGGGCTGGGCAAGCGAGCGGGAGGAGGTTGCTGCTGCCGCCAGCACCACCATCACCAACAGTATCTGCAGCTCCAGCGGGCGCCCGGCCTTCCGTAGGCCGGCAGGAGCCCATCCGCAGACTCTCTTCAGCAGGATCTCGGTGTCGGACTGAGGGGAGGAGGGTGTAGGTGGAGGGCTGCCGAGGCCAACCCAGCGGTACAGGCAGAGCCGAGCTGGAGCCAGCGGCTGCAGGTCCATGGCCGCCCCACCAGCCCAGGGCCACCCCGGACAGGGACGGGACACTGGGGAGGGGACGGGGACGGCCCAACAGCAACTCAACAGCACCTGCAGCGACGGAGAGCCGACCCTGACCGCGGACGAAGCGCAAGCCTGCACGCAATGCAGCACCACCGTCGCCAAGACTGTTTTGTAGCTAGTGACCTGCGACCTGGGCATGCGCAGTCGGAATACCAAACTCACATATCGCCAACCGCCACAGTTGATCACAGTTCAACCGCCAGAGGTGAAGCGATCTTGCTAGGCTAGCTCTCCATTTTGCACTGGATCACTTGAACAAGAACACATACTGTTCATCAACTACAGTTCCACAATTATCAAAATATTCCCCTTAAACTCAGAAAATTGAGGTATTTGCTCGTCCTTAATGGATCCTCAACTAATAGACAATATGAGCAGGAGTAGGCCATTCAACCCAGCACCGCCATTCACTGTGATCGTGGCTGATCATCCACAATCAGTGGATGATCAGCAATATACTGCAATCTAAGATTCAGTTATAAATTTTGGAGCTGAATATTTTGAGCTGAAACTTTTTATTTTGCATGCGGGAGTAGGGAGATAAGACAATAGATGCACGATTAGGCCATTCGGCCCTTCGAGCCAGCACCGCCATTCAATGTGATCATGGCTGATCATCCCCAATCAGTAGCCCGTTCCTGCCTTCTCCCCATATCCCCTGACTCCGTTATCTTTAAGAGCCCTATCTAGCTCTCTCTTGAAAGTATCCAAAGAACCGGCCTCCACCGCCCTCTGAGGCAGAGAATTCCACAAACTCTCAACTCTCTGTGAGAAAAAGAGTTTCCTCGTCTCCGTTCTAAATGACTCATTAAATCCAGAACTGTGGCCCCTGGTTCTGGACTCCCCCAACATCGGGAACATGTTTCCTGCATCTAGCGTGTCCAAACCCTTAATAATCTTATGTTTCAATAAGATTCCCTCTCATCCTTCTAAACTCCAGAGTATACTTAGCACACAGAGTTGCTGTGCTCTGGTGCCAACCACAATCAGCACAAATCGACAACATTTCCTCCTCGATAACATCAAGGTTGTGCGTTGAATCCCCTGCTCTACTCACTCTACACCCATAACTATGTAGCCATCTTTAAATTTGCCAACGATACCGTCACTGTTGGAATAATAAGTAATGATGAGTCAGAGTACAGGAGGGAGATTTGAAAATCTCAATGAATGGGGCCTGAACAACAATCTTGTTCTCATTGTTAGCAAGACAAAGGAGCTAATTTGTGATGGGAAACCCAGGGATCCATGATCCTGTCTTCATCAATGCGGCAAAGGACAGAGAGAGCATTTCATAGTTCCATTGATCAGCCATGATCACAATGAATGGCGGTGCTGGCTCGAAGGGCTGAATGGCCTCCTCCTGTGCCTATTTTCTATGTATCTATTGCTGGGTACTTATGACAATTAAACACACTTTACTAATTTTTCTGGCAATCAAGGATGAATCTGTTTACAATTTTGGTATCAACAATGATGAGCTTCTCACTATAAATCATCTAAATCCTAAAAATCATGTAATTTTATTTCACCCTGCTCCATAAAAAGTTAAAATTGTACTTTAGTTTTACCTTCTTTTTACACTGATGCCTTTGGCAATCCCGCAATTTGGCACATTTTGTTTCACACAGATATTCCTTATGACAAGACAACATCTTCACATGCTTCCCACAGCGACACTGCTTTTCAACTTCCTGGAAATTAAAAAAGCATGGATATGCAAGAATGCTGGCTTACAAAACTTGCTATTTTACTGCACAGAAAATATCTCAAAGCCATTTTATTTCCCAAACATCATCACAGTAATGTAGAGAAAGTTATTTATTTATTCAGGTAAAAGATCCTTAGTTGTATGATCCAAGACTTTTTAAAAATACTTCTGAATGTTGCACCTGAGAAATAAACTGACTGGTAATATTCCACTTAATTATGCAAGTAAATCATAGAATGCCTATTTTCTTTGAACATTATAAATACAATTTTTATGCGGTCTTGTGATTTTCTTCAAAGAGCCCAAAATAATCCTTAATTCAAACACACTAACATGCTTGTTCAAAATTATCCATTTTAAGGCTTCTACTCTATTCCAATCAAGCTCAATGCAAGGAACAAGGCCTAATTGAGTCAGTTATACAACACAGAAACACACACTTCGGCCCAACTCATCCACACCAATCAAGATGCACCATCTACGCTCGTCCCATTTGCCTGCATTTGGTCCATATCTCTCCAAATTGTTTCTAACCATGTACCCGTCCAAAGTAGACAAACAAATGCTGGAGAAACTCAGCGGGTGAAGCAGCATCTATGGAGAAAAGGAATAGGCCTGTCCCACTGTGGCATCCTAATTCGCGAGTTTAGAAGTGTTTGCCCTTGAAGGGCACCTGCAGAAATTGTGTCCAGGTGCAGCTCCTGAATAAACGCGTTGGGGAACTGGAGCAGCAGTTGGATGACCTCAGGGCCATCCAGGAAAACGAGTTTCCTGGACAAGACCTATAGTGAGGTTGTATAGTGGGAAAGGTTAGTGGACAGAATGGGCAGGTAAAAGGTGGAGAGTGAGGAAGGAGGGTTGGTGTAAACTGCACGTATTTTAATGCAAGGGGCCTGATGGGTATGGCAGATGAGCTTAGGGCATTGGTAGGTACGAGCGACTGGGACGTTGTAGCCATGACTGAAACCTGGTTAAGGGAGGAGCAGGACTGGCAGCTCAATGTTCCAGGGTACAGGAGCTTCAGGAGAGACAGGGGTGAGGGAAAGAGAGGTGGGGGGGGGGGTTGCATTGTTGGTTAAGGAGGATGTCACGGCTGTGTTCAGAGGTGACATTACGGACGGTTAATCTAGTGAGGCTATGCGGGTGGAGCTGAGGAACAAGAAAGGAATGATCACCTTGTTGGGGGTGTACTATAGACCCCCGAATAGTCAAGGGGAACAAATGTGCCGGGAGTTGGCAAACAGCTGCAGGTGAAATAAAGTTGTTGTAGTAGGGAATTTTAACTTTCCCCAATATAGACTGGGAAAACCATAGCATGAAGGGTTGGTTAAGATGGGGTGCAATTCCTCAAAAGTGTTCAGGAGAGTTTTCTTAAGCAGTATATGGAGGACCCCACACGTGAGAGGGCAATGGTGGCTCTAGTATTGGGAAATTGGGAAGGACAAGTTAATGAAGTGTGTGTGGAGGAGCCCGTTGGGACCACAGTTCAATTAGGTTTAAGATAGTTACGGATAGGGACAGAGCGGGTCCACGCATTAAAATGCTCAACTGGGGTACGGCCAACTTTGAGGGTATGAGAGAAGTTCTCACTCAAGTTGACTGGAGCAGGTTATTAGAGGGGAAAGGAACATCGGGCAAGTGGGATGTTTTTAAAAGTGTATTGAAGAGAGCTCAGAATGTGTACATCCCCGTTAGAGTTAAGGGCAAAGAAGACAAACCTAAGGAAGCTTGGCTGATGATGGAAATTGAGACATTAGTCAAAAACAAGATGGATGAATGGAACGGGTATAGGCAGCTGGGATCAAGTGCATCCCTGAAGGAATTTCGGGAACTTAGGTGTAAACGGAGGGTGGCAAATGTTGCACCTTTTTTCAAGAAGAGCTGCAGGGAAAATGCTGGGAACTAAAGGCCAGTGAGCTTAACATCTGTCGTTGGTACGTTGGTGGAGAGTATTCTGAGGAATAGGATATACAGGCATTGTATGGACAAGGGCTGATTAGGGACAGTCAGCATGGTTTTGTACGTGGGAGGTCGTCTCACAAATCTGACCAAAAAGGTTGATAAAGTCAGAGCTGTTGATGTTGTGTACATGGACGTCAGTAAGGCATTTGTCAAGGTTCCGCATGGTAGGCTGCTCTGGAAGATTAGATCGCATGGGATCCAAGGAGAGATAGCACAATGGATAGCAAATTGGCTACATGGAAGGAAGCAGAGGGTAATGGTGGAAGGTTGCTTCTCAGACTGGTTGTCTGTGACTAGTAGTGTGCCTCAGGGTTCAGTGTTGGGCCCGTTACTGTTTGTCATCTACATTGATGGTTGTGAACAATTGCAGCAGGATCTGGATCGATTGGCTAGGTGGGAGGAGGAATGGTTGATGGAATTTAATACAGAGAAGTGTGAGCTGTTGTATTTTGGGACGTCGAACAAGAGCACGACCTACACAGTAAATGGTAGGCTTCTGGGTAGTGTTGTAGAGCAGAGGGATCTTGGTGCATGGTTCCTTGAAGGTAAAGTTGCAGGTAGATAAGGTGGTCAAAAACGCTTTAGGCACTTTGGCCTTCATCAGTCAGAGTATTCAGTATAGAAGTTGGGAGGTCATCTTGCAGTTGTATAAGATGTTGGTGAGACCGCATTAGAATATTGTGTTCAGTTCTGGGCACCATGTTAAAGGAAAGATAGTCAAGCTTGAAAGTGTTCAGAAAAGATTTACAAGGATGTTGCCAGGACTAGAGGGTGTGAGCTATAGGGAGAGGTTGAGTAGACTGGGTCTCTATTCCATGGAGCACAGGAGGATGAGGGAAGATCTTTTAGAGGTATACAAAATTATGAGATAAATAAATCGGGTAGATGCAGAGTCTTCTGCCCAGAGAAGGGGAATCGAGGACCAGAGGACATAGGTTCAAGGTGAAGGGGAAAAGATTTAATAGGAATCCGAGGGGTAACATTTTCACACAAAGGGAGGTGGGTGTATGGAACAAGCTGCCAGAGAACGGAGTTGAGGCTGGGACTATCCCATAGTTTAAGAAAGACTTAGACCGGTACATGGATAGGACAGGTTCGGAGGGATATGGACCAAGCGCAGGCAAGTGTGACTAGTGTAGCTGGGACATGTTGGCCGGTGTGGGCGAGTTGGGCCGAAGGACCTGTTTCCACTGTATCACTCTATGGCTCGAGAGAGGCATTCCTAGTCAAAATCATTGATGAACGTTATACAGTTATAAATGTGATTCCAGCTTAACAAATAACTCTCAATCATCATTCCCTATATTATAGAACTTCTCTCTTTATAGTCGAATGACATTTCCCACCATTTGTGCATCTATATTTTCTATTATTAAAATATATTTTTGAATAACTTTCTTGGAATGAATTTCAAGAATCACTGATTTAACAATTAAAATAGACGTGTGCATATTTTATCAAATTACTTTTGAAGCAATAAGTTTAGTTGGACGAGTGGATATCAATTAATGTTACATCCTATGACATAAAAATACTCAACTGGACAATCTGCTCCATCCATTATTTGTTTGCGACGCAATGTGTGCTTCTTGGACTTTTTTCAGTGACTATAAACATATTTTTACACCAGTCACAATGTTAAGAGTTTTAAATGTCCCCACCCAAATAACAGCGGTAAATTATTAACCAAGCAGATCTTTAAGACTTCCTAATTCACAGACTCCCAGTTATTATGCTTCTTTCCACAACTTTACTTTATCAATAATCAGGAACATTTACAACTTTTCAACTAATAACTTAGAAGAAACCAAAATCAAAACCAAAAGGGTAGAAGTGTGTTTTGTGCTTTTCTCACTACCCTGGTACACTTATAGTTTATGTTTTAATAGTCAGGTGGGGCAAAGAACAACTCTTTTGAAAACAGAAGAAATAAAAACAGATCATTTAAACTCCTTTCACTTAAATTACAAAAACAGGTCAACTCTGGGATATGTGGATGGCATGAATTATATGAATGAATTTGACATTTTTTTCCAAATCTATGTTTTATTTTTAAATAAGTAATTAAGGCAGAACACTACTAAACTAATACATCCTCTCACCTGTCGGCAGATCTCACAGGGGGCTCGATGGCAGCGCATTGAACATCTATGTAGGCCACACTCTAATTGTCTGTCACAAGTATCACCACAGGTTGGTACATCGTCTGTGCAGGGCAGTGCAGATTCTGGATGAATAGTTAATAAACTACTTAAATTCAGCGAGAACCTTTATTGTTTGCCCAAGATTTGCCCAAAAAAGAGCAAACCATTTGAATCACCCTTTCATTCAATTAAACATTTTAAAATACGATTCAATAATCATGTAGCTTCCTAATTTGCTCATGATAGCATCTTGCAGTTTGACATGTATTGGCATTTTTTTTTAAACAAGATGTGAAAGTACAAATTCAGTCGAAGTGATCTAAAATCTAATAAGGGAAGACTTAAGACATTGGAGAGCGGCAACATTTTACATAAAGCTTCTCATAAAAGTTAAAAATACTCATTGGAATCGTACTTCCTTAATATGTATGCTTTTGAGCGCTACGAAAGTCATTACTTCCACTACTGATACTCTCCTAACGATGATTTTTCAAAGGAACTTTTGGATTTACTGATCTTTATTGATAGACGGGGGTTCCAGGTAACGTTCAATCACTTGAGTGTAATCTTGAAGATCTTATAGCAAAACTACGGTTTGAAAAACGAGATCACTGAAGCATGGCTCAGCCCCAACTCTCCTGGCCCTGCCATACATCGCAAGAGTTTCTCTGCTTATTGTATGGAGTCTTCAGGCAAGGAGATAGGCATCAGAGTCTGCTGTCTTTTCAACGCTTCTTGGTACAGTAATGTGACAGTCTTAGTTCAATTCCACACCCTTGACCTGTAATACTTGTTTATAAAATTCTGTCACTTTTATCTACTGAGGAGATTCACTGGCGTTCTTCAGATCGCCTGAAGCCAACACCAAGGAGACACCAGACGAATTATAACTGTTGATACTGTTGAGATAGCAAATCCTGATGCCCTATTCCCCGAGTACACCAGCCACCCCCATGCGGGATGTTAACACTCTTGCCAACAACCAAGTGTACCTATGACTCCACCCCTTGCCCTTCTTTTAACCAGTCTGATCATCTGTTGGTGCTGCTCCTGCCAGCTTGTGGACAGATTGAAGTGCGAGTCACCAACGAAGAGCGTAACAGCAGGACTGCTCTGAGTTAGTGGAGTGGAACATGCTCAAGAGAATTTAATTAGCCTGAATGAGTATACCGCGACCATCACGGGATTCAACTCTGTCTCGTCAATGGAACTGCTGTAGAGATATTTACTAGCTTCAAATATAATCCATTTCATCAGCAATCTAGCCTTCTCCCTTCACACTGTTGTGGAGAGGTGATCAAAAAACGCATCAGTGACTTTACTTTGTGTAGGCTTCAGTGTGTCATCCAAAACGATTCAGCATGTCTGAACAAACCGCACTACTCTATTCCAATCAAACGAGGAAAGAAAAAACGAGGAAAGAAAAAAAAATCAAATCAAGGATCAAGAACAATATTTCCTCCATTATCTAACAGCTGTTTATTGTACTTGAAAGCATCACAACAAATCAACAATTTGCAAATTCTATAGATCTATTAAAGCAGCAAATGTCTAAAACCTAAAGAAAATTGACTCAAATTGGGAACAACCAGGCCATGCATATCTTGTTCTACAAACTGTATGACTTCTGCTCTTTTCCAATTTATGAGTTTAGACCATTAACAGTAAGGAAAATTTTCAGGTGGAACATGATCCCAGTGGCTACATTCCAAAGTATAATCCAATCATCATGGCTTTTACTTGATGTTCACAATAGAAAATACCAATTAAGGGTGGAGGTAGGAGAAATTACATCCTCTACTTTCCCCAAAGTGGACAGAGTGCCCTGACAATTCCATCACAAAACAGTAATGCTAACCAGGATTTCAACCAACTAGTCAATATAGGTCCTGGAATAACTTCAAGCAGCACAAATTAGGAGAAAAGAGCGTGAAGCACAAGCGGCTATGACAAAGGGAGTTTACTTGAAATTGTATATAGACACAAGGACAGGAAATAGCTACACAAAAAATGTCAAAGAGAAGAAAGACGTTCTAGATTGGAAACATAAATATAATAGGTAAATAAATGACACGTATATACATACTTGATTTTCCACATGGACAAACCCTGAATCCTGATCGTGGGCAATTTCCACAAGACCCACGGTGACAGACCTGCTCACATGTGTGATGACCACAAGGTAGAGTTTTTCTGCACACCTAAGTGACAATAAATTTGCGTTACATATACCTTTTGTTAATCCAAATATTCTAAAAAATATTATTGTTATACTGAATCATATGCAAATGCACAACAGAAAATGATAAACACCAAATCCTATCAACCAGCAAAATGATATGCCAATATGGTTATTTCAAAAACGACATTTTTTTTTGTCTACAAAAGTCAGGAACAGACATGGGTGAATATAAGGAAATCTGAAAGTTATACAAGGAGAGATCATGCAAGAAAGCGCACAGGTCAATGTCGACCATATCAGGCAGGAAAATCACACTTGTAAGAGAGAAGAGTCAAGAGTGTTTTAGTGTCATATGCCCCAGATAGAACAATTAAATTCTTACTTGCTGCAGCACAACAGGATATGTAAACATAGTACACATAACGGGAGAAAAAACAGTTCAGTGTGTATGTACACACACATACACACATTCTCAATAAACAAACAATTATAGTGCAAAAATAACAATAGTCTATTGTAGTTCAGAGCTTATTTGTTGTCGTGTTTAATCGCCTGATGGCTGAAGAGAAGAGGCTGTTTCTGAACCTGGACGTTACAGTTTTCAGGCTCCTGTACCTTCTTCCCAATGGCAGTGGCAGTGGCAAAATGGGTGTGTGGCAGCAAATTTGATAAATCCCTTTTTGAGGCAGCAAATTTGATAAATCCCTTCGATGGTGGGGAGGTCAGAGCCGGTGATTGACTGCGCAGCGGTCACAACTTTTTGCAGCCTTTTCCGCTCCTGGACGTTCAAGTTGCCGAACCAGGCATGATGCAACCAGTCAGTATGCTCTCTACTGTGCACCTGAGAAGTTCAAGAGAATCCTCTTTGACATACCGAATCTCCATAATCTTCTCGGGAAGTAGAGGCACTGTTATGCTTTCTTTATAATTGCATCAGTGTGCTGGGTCCAGGAAAGATTTTCGGAAATATGCATGCCCAGGAATTTGAATTTTTTGACTCTCTCCACCATTGTCCCATTGATATAAATAAGATTGTGGGTCCTCATCCTTCCTCTTCCAAAGTCCACAGTCAGTTCCTTGGTTTTACTGATGTTGAGAGCCAGGTTGTTGTGGTGGCACCATTTGCATACATTCTCGTTGTCTGAGCACGATGTGAGGGGGGCTCTGACACGGGTGAACACGAGGAAAGCTGTAGGCCCAGATGGCATCTCGGGGCGAGTACTTAAGTCGTGTGCTACGCAGCTAGCTCCGGTGCTCACTACAATATTTAACCTCTTCCTGGCCAGGTCCGTGGGCCTTGCCTGCTTCAAAAGATCCATCATTATACCCGTACCTAAAAATGCCTCCCCAACTTGTCTGAATGACTATCGTCCGGTGGCCCTCACCTCGGTAGTCATGAAATGCTTTGAGAGGCTGGTTAAGAAACACATCTGTGCCTTCCTCCCTCGCAACATGAACCCGCTACAATTCGCATACCGTCCGAACAGATCCACGGACGATGCGGTCTCCCAGGTTCTGCACACCGCTCTCTGTCACCTTGACAGCCAGAAGGGGGGCTATGTGAGGATGCTGTTCATAAACCTCAGTTCAGCCTTCAACACGATAGACCCCACCAGACTTGCTGAGAAGCTGCGGGAATTGGGGCTCAACACCCCCCTGTGTGCCTGGGTCCTGGACTTCTCACCGCCACGCCCCACGTAGCAAGATGGGAAGAAATACATCGAAGTCCCTCACCCTGAGCACAGGATCCCCCCCAGGGTTGCGTCCTCAGCCCCCCACTGTACTCCCTGTACACACATGACTGTGTGGCTAGGTTCAGCTCCAACTCGATAATCAAGTTTGCTGATTAAATTGTGGTGGTGGGCCTGATCTCCGATAACGATGAGAAAGCCTACCGGGAGGAGGTGGCTGATCTGGCACTCTGGTGTCAGGACAACAGCCTCCTCTTGAATGTCAAAAAAACTAAGGAGCTGATCGTGGACTTTAGGAGGGCACATCATCCGAGGACGTACACACCATTGAAGATAAATCGGGATACTGTGGATAGGGTGAGCTGCTTTAAATACCTGGGAGTCCACATCTCAGAGGATCTGACATGGACATCACACGCTGCCGCACTGGTGAGTTAGGCAAGGCAGCGCCTTTACCACCTCAGGCAATTGAGGAAATTCAGAGGATCCTCCAGTGCTTCTACTCAGCGGCTGTGGAAAGCATCTTGTCCGGTAACATCACAATTTGGTTTGGGAACTGCTCTGCCCAGGACAAGAAGGCTCTACAGAGTAGTGCTCTACAGAGACAGACAATCCATGGGAACTACACTCACCCCCCTGCAGGAACTATACATCAGAAGGTGCAACTCCAGAGCCAACCAGATCATGGGAGACCTGTTCCACCCCAGCAACGGACTGTTCCAGCTGCTACGGTCAGGCAAACGCGTCCGTTGCCATGCTGTGAAAACAGAGAGGATGAGAAGGAGTTTCTTCCCAGAGGCCATTAGGACTGTAAACTCCTATCTCACCGGGGACTAACTTTACTGTACCAATTTATTGTTGTGTGGTGTCTTTTTAAAATTGCTGTTTTTTCTTTTTTTTTTCCCTCCCACAAATATGAAATATGTGTGAGATTCTGTTCTGTTTTGAAGTTTTTTTTGCACAATCCGCAAGCATTGCCACTTTTCACTGCACATCTCGTATGTGTATATGACGAATAAATTTGACTTGACTTGGTTAGTTGGTCGATTTCACTTCTATACTGACTCACCACCATCTGTGATTCGTCCAACAGTGGTGTCGTCGGCGAACTTGATGATGGGGTTCGCACTGTGTTCAGCTACACAGTCATGAGTATAGAGTGAGTAGAGCAGGGGGCTTAGCACGCAGCCTTGAGGTGCTCCCGTACTGATTGTTAATAAAGATTAAGTATTTCTTCCAATTCGAACAAACTGTGGTCTGTGGATGAGGAAGTTGAGGATCCAATTGCAGGGGGATATCCGCAGAGACCCAGTTCCGTAAGCTTGGTAACCAGCTTGGAGGGGATGATAATATTGAACGTCAAGCTGTAGTTTATAAAAAACAACAGCCTGACGCAAGTATTTTTATTGTCCAAGTGGTCCAGAGCGGAGTGGAGAGCCAGTGAGATCGCATCCTCCGTTGACCTGTTGTGGCAGTAGGCGAAATGTAGTGGGTCGAGGTTCTTGTCGAGGTTGGAGTTGATGTGCACCATAACCAACCTCTCAAAGCACTTGTAATCACCACAGACATAAGTGCCACTGGTCGATAGTCATTGAGGCACGTCACCTTACTCTTCTTGGGCACCGGTATTATTGATGCAGGTGGGAACCTCAGACCACAGAAGTGAGAGGTTGAAAATGTCCGCAAAAACTCCAGCAAGTTGGTGTACACAGGTTTTGAGAACACGACCGGGTATACCATCAGGTCCAGGCGCTTCCGAGGGTTCACCCCCCTGAAGGATCTTCTGACTGTGACTGTAATACCATCACGGCGAATGGGGGCTCGGGAAGGCACATCAGTGTTCCCCCTATCAAAGCGTGCATAGAATGCATTGAGCTCGTCATGGAGTGCTGCCTCCTGATTTCGCCTTGTAGGAGGTGTTGGCATTCAAGCCCTGCCACAGTTGTCGAACATCCGCCTCATCCTCAAGCTTAGAGTAGAAGTCCCTTTTGGCCTTTTTGATGGCCTTGTCAAGGTCGTATCTGGACATAGACCTCAGCGTCACCAGATCTGAATGTCCGGGATCTGGTCTTCAGAAGAATGCGGATCTCATGGTTCATCCAAGGCTTCTGGTTAGGAAGCACTCGGAAGGTTTTTGTTGGAACACAGCCCTCCACACATTTCCTTATGAAATCTGTAACGACTGTGGCGTATTCATTCAGGTCCGATGCCCAGTCTTTGAACATTGCCCAGTCTACAGACTACAAGCAGTCCTGTAGTTGTTCCTCTGCCTTCTCAAACACATTGGAGCACAGTATTTTTGTTTGCAAGGCTACATTTTACAACCTAAATCACTTCCAGGACAGCTTTTTTTTTCAAGCCATTTAGAAAGATTAAAGTGCCATGCCATTTTGTTTCAAAAACTCGCTGTTTACACCTTCCTTCCAAATATTTCTCATTCCTCTGGCAAGACACTGGACAAATTTCATCCAGTTCCAACTCACTTCCACCCCGTCCAACATCAATAACCATTGTACATCATGTACATATGCCGATATGAGCCAAAAATGGGCAGGAAGCTATTGTTGGAATGATGATTCCAGGAATTTTACATCTTACAAAGCATGTAACAGCTCTTTAAGAGATCTTCAGGCATATATCTTCAGGCATTCAGGGTTATAGGGACAGATCTATGCCCTCTAGTGCAGTAGTTGGATTTGGCCCAACAAGAAAAAGAAATCATGACATCGATTTGAACCCAACTCTACCCTGCAGCTTTCGCAGTGCTTCTCCTAAACCCTTAATTTCCTTTATTCTTTTTTTCTTAATGTTGCATTTCTTTCCCTACCAACATACATATGATTTATATAACCAATTATTTAATACAATTTAAATACCTAAATAAAAAATGTTAACACAATTTGATATCCAATTTTTCCTATTTCGAATGAAAAATCATTCAAGTCAAGTCAATTTTATTTCTAAAGCACATTTAAAAACAACTCTTGTTGACCAAAGTGTTTTACATTAGTGCAGGTACTAACTTACTACAAACAGTGGTACATAGATCAACAATACATACATAAATACATACAGCGCTCCCTCAGAGGACCCCAAGAAAGGCTTGAGAGTAGAAATAAGTTTTAAGTCTAGACTTAAGAGTTGATGGAGGGGGCAGTTCTGATGGGAAAAGGGATGCTGTTCCACAGTCTCGGAGCTGCAATCGCAAAAGCGCGGTCGCCACAGAGCTTATGCCTAGACCACGGGATGTTCAGTAAGTCGGCCGATCTGAGGGACCTGGAGGTGGTATGGTGGGGGCGAGCCCATTAAGGACTTTGTAAACACAAAGGAGCTTCAAATTGATTCGGAACCGCACTGGGAGCCAGTGGAGAGAGGCCAGATTTGGGGTGAAGTGGTCCCTTTTCCGGTTGCCCGTCAGGAGTCTCGCTGTGGCCTTTTGAACCAATTGCAGGCGGGACAGGGATGATTGGCTGATGCCAGTGTAAAGGGAGTTGCAGTAATCAAGACGGGTGGAGATAAATGAGTGGATGATCTTTTCGAGGTCGTCAAATCGGAGGAAAGGTTTTATTTTTGCTATCGTTCGAAGCTGGAAGCTAGCTTTTACCACGGCATTGACTTGTTTGTCATATTTCAACCTGGAGTCAAATATCACGCCAAGGTTTTTGACGTGAGGTTTGAGTAACGGTGTAAGGCTACCGAGGCTGCCTGCTATCATTTTGATGGATTCCGAGGGGCCGAGTAGGATGACCTCAGACTTACTCTCGTTTAGTTGGAGGAAGTTCCGGGCCATCCAACACTTTATATCCTCGAGGCATTGACCAGAAACATTCAATTCTGTTTCTCTCTTCACAAAAGCTGCCCGACTTGAAAAGTATTTCCAGTCGGTTAGAGTTTTATTTGTTGTTAATTTTTTTTTTTTAAATCATTCCTTCATTATTACCACATCAAAATTCAGGAACTCCCAAGCTAACATTGCTGCAGGAATACTTTCATCAACAATGACCTCAATTACTCTTTTCGAATGGCACCTAAAAATCAGCATTACATGTTAACTAAGCACAGAATTCAACATATATGAATATTAAAACCATCACTGCCCTTCTGTTTCAAATTATCCAAAGGTTTTCACCAGATCTACAAGAAGATGAAATAACTAATAAATTATTTGATCTAATGTGTCATAATTGAGTTCAGTTTACCTCTTCACATTGCCATTGAGGACTAGCACATAGCTGCTCGGCTGTTTTCCTGCCACACAAACATCGTTGCCAGCTGACGCGAGGACACTCTGGACAATTTCCTATAAAAAGCATTCAAGGGCAATTTTTGATATTTTTAATTTCAAACCACAGCATTTAATTTTTTATTTAGTCACAATCACGATAGAGCTGAATTTTTATTTATGTCAGGCATAGGCCATTATTTTAACATTCCCTCAAATCAATTATCTAATTCTAATAAATTATGTACAGGTGCAGGCATCTATTTAATCTTGTTTTGATGGGCAGAATAAAAAGCAAATTTTAAATTACTCAACTCATATGTTTTTTTTATTTTGAAGCCACAAGAATTCATCAAGATAGGATTTGGAAATATGTAGTGGGTTTTACGTTCGGTTAAATACATTTTCTGGCCATTTCCTCCCCACCCCTCCCGCCACACCATCTTACTTAACACTTTCAAAGAGTTAGATTTAGCTCAGAGCTAAGGAAATCAAGGCATATGGGGATAAAGCCGGAATTGGGTACTGATTTTCGATGATCAGCCATGATCATATTGAATGGAAGTGCTTGCTCGAAGGGCCGAATGGCTTACTCCTGCACCTATTTTCTATGTTTATGTTTCATCTTTTACCCTCAAGAGTGGAAGGAGTGCGAGTACGTGATGGACACGTGAACTATCCATTGTTATTTCCTCACAACAAACAAGGAGGCCATTCATCAACGATTGTGTCCATACCACTGGCAACTTTAGACCTATGCTCCTCTGCCAGTGATGTTCAGTCCAGGATCATGGTGGAATGCAAAGATATCTACTTTCTTTGATGAACTGCCATATATCTCTCCAGCTCCTCTAGTCTCATTTTCATTACCATGCAAATAATTTACAGATTTCTTTTTACCTAATTAATCAGCTATCCAGGAAATACTTGCCTGAATCCTTTCAATCAAGTTTCCACCTACACCATAATATCAACATGGCACCAATAAAAGTCTGTGCTTTTAAAAGCCTCCAGGTTCATCTTGTCTACAATCAATGATGCAGTCAATCAAAGCATCCTTCTCTGCTATCTCTCCTGGCTCAGCCAGCAGAGTGGATTATATTTCTTTATTTCTATTCGTATCAATCTAGTTTTATCCAGAGAATCACCCTTCCCCTACCTGTGTTATCTCAGTGTATCCCAGAACCGATCCTTAACCTTCACACAAGAGCTGTCCTTCTGCAAAGCACTGAAAAGCAGTTTCCATGATTGCTGATGTTACAGTTTTACCTCACCTTGTCAACATTTCATATTGCTATTCTCTTATTACCAAATGTTGGCAGCCATCCTTTCATCTGCGCCAGTCCAAAGCTGTGAAATTCCTTTCCTAAAGCACTCCACCTCATCCTCCACCTTTAGGATTCTTCTTAAAACCTACCAAATTAGCCTTAACTGATGCTTTATCATTAAGAATCTGTAGCGGGATAACCTATCCTTCATACTCATCCACGGGAAAGCCCAATTGCAATTTAACCTATATCAGCTGGTTGGGAGAATATTCAAAACAGAGACTTAATTGACCTTGCTGAGATTAAATGGCACCCCTGAATAATAGATATCACTTAAAATGTCGCTATGTATTTGGTTTCCAAACTCAAGGTCCAAAGAAAACAAGATATAATCAGTTATCGTTTTACATCTATGCCCCATTTAGATCAGGTATTAATACGATATAACTTTATTAATCCCAGGAGGAAAATTGGACAAAGGGACAAAGGACATTTATTGTCACATACACCAATTGGTGCAGTGAAATTTGAGTTACCATGCAGCACACAGATAAGATAAACACAACACTTTAGAATTTAACATACAACATGAATCAACGTTTCCCACTGTGAAGGAAGGCAATAAAAGTTCAGTCCTCTTCCTCTCGTTCACTTGTGGTCGGGGCCTATTGAGGCCTCCGCAGTCGCCGCAACGGTGGCCCGATGTTTCAGGCCCTCTCGCCGGATGATAGTACTCTGGCGTCGGAAGAACACTCTCAGCGGCTTGGAGTTACCGAATCAGCCAGTTCCTACCTGAGACTGCGGCTCCCAAAGTCCACAGGCGGAGCTCCAACACTCGCGACCTTGGCAAAAGATCCCAGGCCTCTACAATGTTAAAGTCAACGCCGCCCGCGGCTGGAGACTCCGCAGACCACAGCTCCGCGGTGTTAAAGTCGGCAGTCCCAGCACTCCGGAGCTTCCAACACGGCAACCCTAGTAAGGCACCGGCCACTCCGCACTTCAGTGCTGTGCCGTCGCTGAAGCTGAAGCTCTGGCCGGTCTCTGGCAGGAAAGGCTGCGCCAATCCAGATGGAAGACCGTGAGGGGGCGAAGATGCGGCTCGAGGGAAATACGCATCCTTGACCCAGGTAGCGACTGTGAAAAACAGATTCCCCTCCCCCCCCACATAAAAAGACTAAAAGACCTCCACAACAAAACTATTAAGAGACTAAAAATTAAAAAAAGGATGAAAGTACAAACAGCTGCCACACTTGATGGCGCCACCACTTGATGGCGCCACCACTCGGAGAGTGATCTGCCAACAATCATAAAACACAAGATACATTAAATTAAAGTGACAAGTGAAAAGGATTGGGAATGTGCAAAGATTGGGGGAGGGGTGGGGGGGAGAAGGGGAGTCAGTCTACCTCACGACAGGAGGGGGAGTTGTGCAGTTTGATAGCCACTGAGAAAGAGGATCTCCTGTGGCGTTCTGTACTGCAATCTTGATAGAACCAGTCTGTTGCTGAAGGCACTCCTCAGGTTGGCCAGTGTGTCATGGAGGGGGTGAGCCGTATTGTCCAAGATGCTCCGCAGTTTGAGGTTCCTCCCCTCTAAGATCACCTCCCATGAATCCAACTCCACCCCCAGGTCAGAGCCAGCCTTCCTGATGACCTTGTTAATCCTGTTGGCGTCCACGGCCTTCGCCCAGCTGCCCTAGCACACGACAGCGAAGAAGATGGCACTGGCTACCAACGATTGGTAGAACATCTGCAGCGTCTTACTGCAGACATTGAAGGTGCGGAGCCTTCTGAAAAAGTACATCTGGCTCTGTCCCCTCTTGTACAGGGCCTCAACATTCCTGGACCAGTCCAGTTTACTGTCCAGGTAAGCTCCAAGGTATTTGTGCTCCTTGGTAAACACCACATCCACACCATTGATTGAGATAGGGGACAGGGATGTTCCTCTCCTCCTAAAGTCCCCCATTAACTACTTAGTCTTGTCGGTGTTAAGCTGCAGATGATTCAGCCCACACCACTCAACAAAAATTAATACAAATATACGTCAAAAATTAAAATATCATATTCTTTTCAGTTAAAATTAAAGCAGATGGATTCAAATTGAGAAGCACAATGCTTTGCCTATACTAAGTATATATATGTCATACTACGTTTACTGAAAATTACATACAGGAGTTTATGCCACAGACTAACCTGCATGACATAAATGTTCACATTTATGCTGTCCACAAGATAACAAGCGACCACACGGCCGCTGACAGGACCATCCCTTAGCACTGCATCGCCTGGATATTGCTTTAGCTTTTTCACAGTAGCACGTTATAGAGACCATCTTTGGACAAGGTGGGCAGGGACCTAAATTAGAAACACAAACATCATTCTTAATTATGACTAGGTTTTATTAAGATTGTGCAAAAATCAATTAGCCTATTCTAAATTACTTTACCAGGATGGCATAAAAGAAGACACTTGTGTCCACATAAAGGCTTAAATTCTTTGTCACAAACTTGGCCACAGGAATGAGGGACAAGCCAAGGGTCTTGTGGTGGATCTTCAACTTTTCGACAGTAACAGTAGTATCTTGTCGGAGTTTGAGATTGTTCATATTGATGCCTACATTTAGGACTAAATAGAAAATCCAACATTAATTTCCTGAATTGCCAGAAATTTTGTATACATTGATTTCTACTTACAATTGTTTCTAAAAAAATAAACTATAGTATCCAGCATTTTGCACATAAACATGGTTTGTATTGTGGTACCCAAAATAATGAATATAGCAAAGTTATTTAAAATAGGATTATTCAAAGCCCACATATTCAATATTAATATATTTTATTAAATGTTTATTTTAAACAGTTTTAAGAATTATCTCCAACAGAATCTAGTTACATGCTTCATAAGATTGTTGAAAAATATACAATTGAATGTTGATTCACAAATATCTGCACAGTCGATAAAAGTCCTGAGTGACTGGTCCACTGCATTTTGCATAATGGAAGCTAATAAGAGCTTCTGCCTCAATTCTTTAGCAACCTGGATTCAATCCCAATCGCCAGTGCTGTCTAGGTGGAGTTTGCAAGTTCTGCCTTTACCTGCTGGGGTTTTCTGCAGGTTTCTTCCCACAAGTCAAAGATAAACAGATTGGTGTGCTGGAGACACAAGAAACTGTGCTGGAATCCTAGCAAAAGTCAATGTGTCGGGGAACTCAGTGGATCAGCCAGGGTCAGAAGGGAATGAGCAGATGATGTTTCGGTCTGGACACTTTAACAGACAAATGGATTGTTGTATTGATTATCACTGTAGATTATCCCTGGTGCATGAGTGGTAGAATCTGTGGAGAGTTTACAAGCATGCAGGGAGAACAAAATATAACTCACATAGGATTAGTGCAAAATGGGCTAAAAATGATTAACATGACAAAAAAAATGGAGATTTCAGGGTAACAATAGGGTCCAAATTAAAGAAGGGCTGTGCGGACTAAATGGCAAATTATCCTAGACCTGCAGGTGACTATTAACATTGGACTCCTAATTAACTGAGTTAGTCACTAATTCACAAGATAACTTTATAACATGCAATAAATATACAATATTGAAACAAAGACCATCAGTTGAGTAAATATCCAATGATTACCATGGCCATGGATGATCATTTTTTCCAAAATCATCATCCAGCACTGAGGATACAAGGAAAATGCTGTCTTTTGCCCACTTTTGAATACATGGCATGTGAAATATGCAATAACAACGAAAACAACTCCAAACCTAAAGAGGAAACAAATCAAATCATTAATTTAAAATAAAAATTTGAGTTTTAAATAAGATGTTTGAACAGTTAATGAACAAAGATATATTTGCATATTTTAAACCATGGTCACCCTCAAGAGAATTGTTTGATTAATAGGCTCTCAAATAATAAAATAAATATTAATTCATAAACACCGTCAACAAACTTGCTAATAAAGGAGGCAATGAATAAATAAAATATGTGTGCACAGGTCAAGTCAGTGGATATATATATATATATTTTAATATATTTTTATTAGAAGCAAACACATATTATGGTAAAAACATTTCATATGTATCAATCATACATTATTAATATTACCAATTGTGGATTCATTCTGCTTCTAATTTTTTTTTATAGATAGAAAGTAAGAAAGGAAAAAAAAACACAAATGTTAAGATTTTAAAAAAAAAGAATGGAATGCTTTACTAATAATACATCATTGGTGTTATGTGTTCGAAGATTATAAAGTATAACTTTTCATCTACTGAGTTCAAGTTTCAGTTAGGTTCCCGTGCCGAACCAATCTAACCCTTCAAATAATCGATGAATGAAGACCATATTCTAACACAAAGTTCTTGTTTGTCCTTTAAGACAAATCTGATTCTTTCCAGGTGTAGGGTCTCCGACATTTCCATAATTCACATTTTAATTGTGGGGGTTGTAGGGCCTTTCCAAAATGTTAATATTAATTTCTTCCCAGTTATTATACTGTGGTCTAGAAAGTTTCTTTGACTTGTTGTGAGTGTTAGACTTTGTTCTGATATTCCAAGTATTATCAGTTTTGAGTTGGGATCGAATTTAGTATAAACAACTTCAGAAATTATTCTAAAAATATCAATCCAGAAATTTTTGATTTTTATACAATTTGCAAAAGTATGTGTTAAAAGTTAGCCTCGAGACTTCCGGTGGCGTCAATGGTGGGTTGAGAGACACTGCTGCTTTCCTCTGCTCCCGAAGAATGCTTTAATGTGCTAAAATACGAGTAGGAAGATGGGGAGTTCTAAAAATAACTACCGGAGCTGTTATTTAACTGTGTGTTATCAGAAATCCTGCTGATAACGGAGAATAACGGCAGTTTTAAATGAAAAAAGGGAAACCTCGCCAGAAGCCTGCAAAAGCTGTTGCAAGACCTGCTACAAGAGCCTACTTGACAAAACCTGGAAAGACTCCTCAATCCCCTCAAATATCAGCTGGAAGCTCAGAAGAAAAAGCTGACTCGAAATCCTTCCACAGAAATGACTTCAATGGAGTAACAAAGGGAACAAATGGAACAACTGGAAAAGTCAGTATTAGCTTCAGTCACTGAAATTATTTTTAAAGTGATACGAGAGGGGAATGTCGCGCTGGAGAAAAGCCTCTGAAAAAATTAAACAAGGTAATGATATGCTGGTGGGGAAACTTGATGACTTAACCAAACGTGTGGTCGAGATTGAGGAAAAAACAAAAAAATTAAGCGGGTTGATAAGGACTGTAATAAAAATCTAGATGCAATGTTTAATTCTACTGATGCGGCTATGGAAGGAATGGATAATACGATAACCGAGATGACTAAGGAGATAAAGAGACTAAAAAAGGAACAAGAAAGCACTGGGAGGGAACTTGCTAAAATGAAGAATAAATGTATGGACTTGGAAGCGAGATCGAGGAGGCAAAACCTGAGAATAGTTGGAGTAAAAGAAGGAGAGGAGAGTGGACAAAATCTTCAGGAGTTTGCTGCCAACTTACTCAAACAAGTACTTAAGCTGCCTGAAGCCCCGAGAATAGATATGGCTCACCGGGTCCGACGTAAGGCTCAAGCAAGCCCAACTGCCCCCCCCCCCCCCCAAGACAGATTATTGTGAAATTCTATGACATCTAAATGGTGGCCGATTAGGAAAAGGGGTGATGCAGCGAGACCTGGTTGTCATGGTACACCAGTCATTGAAAGTAGGCATGCAGGTGCAGCAGGCAGTGAAGAAAGCAAATGGTATGTTAGCTTTCATAGCAAAAGGATTTGAGTATAGGAGCAGGGAGGTTCTACTTCAGTTGTATAGGGTCTTGGTGAGACCACACCTGGAGTATTGCGTACAGTTCTGGTCACCAAATCTGAGGAAAGACATTATTGCCATAGAGGGAGTGCAGGGAAGGTTCACCAGACTGATTCCTGGGATGTCAGGACTGTCTTATGAAGAAAGATTGGATATACTCTCTAGAATATGGGAGATTGAGAGGGGATCCTATAGAAACTTACAAAACTCTTAAGGGGTTGGACAGGCTAGATGCAGGAAGATTGTTCCCGATGTTGGGGAAGTCCAGGTCAAGGGGGAAATCCTTTAAGACCGAGATGAGAAAGATTTTTTGCACACAGAGAGTGGTGAGTCTCTGGAACTCTCTGCCACGGAGGGTAGTTGAGGCCAGTTCATTGGCTATATTTAAGAGGGAGTTAGATGTAGCCCTTGTGGCTAAGGGGATCAGGGGGTATGGAGAGAAGGCAGGTATGGGATACTGAGTTGGATGATCAGTCATGATCATATTTAATGGCGGTGCAGGCTCGAAGGGCCGAATGGCCTACTCCTGCACCTAATTTCTATGTTTCTATTTCAACCCTGGAAGGAATTATGAAACAGACTCCATATGGAGTGAATTTGATGTTTGGAGAAGATAAACTAAGATTCTTCAGTGATTTTCCTGCTGAAGTCATGGAAAAGAGGGACAAGTTTACAAAGACGAGAAGGCTACTGAAAGAGGTTTCGGGAGTAGATATGGGGTAGTATATCCCGCGAAATTGAGAATTATTTATAACTCTGTTGAACGTGCATTCACGGATCCAGAAGAGGCATTTAAATATGCACAAAGTTTCACAGAGGAGGTCTACTGATCATCAGGAGTCGGTCTCCCACAATAACACAGAGGAGAAGCGGCGAAGAAAGGACTGTGTTTTTTTTTTTAACATACAAAAAAGACTGCTCTGGTTAAGATGGCAAATTTTCCTCGAGGCTTTGTCTAGACATTTTATCTTTGGAATGTTAACTCAAGGTCGGATTTTATGTTTCACTTCAACAAAGGATTGGAAAAGAAGAAAAACTGTGGTGGGGAAAATAACAAAAAAAACAAACGGAATTTGAGAATATGGAAAAATATTATCAATGGACTTGTATATAGAAATTTATGATTTAAGAAACACACAATTACATACTAACATAAAATATAACTAATAAAATTGTGTAATATTAAGGCACAGCGTAATAATGGCTGATGTTTATTTCATGATGTTAATTACTTGCTAAATATAAGAATAACAATATGATTGATAAGTATTAATAATATACTAACAAATTTTATCTAGATCTAGTCTAAACTGTGCGTAAAGGGGGGGGGGGGAGGAGACTCAGATACTTGGAAGTTATCCTAGGGTCTGAATCTGGTTAACCCCTTGGAACCTGCTATTGTCTGATACAAAAGTTTGAGACTTAATTGTAATAGTTCTTGGCATATCGGTGGATATCGATATATAACTAACATAATTACTGTTATATCTAAGTATATACTTAATGTTGGAAACTATTTTTTATTCTGTTTTTCCTCTCTGAAGATACACTCCAATAGATAGATTAGAAATGTATTTGATATATATTTTTTTACTTTGTATTGCTTTCTCTTCCAATTAATAATAATTGGTCAAGGGGGCAGAGCGAAACATAAAAACACCTACGGAAGTCAACAAGAATTTTTCTACCACCTGTTGGTGGTTTGTTTTTAATTATAATATCTTTATTTTTGGATATTATAATATCACTTTTTGTTTGTTAATTATCTTTTCACGGCTTTACACTTTCTGGTCTTTTTCAAGGTCTACTCTGAAGGGGAGATGCCAACAAAACTTAACAGCTGGGGATGACCATCCTTCACCTAGAGTTATGAGCTTCATGGTTGCACCATATGAAGTAAAGGTATTAACATGATCCATAATGCAAGACGATAAACAAAAGAAAACTGGAGGAATCACATTCTGTAGCTGGAGTATGAGGGGCGCTAATGAACCAATTAAAAGGGGTAAGATGGGGTGTACACAAAAAGCTGGAGAAACTCAGCGGGTGCAGCAGCATCTGAGGAGCGAAGGAGATAGGCGACGTTTCGGGTCGAGACCCTTCTTCAGACTGAACCAATCAAAAGGGGTAAGATCTTTGCCCAATTAAAAGCTCTAAACAGTGATATCATTTTTTTTTACAAGAAACCCATCTGAAACATCAAACACAGATAAGACTGAAGGCAAATTGGATTGGGCAAACATACCACTCTTCATTTACTTCTAAATCTAGAGGCACAGCTATTATCATTCGTAAAGGAATACCATTTAAATTGAAGAATACCATAGCAGATTAAGAGGGGAGAAATTCATTCTACTCCACTTACTTTGATAAATATTTATGCTCCTAATTTTGACAACCCCCAATTCTTTAGTAAAATTCTGGATACAATTTCAGAACTTAACTATCAAAATGTGATAATAGGGGGAGATTTGAATTGTGTTTTAGATCCATATCTGGATAAATCAGCAAAACAAAAAAGGATTAACATAAGAATCAAATACACAGGACTAGATGTTAAGAAGTCCCTTGTGCCAGTAGGTGGGGAGCATTTCACGACATTCATTGATTGCTGAGAGTGGTGGACGCTCAACATCAGGGGGGGGGTACGTATACGTATATCTTGGCCTGGGTAACCTTCAGGACAGCTGGGCACAGGACACATCATCAGTAGTGTACCCTTGCATCACTGGGTGTTTCGGCCTTTTATCACTATAAATCTAAAACTAGTGAACTCCTAAATACACACATGAAAAATACCAACATAACAGATGTATGGAGGATCGCTAACCCAGTAGGTATGGAATATTCATTTTATTCAACGGTACATAAAACATATTCACGTATTGATTATGTCTTAGTGTACACAAAATTAATTCCATATACATATAATTCTAAATATCATAATAGTATTATTTCTGATCATTCCCCTTAACTTTTTCTTTAAAATTATAAGGAATGCCTGATAAAAAATCCTTCTGGAGGTTTAAACCCCCAAATCGTAAACAACTCACAAGGTTGCACATATTTAAAAGAGCAGATTATATTCTTCTTTAAGACAAATGATACACCAGACACTTCACCTTCCTTATTATGAGAAACTTTTAAGGCATTTATTAGATGCCTTAACTACAATTTCATATCAAGCTTTCCAAAATAAAAAGAATAACACTGAACAATTGCAGTTAGAACAAGAAATTAGACAATTAGATTTAGAAAATGCCAAGGAATCAACTATAGATAAACATAATAAGATAACAATACTAAAATATAAATTAAATAAAATTTTATCGGCCAGAATAATAAGATTATTTCAAATTACAAAACAAGAAAATTTTGAATTTGGTGATAAACCACATAAACTCTTAGCACGCCAACTGAAAAAACGGGAAACAGAAAATACAATTACTAAAATTAAATCGGACAAAGGGGAATTACTAACACTACCTAAAGATATTAATAAAAGATTTGCTCAATTTTATCAAAATTTATATACATCGAAAATCTCTGCAAATAATACCCAAATTACAAATTTCTTAGACAATTGTAATCTACCAAAATTAAATATGGTGGAACAAGAGGGATTAGGAGCTCAGATTACACTTCAGGAAATAGAAAAAACAATAAATTCGTTGAAAAATGGCAAAACGCCAGGACCAGATGGGTTTAGTTCTATAAAAGATTCTACGAGATAATTTCTCCACGCCTGCAAGATTTATAGATACACGCTTTTAAAGAAAACAAACTTCCAGAAACACTGAGTCAACTATTACACTTATACCAAAAAAGGATAAAGATCTAGAAGACCCAGGCTATGAGCCATAGCACTCCTAAATACAGATCAAAAAATATTACCAAAGGCCCTAGCGAGAAGATTGAGTAAATATGTTAGCAAACTAATACACCTGGACCAAACAGGGTTTACACCAAAGAGATACTCATTTAACAATTTGATAAGGCTGTTTAATAAAATGTACTCACATAATACTGGAGAAGAACTAGCAATTATTTTATTGGATGCAGAAAAAGCTTTTGATCAAGTAGAATGACAATATTTATTCAAAGTATTGCAAAAATTTAACATGGGCCACATCTAACTCCCTCTTAAATATAGCCAATAAACTGGCCTCAACTACCTTCTGTGGCAGAGAATTCCACAGATTCACCACTCTCTGTGTGAAAAAAGATCTTCTCATCTCGGTCCTAAAAGACTTCCCCCTTATCCTTAAACTGTGACCCCTTGTTCTGGCGTTCCCCAACATCGGGAACAATCTTCCTGCATCTAGCCTGCCCTACCCCTTAAGAATTGTGTACGCCTCTATAAGATCCCCCTTCAATCTCCTAAATTCAAGCGAGTACAAGCCGAGTCTATACAAGCCGAGTCGATCCGATGTCCTTAATAGGCAGAATAAATGCGATAAAAATGATCTTCTTACCACAATTACTGTACCTATTTCAATCTATACCAATATACTTAACAAAAAAATTATTTAAAAAACTAGATTCTGATATTATAAACTTCATATGGGATTATAAATCACACAGAATTGAAAGAAAACACTTGTGTAAATCTAAAGAATCAGGGGGACTGACACTCCCTAACTTATTGTATTACTATTGGGCAGTGAATATTAAAAATATAATCTATTGGTTGGACAGTTCTGCCCAACAGGTAGATTGGATAAGAATGGAGAAAGAGGATTGTTCCCCTTATAATATAGGAGTGATCCTTCTTTCCCCGATGAAACTGAACAATATAATATATAAGAAGAATCCAATTATTCACAGTACAATACGAATTTAGAAACAAATAAAATTAACTTTAAAATCAAGAAAATTATCGCTTCTTTCTCCAATAGCTAATAATCCCTCATTCAAACCATCTATTATTGATAAAACGTTTAATCAATGGGAATAATAGGAATTAAAATGATGGGAGATATGTATGAAATGGGAACACTTTTATCATTCCAACAATTACAACTAAAATATAATTTGAAAAGTAATCAATATTTCAAATATCTTCAAATTCAAGATTATTTGAAAAAATATATACAAGGATATCAAACTCTAACCCCAGGTTTATTAGAGGAAGGAATGAATAGAAAGGCAGAGTCAAGCAATTTAATATCTTACTTATATAATATAATTCTAAATATAGAAACACCAACGACAGAGGCAATTAGAAGGGACTTGGAACAAGAGTTATTGATAAAAATTCCGAACGATAGATGGGAAAAAAATCTATTATATGTAAATAAATGTTCAATTAATGGAAGACATTACCTAATTCAATTTAAAATCTTACATAGATTATATTATTCGAAAACTAGACTGAATAAAATATTTTCAAATGTTTCCCCCATCTGTGACAAATGTCTAACTCAAAATGCCACTACAGCACATTCCTTTGTCTCTTGTACAAAACTGCATAAATTTTGGAATGAAAGTTTTGGAATTTTCACAAAATTGAACACCAATACAGAACTGATTATCTTTGGATCAATGGAAGAGTGAAGTAAACTAACTATATTCCAAGAAGCTTTGCTTAATTACGGTTTAATAACAGCAAAAAAACTAACACTCAAATTTTGGAAAAACGCAACCACGCCAACATTCAAAATGTGGATTTCAAATATGTCGGAAATGCTACATCTTGAAGAAATGAGATTCCCCCTACTAGGCAAAGTAGACCAATTCTAAAAGACTTGGTCTCCTTTTATCAACTTTTTACAAGCATATGGTGCAACATAACATAACCTTAGAAATTAAATGGTTTAGAACCGGGTGACAGATGGGCAAAAATACGAAATAGGTAGATCTCTCTTTTCTCTACTTTCTCCTTTTCTTTCAATCTTTTTAGCTTCTCATCTCTGTCCTTTATTTCTTTTGCTATCTGTCTCTACTCGCTTGTCTATCTATTCCGACATTTTATATTTCTTTTTTCTCTCACTGTTCTTTTATTATTAAATTAAAAATACGAAGTTGTACAAGAATGGAAATATGTATTTATGTATTAGGTACTCAAGTACCACACTATTGTACTTACTTCTAACAAAAATAAACAACAACAAAAAGTTAGCCTCTAGATGCTGACATTTATCGCAGATAGGCAAGATATGTGGGAAAATTCTATTTAGTTTTACTTTAGAGTAGTGTAATCTGTGTAATACTTTAAATTATATTAAAGCATGTCTGGCATTTAACGAACATTGATGTGTATTTGGAGACTTTTGTCCAAAATATCTTTCGTTATAGGTTGGCCTAATTCATTTTCCCATGTATGTCTATATCATTCCATTGATGGGACATCGCTATCTAAGAGGGTATTATAAATATAAGTTGTTAATCTTTCTGTATTAGGATGTTTATTCAAACATTTATCAAGGATTTCTGGTTCCCTACTTCTATAATTTTGTGTATTAGATTTAACATAATCTCTAAGTTGTAGATATCTAAAAAAGTTATTTGAGTGTGGTCCATAAATCTGTTGTAGCTCCTGAAATAAAATAAAAATTCCTTTCTTATAAAGATGTCCCATACTTTTAGTTCCGTAATGTTTCCATTGTGTGAAACCTTTGTCCAGCATGGAAGGTTTAAATAAGGGATTGTTTACAATGGGAAAATAGAGTGTTATATTATCCAATTATAAAGCCTTTTTTAATTGTTTCCAGATTTGTATACCACTATGTATTATAGGGATTTCCCTATATGTTTTTTTGTGCAATTTTGTGGGTGCAAACATAATCGAACCAATTTCAAAGGGCAAACAATCTTCCTTTTCCATCCTTCAGTCAGTGGATATTTTTAAGGCAGAGATAGATAGATTTTTGATTAGTACAGGTGTCAGAGGTTATGGGGAGAAGGCAGGAGAATGGGGTTAGGAGGGAGAGATAGATCAGCATGATTGAATGGCTGTAAACATGATGGGCCCAATGGCCTAATTCTATTCCTATCCCTTATGAACTTTTTTAGGAAACCGTTGACATTCCCAAATCAAATTACAGATCTTCAGCTTATCCTAAGTTTTCTGAATGTCAATCACAATGTGATCATTAGGACGAATAAAAATATATGAAAAAAATATCTAAAATTAAGAACACATAAATTTGTGGTATAATATTTCACAGTACTCAAAGGATTATCTACAGAATAGGATTGACATTGTAAAAACATACTTCAATAACTTTTGAGATTTTAACTGTTACAATACTTACAGCTTGGTTCCTCTTTACAGAGGCAATGCAGATGAGACATGTTTGAGCCCCTGACTGAAATGCGTCATTCAAATATTGTTTTGTACGTTCCAGTTCTCTGGAAGACTCCTCACCTTTATAAAATCAAAGAATCAATTCATGAAGCAAGATAGTTTTAGTTTTGCAATCCATCTGGTATTAAGAGATGTTTTAATTTGTAAATGTTGATACATGTAATATTGATTCATCCATCTTAACCAAACATGAGAATGTAACTAAGTCTTTTACAATGCATGCACCCCATAAATCAGCATTAAAAAAAATTCATTCTGGTATGGCAATTGTGCACTACATTGTGCAGATCAAGGTAATGCCAAGACTTTACTTATGGCCCTGTCTCACGGTGCGAGTTGACCCACGAGGTACCCCAAGTGAAAGACTCGTGGTTGTGTACGAGACTTCAAGTTTATGATCAAGTGTTTAACAGAGTTCCCACAGGTATGTCATTGCTGCGATGTTCCAACTTCCTCTCCTGAGTTACCAAGTTCCTCTCCCGTTACTCTTAAGCCAACCGTGAATGAAGGTATGTTTAAATAAAGCAACAATGTTAAAGAAGACATCTCCATCCTGTGGCATTGAGTTACAGCGCGGCCGCATCTATTGATATGACCTACAAAGGGAAAATGCGCACCCTCCAGAAACCAATAACGTGGTAAGTGCATTTCCTGCCGCTTTATGTTTTTAAATACTGTATTTCCCGGCGTGGGGGGAGAGCTCCGTTCACAGTGTTTGGGAAGTCTAGCGTTGTGAAGGAGGGGATTGAGGTCAGTAACCCACTTGCCACGCTCCGGTCTGAGTGCAGGTAGATGGGACTACGTGAGAGTTAGTGTTCGGCACGGAGTAAAAGGGCAGAGATGGCCTGTTTCCGTGCTGTCATTGCTGTATGGTTTTATTGTGGCCGGGGAGTGCATTAGCTTGGGTGGCTGCCGCAGCACTCCGGGCACAGACAGCACAACTGGCCGCCACTTCCGACGAAGGAAGCAGTTCGGGTGACTGACTTTGAGCGGCCGCCGGGACCAGACAGCAGACAGCAGACAGCAGACAGCAGACAGCAGACAGATATATATATATTATATAATATATATATACACACACACACACATGTCCATGTGCTGTATATATACTTTGCGTGGTTCCTGGGTTGCCTACTGTTGGGTAACTCCGCGAAATATCATCCCCCTGCATTTCAAATCTAAATCTCTCGCCAATCCACAGCCTTCGACCGATTAACTAAAAATGTTGTTCTTTTTTAAGACCAAAATAAAATAGTTCTCGCGAATTCCAAGTTCCCGATTTGGGGAGCGGGGGAGGGAGAGTTGGCGAGTCGGTGAAAATACAGCTCCAGCTGGAATATAAGAAGAGATAAAACAAAAACACTGAAAGCAAATAGTAACTTAACAGCGGGAAGTAGGACATATGTGTGTGTGGTGTGCGCGCTACTGAATACTTTCTATCCAGTGACTCCGCTGCAAATTGCAATGCATACGCGTTTGATATTTAGACAAACTTATTTTTATTTCCAGTTTTGCATTTTTAGTTTGTTCCACACATTTAATTAGTTTTAATCCCTCCAGAAAAAACCTGAAAGTGGAGATGGTTCTCATACATAAAGCCCAAGAGATGGCTTCTTGATTCTAACGAGTGTTTGGGAAAAATAGACACAAAAAGCTGGAGTAACTCAGCGGGACAGGCAGCATCACTGGAGAGAAGGGATGGGTGGCGTTTCGGGTTGAGACCCTTCTTCGGACTGGTGTTTGGGAAACGTGGATTCGGTTTGTTTTCGGGGGGGGAGGGGGGAATACATTCGCCTTATTCTCTGATTTCAGGAATGAATGCATGTTGACACACATAACACAGAGAAGGGGAGATCGCTGCGTTTAGGTCTGAGGCGAAGGGAGCCAAGAAGTTCTCGATTTTCCCTGGCGATGGTTTCACTTTTTTTGCATTTTTCCTTCTCTCCTGCCGCCTGTCCCGCTGAGTTACTCCAGCTTTTCGTGTCAAAGTCGTCTTGTTCAATCTCATTTCATTGCAACTTTCAGCTCTGGATACCCCGCGTTGATCCGCGCGTATTTCAGCATTTATATTTCTCAAGCCTCTTTACCTCCCGGAGCCACGTGTAACTTAACCACATGTAATTACTCCAGCATTTTGTGTCTATCTTTGGTTCAGTCTTTACTCGAGCGAACAGATTATAAGAAAGTTCCCACGATAGACTCACGAGACACTAAGGTAAACGCACAGGCCACTACGTTATTACAACGAGTTTAAATGTTTCCATTTTTAACTTGAACAGTTAATTTGACTCGTGGAAAAAATCAAACATGTTTGATTTTTTTCACGAGTTAGCAAGTTTCCCGAGTACCTGCCGTTAGCGCCACGAGTCAATAAGTTGTTTGTGCGAGTTCCGAAGTTCCCACTACGTTAATTGTACGTGATTACCGTGAGTGAAAACTCGGGGTCACTCGTGGGTCAACTCGCACCGTGAGACAGGGGTTTTAGCCATTGCATTTTCAAAATCATTTAGAAATTCTCACAAGGTGTATTTGATCCATTTTTAACAAAAATTCTAATTTTATGTTAATGTTTCAAAGTTCACACTGAACAATAAGCATGTTTATAATTTATGATCCATTTTTTCACACATTGTACTTTAACCATTATTAAGTACATTTGTTTTATCTCACCTATATGATCTGAATATGAGGTAAATGTTGATGCAACAATTTTCCCTCGCTGGCTCTCAAAATCATCTCCTCCTTCTTCCTCAGAGGAAGTGTCTTCATCAGCAAACCTTTGAACTGCAGCTTGATTAGCCTTACGGATTTCTTCAAATCTTTTCAGTGATGATAGCTCTACCAAAAAAATATATATTATTATTAGAACTTAAATTGCAAGTGTTGTGTTCAATCATATGAACTTCCATTCACTCTTCTGATAATGTGTTAAATTCAAATTAAACCACCGGTGGTTTGAGAAACATCTACAAATATTATAGCTTTGTAAAACAAAACAGAATTATGAAAGCTATAATACTCATGGAAAGGTTAACACAGCAAGTTCAATAAACTTTTCACCCAGAGAGTTGCGAATGTGGAATTTTCTGCCACAGAAGGCAATTCACTGGATGTTTTCAAGAGATAGTTAGATACAGCTCTAAGGGCTAAGGGAATCGAGGGTTATGGGGAGAAAGCAGGAACGGGTTACTGATTTTGGACGATCAGCAATGATTATATTTAATGGCGGTGCTGGCTCAAAGGGCCGAATGACATACTCCAGCACCTATATTCCATGTTTCTAACTCTGGATGTCAAAAAATAGAGATGTTTGGATTTTAAAATACCCGTTCTAGTTTAAAGAAAGCATATGGGTGGGTGTGTTGGAAAGTATTTGAAAAGGAAATTAGGAGAGCCAAGAAGCGGTCAAAAATATAAATGACAGCAAGACTTTTTAAATATTTTGGTATTTTCCATAATATTATAAGAGAAAGAGGTTACTAATAGAAAGAACAAAGTCACGAGGGACAAAATGGCAATCTGTGCACACAGCTGGAAGACATGGGCGAGATTTTAAATGAATATTTCTGCTTAGTGATTACCAATGAGAAGGACATTGTTGTTGGAGAGTCCAGATAGTCAGACGGTGGAATTCTAGAATAGGTTACCATTAAAAAGATGTTTTCACTGCACATTTCACCTGTAGGTGCAGTGAAATGAATTTGCCAGCAGCGATACACTTAAAAAGAACACACAATACACAATAAAATTTAATACAAACATCCACCAGTCAGCCAGTCCTCCTCCTTGTTCACCCATGGTCGGGGCCATAAATCCTCCGTAGTCGCCCCTATCGACGGCCCGATGTACAGGCCCTCTCGTCGGGATGAATGAAACTCCGACGTTGTTACGTTCGAAAACACTCCGCAGCTTGGAGGTCCCAAATCAGCACTTTCCTACCGCGGTTTCAGGATATTATAGGCCACAGGCCGCGGTCGGAACTCTTCTCCAACGATCCCCGGCAAGGGATCCCAGGCTCCGGATGGTATGTCCACGCCACGCCCGCGGCTAGAAGCCCCGCAGACCACAGTCCCATGATGCCAAAGTCACCAGGCCAGCATTCGGAGCACTCCTCTCTGGCGATCCCCGGCAAGGGTTCGCCCTCTCCTCGATGGAAAGTCCACACTGCGCCTGCTGCCGATGCTCCAGACCCGACTCCGTGAAAGGCTGCTCCAATCCATTTTGTTAGGCCGCGAGGGATGCAGCATAGAAAAAAGTCGCCTCCCCGTGGAGGAGGCGACTGAAAACGGTTCTCCCCTTTCCCCTCCCCACCACCCCCTAACACAAGACACACCGAGAGACACCCAACCCAACACTAGACACACCAAAAAAACCCCCAAAAAAAGCAGAAATAACAAACACGCTGCTGGCAGGGCAGCCGACTCAAAGTGTCCCCACCGTCCAAGGTACAGTCTTTTTCTGCATACTGATCAGAGATTATTGCCATACACAAGCCCAATCCCCGGTTAGCACATAATGCAAAGAAACAGCCCACCAAGTCAATATGCAAGTCGCCAGGTTTTGACGACATTTCACTGTCCCAGCTGCAGCTGGTCATGAAGGCCTGTTGCAGCCATCGTCATTATCCTGTCGCCCAGCGAACCGTCCTTCTCCATGCCCAGCCATCTTCAACCTTGGTGTCCCAATAAGCCTCATCCTTGATGGTGCAGACGGTAAAGAGGCTGTCCCACTGTGGCGACTTAATCTGCGAGTTTCGACGCGTTTGCCCTTGACTCAAACTCTCAGCATGGTCAGCACAAGGTCCTATGTGGTCACTGGAACTCTCCTTCATGCTCGAGGTCCCGAATACCCGTGACCTCAGCTAGGTAGCTGAAATTTTTTTAGCATGTTGAAACATTTTCCGCAAGTAATTTTCCGCGGTCGGTCAATCCAGCTCGCGGTTTTCCAGGCGACTGCGCTCGAGCTTGAAGGTCGAAGACACTCTTCTTAACTCGCGGATCAGGTCGCCGCAGTGGGACAGCCCCTTAAGACAGCCCAGTTCTTCCTACCGCCTCTGATCCAGCGTCCACTGCCGCCGCCGACTCCTTCCATCTCCTCTCCGGATTCGTCATCGGCTTTTCTCTCCCAGTTCAGCGGCAGGTGAGCCAGGCTCAAAAAGACCTTCAACTGGGCGCGGCTCTCCAGGACTCTTGTGGTCATTGGTTGTACATGCTTATCTTTATTTCGGATCTCCAGCATTTGTATTTCTTTTTCATTCCCATCAATGATATATGACCATGTCAGATATATCACCTGCCTGAGGCACAGACCCAGAGGAGCAAACATGTATCCCAAACTGCAGTGAAAATCAAGGGATAAATCTGCTGGGGTCCTAAAAGATTATAAATTTTCAGCTATAACAGATGGGGAGTATGGTATAACATTTTAAAACATTGGTTCAGCCATTGCTGGAGTACCACATGCATTTCAGGTCACCACGTTATGGATAAAACAGAATACATTGGATTGTGCAGAGGGGATTCACGTGAGGATTACCTGTGGAGGAATGTTTCATTTAGGAAGGACAGTAAATTAACAAAACTGTGTTTGTTTTCCTTCAAGATTAGGAGGTAATGAGACCTGATAGGGTCCCATTACCTCCGTTTTTCCCATTGAGGGTAGGGAAGATTCAAACAAGAGGGCATGACATGAGAATTAAGGGACAGATGTTTCGGGGTAACGTGAGGGGGAACTTCTTTACTTAGAGGGTGGTGGCTGTGTGGAATCAGCTTCCAGCAGAAGTGGTGGAGGCAGAATCGATTTTAACATTTAAGAGTAAAGTGGATAGGGTAATTGTTATATGGTTATCCAGAATTATGAGGCACAAAGATAGGAAGATAGCAAGAAGTGTCAGCTGCTTGTCTAAAATCAAAGGGCACAGATTTAAGGGATAGAAAGTTTAGAAGGGATTTGAGGATTTTTTTTTTCACTGGAGTTATTGGAATCTGGAACACAACACAAAACCACTAAGAAGAACTTAGTTGAGCACCAAGGCATTGAAGGTTATGGGTCAAATCCTGGAAAATGAGATGAGCACAGATGTGTACTTAACGAGCAGTGAAAAAACTTTAGACTGTCATCTCTTAGCTTGAATCTGGTGGAAAACAATTGTTCCATTTTCATACACTTTAGTTTCATTAACTTCGGTCCATCTCTGACAACTACCTTCCGTTTCCTGATCTAACGATGACAACCTACTGACTCCCACAGGTCAAGTCGTCACATTCAGTGAAATGAAAAGTGGCAATGCTCCAGCAATACAGTGGCTTCTACTCAGCGGCTGCCTGGAAGCTGGAGGGATATCTTGTTGCTCTGGAGTTGCACCTTCTGATGTAAGTTCCTGCACATCAACGTGCTACACTCTGCATCCTGTCCTGGGCAGAGCAGTTCCCAACCAAATCATGATGTTTCCGGACAAGATACTTTCCACAGCCGCTGAGTAGAAGCACTGGAGGATCCTCAGAGACACTCTGAATCGCCTCAATTGAGGTGGTAAAGGCGCTGCCTTGCCTTACTCACCAGGCTGCTGTGATTAAAAAAAAATCCACAGTATCCCCATCTTCAATGGTGTGTACATCCTCGGATGATGTGCCCTCCTATTCCTCCTCTTATATTCAAGAAACCAGAGTGCTAGATCAGCCACCTCCTCCCGGTAGGCCTTCTCATCGTTATCTGAGATCAGGCCCACCACCAGTTCATCAGCAAACTTGAATAGAGTTGGAGCTGAACCTAGCCACACAGTCATGTGTGTACAGCAGAGGGGGCTGAGGATGCAACCCCACGTCCTTTATGCTGGTTAGCCCTATTGTTCTAGTCTCGAGTGGGGTCCAGCCCAAAATAAACTTACTCCTGTAGTTTTACAATGCCAAAATTGAAAATCATGTCATGAAGAAAAAAAGGTGTACAGATTGTTGCTTATTTATTTTGGTTACAATTTATCTGAGGAGTATGATGGTGCTACTGATTATGATATGCCAATGTACCAGCTAGCAACTGATCTTCTCCATAAAGACTTGGTCTATTGCTAGAAATTGTAATTTATTTACCTATTTGTTACGAACTTACAGCATATTACTTGACTTTCATATGAGGAAAGACTGGATAGACTTGGCTTGTACTCGCTAGAATTTAGAAGACTGAGGGGGGATCTTATAGAAACTTACAAAATTCTTAAGGGGCTGGATAGGCTAGATGCAGGAAGATTGTTCCCGTTGTTGGGGAGGTCCAGAACAAGGGGTCACAGTCTAAGGATAAGGGGGAATTCCTTTAGGACCGAGATGAGGAAAAACATTTTCACACAGAGAGTGGTGAGTCTCTGGAATTCTCTGCCACAGAAGGTAGTTGAGGCCAGTTAATTGGTTATATTTAAGAGGGAGTTAGATGTGGCCCTTGTGGCTAAAGGGATCAGGGGGTATGGAGAGAAGTCAGGTACAGGATACTGAGTTGGAAGATCAGCCATGATCATATTGAATGGCGGTGCAGGCTCGAAGGGCCGAATGGCCTACTCCTGCACCTATTTTCTCTGTTTCTATTATACAATAATATTAAAGTTCTGATCTTGAGAATATCACATTTTTGAATTTTCAAGGCAGTCTGGGTGTTTATTACTATTATCACAACGGTCAATTTTGTAATGATCTACTATTAGGTAATTAATTATGCGCTTTAATTTCAGGTCATCCAAGTAAGATGCTTTATATTTGTTTCAGAATGCTTCAATCTATAATAACTGAACATTTCATTCAGTTATCTTAATTCTTAAGAAAGTTATGGGGTTTTGACTGTCCTCAATCACAGCTATTGTGTTAAGTCAATGGAAAAGCAATAGGGAACAAGATGCTCATTTTCGAGTATGAAAATGGCCATAACTTTTTTAATACTGAAGATATGAAAGTGAACTAGGTGTCAACTTAAACTTCTTTTTATGCGTTATCTGCTGGGATAAATTGCAGACTTGATTTTTAAATCACAACATTTTGTAACATTGCTACATTTACTCCGTACTTTAACGCAACCTCCTAACATGACAAAGTGTTAAAGAAGGAACTGCAGATGCTGGAGAATCGAGGGTACACAAAAAGCTGGAGAAACTTTGGGCTTGAACATTGAATTTTCTCAATTCTGTTAACCCTTGCTGTCTCCTCCCCTTCCCACCTCTCCCTCAGCCCTCGGGCCCTGGCATTCCCTCTATCTCTATCTCCCTCCCCCACCCCAGTCGCACCAGCTTCTCATTTTCACACCACAAACAGCTTACAATGGCTTGTTCCCTTTATCATCGATACTTTTTTGCATATCTTTCATTCATTGTTCCTTATCTCTCCACATCACCGTCTATATCTCTCGTTTCCCTGATCCCTGACCAGTCTGAAGAAGGGTCTCGACCCGAAACGTCGCCTATCTCCTTCGCTCCTTAGATGCTGCTGCACCCGCTGAGTTTCTCCAGCTTTTTGTGTACCCTCCTAACATGACAGTTCTCCAGATTAAACTTTATCTGACATTCTTCCATCCGTATTTTCAACTGAGCTAGATTCTGCTGTGGACTCCGCTGTGCACAACTCCGTGGATGTGTCAGGCAGGCGGGCAGTGCATGGCATTATTTACCATTGCTTGCGTCAGGCTGACTCCTTGACCCGGTGATGGCGGCGGTGCTGAGACTGCAGCCCCTTCCATTTGCGGGCCTGGCATCGCTCCTGCCGGCCTGCGCTGCTCCTTTGGTCCCGGGCACTTGGTCGGCGCTTGTATTGCCTCTCCCACGTCCTCGCCCGCGGCCCCGACCAGCCTGTCGCCAGGCGGGCTCCATGCCTCCCTCCCTCGCCTCTACAACTGCAGCGGCCCCACAACGGCCACCAGACCCTCCATCCAGTGCCGGTCCCGGTCCCAGCACCGCCAGCCGCGCATGCCCGGCAGACACGCGGCATCGATTCACTGCGCATGTCCGCTGATAACCCGCTGCATTGTGGGGATTGTAGTTCACCGCCGCCAATGACGTGCTGGGCGCCGGAGCTGCGATGGGCGCGCGCGCGGGAGCGCCAAGGGGCGGGGCTTTCGGATGGGGGCGGGGGTGGGCGACAGGGCGCGCGCGCGCGCGTGCGTGTAGGGGCGGGGGTGGGGACGGGGAGGGGGAGACTGTCGGCGCGTCTCCTTCAGCGGACTCGCATGACTTCCCCTGACACCAACGTCGCTGTCAGGCTGCTTGCACGCTCCCCAGCCAGTCTGAAGCGGTGAGTGAGTGTCCGCCCGCCCGCCCGCCCGCCCGTCCGCAGTTACCGAGCCGCGACTGCACCAGCACCAGCACCACAGGGCCCGGCCACCCCGAGCGGGGCCCCGCCTGTCTGCAGCCCGGCCGGCCGGCTGCAGTTACCGGGGTCTGGCCCTGCTGAGTTTAGTGCGGACAGCGTATATTTTACCTTCGTTGCGGGAACCTCTCCGTTTTTTTCCTTGCAAATTTCTGAGTTTGCTGCAATTACGGTCATTTCCGCATTCTTCACACTGTTAAATTAATAAATTCGGAGCACTTGGCAGCGTCAATACTAATGAAATGCCGGTATATGTTCAATTAATTGTGAATTGTCAATAGTTAATCACACCACTTCAAATGTGCAACTGTTCTTGTCTATTTATGAATATAACCTATATTTTCAGTTCAATCAATCGAATGGCAGGTGACTGGCATCTTTAACCTCTCACTTCCACAGACTTCGCCTGCCATCTACTTTAAGGAAGCCTCCATTATTTCAGTACCCAAGAAAAATCGAGATTTGTCTCAATGCTAACCAATAGGTCTAACAATCAACCATAATGGTACTTTGAAATAATTTTAATGACCCACCAGTCTTCCGGACAATCGACCCCTTTCAAATATGCGTACATGAAAAATAGGTCTACGGAGGACACCATTGCCCTTGCACACCATTGAGCTCCGGATCATCTTGACAATAAGAACACTTATGTTAGTATAATATTCACTGATAACAATGCGGCCTTCAGCACAATAATACTGAATAAGCTATTAGATTAAACTCCTAGATCTTGGTCTTAGGACCTCCATCTACAACTGGGTTCTGGATTCCTAACAAGCAGACATCACCCTCTACATTCCACTACTGTGTGGTCAAGTGTAGCACCAACCCGATGTAGGTTGACAATAATACCACTGGTGTTGGCTGGATTAACAATAACGATGAGACAGAACACAGGAAAGAAGATCAAGAACCTGCTGTCATGGTGTCAGAAGAATAATATAGCCCTTAACATTAGCAAGAATTTTTTTTTTAGAGTTGGCAGTTGACCAAAGGAACCATGGAGTGAGAAGGAGAACACAATCATGTCATCATTGTAGCCTTTATAGAGATGGTTAACTTCTTCAAGTGCCTCTGCATCCATATTGTTCGCATTTGGTCTTTTCACACTGTTGTAATGTTCAAAAAAGTAGATACGTTCATAAAATGTTGGAGTAACTCAGTAGGTCAGGCAGCATTTCTGGAGAATATAAATGGGTGATGGTTCAGGTCTGGACCCTTCTTCAGACCACCTTCTTGAGTCTGAAGAAGAGTCCAAACATTACCACTACTGTCTGATCTGCTGAGTTGTTCCAGCACTTTTTGGCTTTTTTGGTAAACCAACACCTGCAGTTCTTCATGTCTCCACATTGAATATCTGAGAGATTTGGTGTGAAGATGAGGATTTTCTGGAACGTGTACAGCTGCACCTCAGAATGTATTCTGATTGGATGCATCTCAGCCTGGTATGACAACCACACGGCTCTTAACTGAACCTACAGAAAGTGGTGAACACAGAACATGACAGGCTCGTAACTTCTTTCCACCCAGTCCATCTTAATGGTGCATTACATCAGCAAGATTAGAAGCATTGTCAAGGATATCAGCCATCTTGGCCATTCCTTTTTCTCCCTTCTTCCTTCAGGGGGAAAATACAGGAACTTGAACAGCCAGACGTCCATACTTAAGACAGCTTCTGCCTCACGACTGTCAGCCTCCTGCCAGCCTGCCACTTACACTTGCTCTTAACTCTCTCTCTCATTCCTTGTTGTACTTTCGTATTGTTTGAAATACTACAGATTGAAGAAGGGTCTCGACCCGAAACGTTGCCTATTTCCTTTGCTCCATAGATGCTGCCTCACCCGCTGAGTTTTCCAGCATTTTTGTCTACCTTCGATTTTCCAGCATCTGCAGTTCCTTCTTAAACACTTTGTCTACTCCACTGATACATCTCCTCAAGGCATGCCCTTTGAAGAAGTTCTCCAACTCCAAAATGAAGAAGGGTTTCGACCCGAAACGTTGCCTATTTCCTTTGCTCCATAGATGCTGCCTTCTCCAGCTGAGTTTCTCCAGCATTTTTGTCTATCACAGATTCCATTACAATCTTTGCACCATTCTGCCAATTGCATTTATTGTTTTTATTACTTTATCATCATGTATGCTGTGTACTCTTTATGTGAACAAGGAATTATGTTGCATCCTTGTTTATATGATAATAAACTAACCTGAATCCATTCGCACAGTTTTCCAATGGTCTTGTTCAGGACAAGTGATTTGCAATTCATATGATGCAGTGCCTCGACCCAAAATACAAATTATCCCTTTGACTCAATAGATATTGCTTAAACCAATGAATTTCTTTGCAGTTTGTTTTTTGCTCCAGATCTCAATGCTTGCAGTCTCTCGCATTACTGTTTATGCATTTCACTGGCCCTTTTCGCAGACTGGAACTTATTTTGTATATTTGTGACTGATTAGGAGGTTCTATCTAAATTCTGTTAATCCAAAAAAACTGCATATGATATGCTGGAAATCTGAAATAAAAATGGAAAACAGTTAAAGTTCTCTGCATGGTATGCTGCAACTATGGTAAGATCGTTTTTGCACAGATCATATCTGGCCACCTGATTGTTTCTAGAATTTTCTGTATTTATTTCATGTCTACTTTTGATAGGAGCAATTAGTTGAATAATATAATCAACCTATTTGTTTTTGGGGAAAGATCCATAATCATAATTAAGTTGTCTGCGGACTGTTTACCTGAGCTTAGTCGTTTATGTCACATTTCACAATTTTTTTTCCCCACCAAAGACATATCCCTTGATGATTTCAAATTAGTAGTTAAAATCCAGGATATGATTGCTATGGGATTGGATAGTAATACTTAGGTATGTGGTAGAGGAGGCCTGAGACCACAGATGTACAGTGCCCTCCATAATGTTTGGGACAAAGACCCATCATTGCCTCTGTACTACACAATTTGAGATTTGAAAAGGGGAAGTACAATGGGATCTGGGATCCTTGTTCATCAGTCAATGAAAGTAAGCATGAAGGTGCAGTAGGCAGTGAAGAAAGCAAATGGCATGTTGGCGTTCATAACAACAGGAATTGAGTATAGGAGCATAGAGGTCATCTGCAGTTGTACAGGGCCTTAGTGAGACCACACCTGGAGTATTGTGTGCAATTTTGGTCCACTAATATGAGGAAGGACATTCTTGCTATTGAGGGAGTGCAGCGTAGGTTTACAAGGTTAATTCCCAGGATGGCGGGACTGTCATATGCTGAAAGAATGGAGCAGCTGGGCTTGTATACTCTGGAATTTAGAAGGATGAGAGGGAATCTTATTGAAACATATAACATTATTAAGGATTTGGACACGCTAGAGGCAGGAAACATGGTCCCGATGTGGGGGAGTCCAGAACCAGGGGCCACAGTTTAAGAATAAGGGGTAAGCCATTTAGAACGGAGATGAGGAAACACTTTTTTCTAACAGAGAGTTGAGATTCTGTGGAATTCACTGCCTCAGAGGGCCCTGGAGGCCAGTTCTCTGGATTCTTTCAAGAGAGAGCTAGATAGGGCTCTTAAAAATAGCGGAGTCAGGGTATATGGGGAGAAGGCAGGAACTGGGTACTGATTGGGGATGATCAGCCATGATAATATTGAATAGGGGTGCTGGTTCAAAGGGCAGAATGGCCTACACCTGCACCTGTTGTATATTGTCTATTCTTTATTGTCTATTGTAATAGAGAAAAATCACATGGTTAAAGTACACATTGTCAGATTTTAATAAAGGCCATTTTTAAACATTTTGGTTTCACCATGTAGAAATTACAGCAGTGTTTTTAATACATAGTCTGCCCCCCCCCCCCCCCCCCCCCCCCCCCCCCAAATTTCAGGCCACCATTTAATGTTTGGGACAGCAATGTCATGTAAAAGAAAGTAGTCATGTTTAGTATTTTGTTGCATATCCTTTGCATGCAATGACTGCTTGAAGTCTGCGATTCATGGACCTCACCAGTTGCTGGGTGTCTTCTCTGATGATACTCTGCAAGGCCTGTATTGAAGCCATCTTTAGTTTATGCTTGTTTTGGGGGCTAGCCCCTTCAGTTTTCTCTTCAGCATATAAAAGGCATGCTCAATTGGGTTCAGATCGGGTGATTGACGCGGCCGCTCAAGAATTGACCATTTTTTAGCTTTGAAAAACTCCTTTGTTGCTTTAGTAGTATGTTTGAGATCATTATCGTGCTGTAGAATGAACTGCCGGCCAAACATTATGGAGGACACTGTATGAAGTAAGACCCAAATGTAAGTTGCACAATTTGAACATTAGGTTGGACCTCAATATAATACATTTTTTAGATATTGCCATGTGATTTTGTGCAGGCAGTTGAGAAGGAAGTAGAGGTTTTGTTGATTGCCTTAAGGAAAATATGGCATCTACAACTGTACACATTTTGTGATGTTTACTTACACATCCCATTGCACAGATGAGTTCAGGATCTAAATGGAAATTGTGCATAGTCAACATGTAACATTGCACGACAGGATTTATATTATGCTGGTTACGATAGTAGCAATTTATTAACTGCTGACTTCAACCTGGCTGACTGACACTCAGCTGTCCTGCTGGGTGTCAACTGTTTGCAGCTCGTGTTTTAAGATACTCATGTGCAACCAAATGTGAAGTGGGAATCGAGGTGAAGTTAAGACAATGTTGCATCTGATCTCTACTCGTCTTACTATTGAATAGTGGAGAGCTACTGTTGAAGAGAGAGGGCAGATGCATTTTGCATGCAAATCTTCAGTTTTATATCAAGGAGGACCATGGAAGAAAGTCCTCCTTGATATAAAATTAATCTGTGGATAAAGGTAACCATTTTACTCTGAGAATGTTTTATTCAGTATTCATTTATTTCTTGAGGTGTGTGTAATTGCATTTAAATTTTACATGTGTAATTTTGTAAATTTATTTAAATATATTTGGATTGTTTGTAAATTTCTTGGACTATCAGAGGCGTTTAATATCTGTCCAAAAGCATTTGATTGAAGCAAACAGTTAGAAACCATCAGAGCAATCTGCTGCTGGTGGAGACTGAGGAAAATTAGGGCTTAAGGGGAAATTCCCAATTGGATACATATTGGAGGCTGCCCTGTCTCACACGGAAACATCTTGGGTGCACAGTCGGCTTGTTCAATTCTGCATCCAGAAAATAAAAGTTGACTTCATGGTAAGTGCACATGATGGGCCGGGGCGAACATCATCTCCTCGCTCTGGGATTTTGCTTTGATTGAAGTTTGCTATTTTGTAAGCGATTCCTGTAAAGTTTTATTTCCAGCTTTCTCTAAGAACAGGCAAACTTTACAAGAAATGTTAACAACACTCAGTCCGTTTGGCTCAACTTCAGTGATGTAAGGCAAGCTATTATTTTGAATATGCGTATGCCAGCAGAAATAACAATATAGAAGTAGAATAATCTAATGGGTTCTTAGATCTCATGGAGAAACCTTGAACTTTGTTTGCAAATAAAATAATTGCAAATTGAGGAATTTGAAGTAATGAAAGAAGACTCAGTAGTTCATAATTATTCATCTGCACTGAAGACAGTGAATACTTGGCGTTAAGTAAAGTCACATGTAAATGATTTGAAGTATTGAAATAAAAAATATAATCAATAAATGGGAGACTCTAACCAAAACAACTTTTTATTTCTTATAGAAAACGTGAAGCTGCCAAACAATTGATTGAAGGTTACTACTGTCAGTTAACAAAAGGCTGTGGAAATGAATTCTGCGCAAATGGCAACTGTGCTTCCTGCCCAGGGTTCAAACAGTTGGACAATAATCAAGCTGCGGCCAGAGCTCTGGAGTTATATCGGACCAGGGCAGAGTTATGTGTAGGTTGGCCGACTAAAAAGCTGAGATCATTGCTTTGTCAAAATATTTCACACGACAAGTTTAAACATAAAAATCTCAAATCTGTTGCGGAAAATGACACTGACGTAATCTGCAGTGAGAAACAGAAGCAAGACAGTTTTCAAGGTATAGTTTTTTCTTGTAGAGTACATGCTAATCGAGAAAAGTTGTTCTTTTGAAAATTGAGTTACTATTCTGCTTATCTTAAAACATTATTGCTAGATAAGAATCAATTTTTAATATATCTATTTTGTCTATGAGCAAACATTTAAATAATTGCTGCTGCATTGAGAGGCAACTCCAATAGTACCTTATCCTCTCGTGCTTTTCTCAAGCACTGTGGTCGCTGAATGCTACCACCGCTGATCGCCTTTTGCTCAGCCCACTAAAACCATTGTTGTGCTGCTGTGTTGACAAAAAACAAAGCCGCATCTCTAATTTTCAAAAAAATTCAAAGATAAAAAATGACCAAAACTGGTTTTAATGTGAGGTTCAAACAAGTTTGAAAATTATAAAATATTAATGGTTTATCAAATTCCCCCTACACCTCTTTCCCCATTCACTTCCACTAAAATGTATTGCAAAGCACGCATGTCAAGCCTAAAGTGTAAGTTATAGGGAATTGCTCTAAATTCATGCAATGCTCTCTGCATTGGATTGCAAACTGCAAAATGACTAACTGGTGATCAGAATAAGATTTCAATATTTGTTAACGTGTGTGAAAATCATTATGATGTAAACATTTGCACAGGAAAAAAAATCACGTGCAGTTAAACGATAGAATCTAGCGTGTGTTTTTAAGACATAATAAAACACCTCTTCCATATGTCACTTATTTCATTTTTTCGTGTGACATATAAGGAGACCATTTGGTCCATTCAGTCTGCTTGTCTTGGAGCAGTCCCATCAATCTCATTTCCCTGCTTACTTTCTTGTAACCTATTCGCTCACACCTGCCCTTCAACTCTACCTTGATTCTTCTCCAATCTGCTTACATTGGGGCAATTTACAATGGCTGTTTAAGTCACCAATGAGCATGTCTTGGAAAATAGGAGAAAACTTGAGCATCTGGGGAAAGCTTAGCATATGGAGGAAGAAATTGAAAACTCCAGACAGCTTAGGGTCAGGATTGACCCAAAGTCACTGGAGGCATGTTGCAGCAGTTTACCTGCAATATTAGAGAAAAAAGAAATTAGAAACATGTAAAAGTTTAGTAATTTCACAAGAACCAGAATTAAGTTTTTTTTTTTCTTTATAAAGGCTTGTTCTCAAAATGTTATCATTTGCTTATCAGAGCACAGTGAAATAAGGTGCAGAACTACTAAATTGTTTCCCAATGATTGTAAACTAACTGGTGATAATTCTTTCTTATTGACAATCATATAGTTCTGATAGTTCTGACATAGTTCTGATAGCTTCTTTTATAAAAAGTGAAATGCCTACAAACGTAGATTGATTGGGCCAACATTGTATTGTAGTTATTTATCTTGAGATATTCAGATATCTTTCAATCTATGTCCTCTGATTTCTCAATAATTTTAATTTCTAGACATAAGCTACCTTACTGAAGAAAAAGTAAATGAAATTCTTAATGTTTGCAATGAAACCGGAGACTTTTCACTTCTGGTGCGAGTTATTGGTCGGATATTCTCCAGTGCGGAAAAGCTTGTTAAGAGCTTTAGGAAACCTGAAATGCAGAAAACATGCTTGAACTGTCTACCAAAAAACACGCCAGCTGATGTGGAAAAAGGTGATAAAACAACAGTATTTGGATGCGAAGATTCAGTACCTTGCTGCTCTCAACAGAAATCATGTGATTGTCTTGCGCAATCAGTTAAGCCAGAAGATGTAACTGTTGATGTGAAATCTGTTCGGAGAGTGTACAGAAAACTACTTTTACATAACCGGATTGAAACCGCACTGATTAATGCTTTGATGTATCTGTCACCAGACGTGGAATGTGATTTAAGTTATCATAATGCATACAACAGAGATTCAAACTACCTAAATGTATTCATAATTATCATGGAAAATCATAATCTTCATAGCCCTGAGTATCTGGAATCAGCCTTACCTATGTTCTGCAAAGCAATGTGCAAGCTTCCTTTGTCAGCACAAGCCAATCTAATTCAACTGTGGTCAACATACAGCTCGAATGATACTCGCAGAATGATTGAGGTTTTTCAGCAGCTTATTACATACAAAGTTATAAGCAATGATTATAGTTCTCGAAATTTGGTGAATGAAGATGATGTCGTAGTTGCAGCAACTAAGTGTCTGAAATTGGTGTACTATGCAAATTTGCTGGGTGGAGTATTGACCTTAGAGAATGATGATGAAGAGTCTTCACAAGAAACCCGAGAGAGGAATTTGCAACAGAATCTTTTAATCGAGGACACCAATTACAAGAAAGGTCCCCGGGTGGACCCGTTGGAAAAAATACTTAATTTTAAGACTATTGACTGCTGTCGACCAGTCATACCTTATGATGAATTTGTTAATGAATCATTAAACAATGTCCTTGCCGTGGATAAAGACTACATATTTTTTAAAGTGGATAGCGAGAAGAAATTTTCTTTCTTGACTTGTCCATTTCTCCTTACGCCCTATACAAAAAGTCAAGGCCTCTATTATGACAACAGAATTCGAATGTTCAGTGAACGGCGCATAACTGTGCTGTACAACTTGGTACAAGGGCAGCAAGTTCAACCTTATCTTCGACTAAAAGTAAGGCGTGATCATATGATTGATGATGCACTTGTACGGGTATGTACTTTTTTTTTGTGCTAAGCTATCTTTTGTAATTGCCAAAGAAATGTAATTATATTTGTTAATAGATTTAATTTAAATTCGCAACAATCACTAGCTTAGTTTAGAGATACAGCGTGGAAACAGGTCTTCGGCCCACCGAGACCGCGCCGACCAATAATTACCAGAAGCCAATTAACCTACAAACCTGCTCGTCTTTGGAATGTGGGAGGAAACCGGAGCACCCAAAAATAAACACGTGGCAATCACAGGGAGAACAAATTCAGTCCAGACAGCATCTGCAATCAGGATCCATCTCTACCACTGTGCCGCCAACTAAATGGCTAAAGAATCATTTTATTTCGAATAAAACACATCTTTAAATTAATTTCTAACGTTTTGGGTAATATCATAACAGCAAAAAAAAAAGACAGATTTGGAATATAAACAAAGTATTAGGAAAAACTATAGAATAGGCAGTATCTGGGGAGAGAAACAGAGGCGCAAGTGCCAGTTTTTTGGCAGCATTATCAGGATCAGAATCGCACTTTATTCGTGAAGTATGTTTTACAACATACGAGGAATTTTATTGGCCAGGTCAGTCATACAATTAAAAGCAACAAATCACTCAAAAACACATTTTAACATGAACATCCACCACAGTGACTCCTACACATTCCTCACTGTGATGGAAGGCGAAATAAAGTTCAAGTCCTTCCTTATGTTCTTCCTCGGTTGGGGGCATCGAGCCCTCCGTTGACGGGATGATCTTGACTCCCCGTAGCCGGTGGCGTGGGGCTGGTCGAGCCTTCCGCGACATTGGAGCTCCCGACTAGCCTCTCCCGAGACTGCAAAACCTTAATGGTAAGTCCGCGGTGGGAGCGATCCCAGGCAAGGGATCTGCTCCGATGTTAAGTCGGCACTCCGCGGTGGGGTTCACGATAGTCCGAGGAGGCCTCCAGCTCCATCAATGGTAGACCGCAGAGCCAGGAGAATGTGAACAGAAAATTGATCACATCTCCGGGAAGGTAAGAACTTGAAAAAAAGTTTTCCCCGATCCCCTCCCCCCTCCCCCCACATAAAACAAACCGAAGAACATTAAAACAAATTTTTAACAAACTAAAAAATAATAAATAGAAAGAAAAAAAACTAGCAGACTGCCGGCAGGGCTGCCATCTCCCTGGCACCCCTGGTGGTCTTTTAATTCTATTTGACCCCTTGCAAACATTTAGTCGTTATTCTTGGTTCTTTCCAGCCTGCAGTCACATTATCTGGACTTGAAAAAGTGGTGTTGGTGATTTACATGACTTTGCATTCCGTATCAAGCATAGGATGGCACAGTGGCTCAGCTGGAAGAGCTGCTGTCTCACAGAACCAGCAACCCGGATACGACCCTGAGCTTGGATGCTGTATGTGGAGTTTGCACATTCTCTCTGTGTGTTTTCACCCACATCTTGTGTGGGTTTTCATTCTCATTCCAAACACATGCGAGTTTGTAGGTTAATTGGCTTCTGAAAATTGCCCCCAGTGGGTAAGGAATGGATGCACAAGTGGGATAACATAGTACTAGTGAAAATAACTCATTGATGAAAGGTGTGGACTTGGTGGGCTGAAATTCCACTATTAAAAATAGTTTAAAATATTTAATAATAATAATATGAGAAACACTGTATAGCATGGGTTTGTTTTCTTTGGAACTGAAAAGGCTGATTGGTTGCATGATTGAAGTGTATACAATTCTGAGATCATAGCGTAGATAGTAAGAGCTTTTTTTTCTATTGGTAAGGGTGTCGAGGATATGGTTTCAAAATAAAGATTAGGAAATTTCGAGGAAATTTGAAGAATTCTTTCTTTTCGAACGTGATTGAAACTAGGAACTCAATGTCTGAGGCCACGTTGTAGGCAGGTACTCTCAACATTTGAGTAGGTGTGCATTTTAAACAGCAAAGCACCAAAGGTTATGGCTAATGCTGACAAATGGTTTAGTTGTGATAGCTGGCTGGTGTCTGTTTCTGTGATATATAACTTTTAACTATGACGAATAGAATAATAATTTACTTCTCAGGCAACCTGAAATATTAACTATTTATAGACACAAAACGCTGAAGTAACTCAGCGGGACAGGCAGCATCTCTGAAAATGAGAGATCTCTCGTTTTCACACCTTACCCTTCCATGTCTCCGTGTCTCCCTCTCCCCTGAATCTCAGTCTGAAGAAGGGTCTCAACCCAAAACGTCACCCATTCCTTCTATCCAGAGATACTGCCTGTCCCGTTGAGTTACTCCAGCATTTTATGACTATCTTTGGTGTAAACCAGCACCTGTAGTTCCTTCCTACACATTAACTGTTTATGTCCATGGATTCTACTTAACCTGCTGAGTGTTTCCAGCAATTTTTGTTTTAATTTCAGATTTTGAGTTCCAATTTTTTTTTTTTATAATATTGTCAATAATGTAGTTTTAATGTAGATTTAGACTAGAAAGATAGGGGCAATAACATTTGCTTTTTCCTGCTATTTCTTAGCACCAAAATGAGTATAGAAAAAAGACAAATTGTTAAGTGGGCAAACACAACCTTCAACCTCCTGCATTTGTAGCAAAGTGGCCATTGGATTAGGGAAGCCCCTAAATTACAAATTTGAAATCTTTCAGTACGTATGATGTAATTCTTTACATTGAACCACCTTTAAAATAAGGTTCTAATGTGTCTGAAGAAGGGTCTCGACCCAAAACGTCACCCATTCCTTCTCTCCAGAGATGTTGCCTGCCCCGCTGAGTTACTCCAGCTTTTTGTGTCTATCTAATGTGTTTGCAGACTTTGATCAGAAACTCAACTGTGTAAGAGCAGGTCAGGAAGTAGCTATCCTATAGAGAGTAACTCTTTTCCTTACACCCTAAAGCTTTTTCATCATTCACAAAGCACTAGTCAGAAGTGTGTAACCTACCTGACTGTGCTTCTTTAGATCACATATGTAATTTGCCCTGTGGAAATTAAGTGCCTTTTATGGTTCTTTTAAATAATGGAACCATATTGGGGCACAGTGAGACTTCTGTTGCTTGAATCCCTAAAGTCCCATGGTCATGATATTTATTCCCTCAGGAGCTCGTTAGAGTAATATTATGAAGTGCATGTGAAGTTTATTATTTAAGTTGCCTTATTTATATCATTTGCAGTTGGAAATGATTGCCACAGAGAATCCATCAGATTTGAAAAAGCAACTGTACGTGGAATTTGAGGGTGAACAAGGAGTGGATGAAGGTGGCGTTTCCAAGGAATTCTTTCAGCTGGTTGTTGAAGAGATTTTTAATCCTGATATAGGTATTATTTTTCCGACATTCGGACATTGATTATTTCAGTAATCTATGATTGCAGATTTCTTGGACTTAATAGTCATGGTATGAAAGGAAGAAATAAAATTTGTTGAAGGCATCATCCTTGGATTATAATATTGATAGTTCAAAATGTTTTTCGAAAGAAAATCTGGGAAGAATTGTTTTCGGCATGATTCAAATGTGATGATATTTGTAATTCAGTGTACTGAAAATCCACGTTCAAACATTTGCCATCAAGTTCTTTTGTGCTTGGTAATTGCCATTAATCTCAGTTTTGATGATGCATCTCTGTAATTAAAAATGAACTAGTAAAAAGGGATGAAGGAAGAGAAAAATGTATCATGTTCAGCAGAGGATTAGTGCACAGCTCTTGACAGAAAATTCCATGTTGAAGATTACATATTATAAACCTGCTCAGGAAGAGAAAGGTGGATGCCAAAAGACCAATGCATCAAGCATTCTCCTAAGTGGTCAGATTACTGAAATTGTCTTATTCCAATGGCCAAATTTTTGATTTTTTTTTTCTTCCCTTAGGAATGTTTACTTATGATAGCTATACAAAACAATTTTGGTTCAACCCTACCTCTTTTGAGAATGATGGACAATTCACACTAATTGGAATAGTGCTGGGTCTAGCAATATACAATCACTGCATCCTTGATGTCCACTTCCCTATGGTGGTTTACAGAAAATTGATGGGCAAGAAGGGAACGTTGGAAGATCTTGCTGATTCACATCCAGTAAGTTAATCCTGTAATTACAATGTTGAGGTTAATTTTCAATTATCTATATACTATTGAAACTGTGTGTGTGTGTGTGTGTGTGTGTGTGTGTGTGTGTGTGTGTGTGTGTGTGTGTGTGTCTGTGTGTGTGTGTGTGTGTGTGTGTGTGTCTGCCGACCGACTGAGTATGTGTCAGATTTGCCCTTTGATTTCATGGTTCGCCAAAACCACACTTTCAAACCCCGAGATATTTTCCATTTTGCTACACATTACACTTTTACATTCACCCATTCACTCCTCATTGCCTTTAGACATTTTTATGTACACTTTTTAAAATAAAATCCCACAGCCTACTGTCTCCACCTCTTCCTTTCTTTTTCCCGCCCCCACTCCTCCCGACATCAGTCTGAAGAAGGGTCTCGACCCAAAACGTCGCCTATTCCTTCGCTCCATAGATGCCACTACGGGCGCTGTATTGAAGGCGCCTCTGCCTACAGCCTATCTGTTTTTTCCCATTTTTTTAAATTTTAGTTTGTTTAAATTGTTTGTTTTGGGGTTACTTTTAACTTTTCTGTGTGGGGGGAGGGGGGCAGGGTAAGGGGGAAACTGTTTCTTAGTTGCTTCCTGGAGAGGATGCGACTATTTCTGCGAGTCACGTCCTCGCCCCCCCCTCCTCGTGGCCTACCAGCTGGATCGGAGCGGCGTTTCCTATGGAGATCGGGGACCAGACCAGAGCTACTACAGCGGTGGCGAGGCACTGGATTCACCACGGAGCGGACGATACCTACCTGGATCGCCGTTTGGAGCTCCTGCAGTTGGGCCTGCAGCATCGACATCATGGAGTTGTGGTTTTGAGGAGCTCCCAACGCGGGCGGCGCTGACAGACATCGCAGAGTCCTGGGGCCCTTTGCCGAGGGCCGCCTGTATTGAGTCTTCGCCCGGCGCGGCCTGGGGAGCTGCGGACTCCGGTTGGAAGCGGCCGTTTTGGAGATCCAAGCCGATGAGGTTGGCCTCCAGTCCCGACGCCGGAGAGCCAACATCCCGGCGAGCGGCAGGCTGCCCATAGCGGCGACTGCGGAGGGCTCCGAAGGCCCCAACCATGGGTGAACATCGAGGAAGAGACTGACTTTGGTGCCTTCCCTCACAGTGGGAAACTTTTGATTCTGCTGTGTGGGGATGTTTTATGTTTAAATCTATCGTGTTGTGTTCTTTATTTTAGTGTATGGCTGTATGGTGATCACATTTCACTGTGTTATCTGGCACATGTGACAAATAAATGTATCTTGTATGCTTGCCTCACCTGCTGATTTTCTCCAGCTTTGTCTACCAACGGGATCCCACCACTGGCCACATCTTCTCATCTCCTCCCTGCCGGCTTTCTGCAGAGATCGCTCCCTCCGTAACTCCCTGGTCAATTCGTCCCTTGCCACCCAAATCACCCCCTCTCCGGGCACTTTCCCTTGCAACTGCAGGAAATGCTACACATGTCGATTTACCTCCTCCCTTGACTCCATTCAAGGACCCAAGCAATCTCTCCAGGTGCTGCAGAGGTTCACCTACACCTCCTCCAACCTCATCTATTGCGTCAGCTGCCCTACATCGGTGAGACCAAGCGTAGGCTTGGCGATCGCTTCGCCCAACACCTCCACTTGGTTTGCAATCAGCAACCTGATTTCCCGGTGGCTCAGCAAATTAACCTCTCCCATTCCGAATCCAACCTTTCTGTCCTGGGCTTCCTCCATGGCCAGAGTGAGACCACCGTAAATTGGAGGAGTAGCACCTCATATTTCGCTTTGGCAGTTTACACCCCAGCGGTGTGAACATTGACCTCCAATTTCAGGTAGTCCCTGCTTTCTCCTCCGGTTCCCACGTCTCCCTCAGCCCACTGTCTCCGCCTCTTACTTTCTTCTCCCGCCCACCCCCGCACCCTCACATCAGTCTGAAGAAGGGTCTCGACCCGAAACGTTGCCTATTTCCTTCGCTCCATAGATACTGCCTCGCCTGCTGAGTTTATCCAGCATTTTTGTCTATTCACACCAGTTCTGTTATCCCACTTTCCTCACCCATTCCCTACACATTAGGGGCAATTTTACAGAGACAAGTTAACCTTCAAAGGCAATGCGTCTTTGGGATGTGGGAGGAAACCCACACGCTTGCAGGGAGAATGTGCAAATTCAACACAGACAGTGCCCGAGAACAGGATCAAACACAGATCTCTGGCGTGTGAGGCAGCAAGTCCACCAGCTGTGCCACTATATTTTATTTTCCATAACACACAAAAAATTATACATTGATAACTTTGGTTACTAAAAAAAAAAGAAACTATCCATTTTCAGTCTTAAATCTCTAAGTGACGCTATGTCCCCCTTTACAGCTACTGTGTGTTTTAATTCAGTTCAAGACTATGGGGCAGTACATTGGCCATAAAGCTGCTGCCTAAAATTGCCAGAGACCCGGAATTGATCCTGAATATGGGTGCTGTCTATATAGAGTTTTGTTTTCTCGTTTATAACATTGTTTACAGAGTACAGGAGCAGGGAGGTTCTACTTCAGTTGTACAGGGTCTTGGTGAGACCACACCTGGAGTATTGCGTGCAGTTTTGGTCTCCAAATCTGAGGAAGGACATTATTGCCATAGAGGGAGTGCAGAGAAGGTTCACCAGACTGATTCCTGGGATGTCAGGACTGTCTTATGAAGAAAGACTGGATAGACTCGGTTTATACTCTCTGGAATTTAGGAGATTAAGAGGGGATCTTATAGGAACTTACAAAATTCTTAAGGGGTTGGACAGGCTAGATGCAGGAAGATTGTTCCCGATGTTGGGGAAGTCCAGGACAAGGGGTCACAGCTTAAGGATAAGGGGGAAATCCTTTAAGACCGAGATGAGAAAGACTTTCTTCACACAGAGAGTGGTGAGTCTCTGGAACTCTCTGCCACAGAGGGTAGTTGAGGCCAGTTCATTGGCTATATTTAAGAGTGAGTTGGATGTGGCCCTTGTGGCTAAGGGGATCAGAGGGTATGGAGAGAAGGCAGGTACGGGATACTGAGTTGGATGATCAGCCATGATCATATTGAATGGCGGTGCAGGCTCGAAGGGCTGAATGGCCTACTCCTGCATCTAATTTCTATGTTTCTATGTTCTATGTAGTACTATGTTTACATATTCTGTTGTGCTGCTGCAAGTAAGGATTTCGTTGTTCTAACTGGGACGTGAGAGAATAAAACACTCTTGACTCTTGACTTGCGTCGCTGATGTGTGGGATAGAACTAGTGATCGGTGGTCGGCGTGGACTCGGTGGGCCGAAGGGCCTGTCTTCACGCTGCATCTATAAATTAAACTAAAAACACTAAAACCAGAGGAAATCTAAAGAAGGGTCTCAACTGAAACGCACCCAAATTCTTCTATCCAGAGTTGTTGGCTGCTCCATGGAGTTCCCCCGCGCAATTAAAGCATGGAATAGTCTTCACCAAAGGTATCCAACCAGACGCAACTAAATTTAAGGCAGCTCTTTTTTTCCCCAAGAACCCTTTTTTGCTTGAGTCCAAGTCAAGAGTTTTATTGTCATGTGCCCCAGATAGGACAATGAAATTCTTGCTTGCTGCAGCACAACAGAATATGTAAACATAATACAGAACAGGAGATAAATGTTCAGTGTGTCTATATACCATATACCATATATACACACAATAAATAAACAGATAAATTGCAATAGGCTGTTATTTTTCAGAGTTTGGAGTTTGGTTGTGGTGGGTCCACTCCAGTTTAAATTCCATTTGGAATATATTTGGAGGACCAAGAAGCAAGAGTTACTCCAGGGAGTTGCTCCAGGGAGTAATTCTGCGTTGGTTTTCAGCGGTCACGGTGAAGCGGCGACCGGACAGCAATGACGGCCAGATCTCCCACAATGCAAAGGGAGGGAGAAAGTGCCCGGCGCCGACCAGTTGCTGTGGCAGTGCGCATGTGCAGGGCGGCACATGCGCACAACCACGGCCGGTGATGTGCAGGTGGAGGATGTGCAGGCCGTGGCAGTGCGCAGGTATAAGGCGGCCTGCCATGCTGAGCCGAGAGCTGAGAGCCGAGCGGAGAGCCCAGACCCGGACACGAATGGTGGGCGGAGACAGAGTGACAGAGAGAGAGAGAGATAGAGATGGGGCCCGCTCAGAATTAAACGATAGGTGTCCCGGGTGCTTGCCAAGCCGGGCAAAATGGCAAGGCTTTCAGGTTGCCCGGCAACCTGTAGGTTGCCATTGGCACCCGGGCAACCGTTAATTTCGAGCCCTGAATATCTGTAATATATGTGTATAATATTTTTAAGAGAGAGACATTTTACAAGTCAGGTTATGGCCAACCACAGAAATTGACTGGAAGTTGTCAAGAAAAGGTAGGTGAATTGTTAAAAGGGGCCACAATCCATAGATGTATTCAGTGAAACTTTGTAAATGTATTATTTGCAGAGCTTGAGCTGTTGAACAGCATCGCTTATTAGGAATATCATTCTTAAAGTGACGAGTGTCATTCTTAAAGTAACTACCATAGCAATTGTGAAAGTGTCTAGTTAGTGCTGAGTTGGTCAGCATGAAACAAATTTTATTGTGTCTAAGTTATAAAGGGAAAACGGGTCACATTTTTGTTCCTGAGTGTGATCTTGCAATCCTTACAGAAACTTTGACTGAGGACATGGCCAGGTTTGTTACAAAATTGATGCCATTGGTCTATTAGGCAACCCGTGTCAATGTCCAAATTATTGAACGAGGTGGAAAATGAGTTGAGCAGATTTTTTTGGAATACCATTATTTCTAAGCACAATGAAGCTTCAAGTTAACTTATATTAGTGCGGGTCTCAGGAGTTAGAAGGCAGGAGAATGGGGTTAGGAGAGATAGATCAGCCATGATTGAATGGCGGAGTGGACTCGATGGGCCGAATGGCCTAATTCTGCTCCTATCACTTATGACCTTAAATTGAGTTAACCATTTAAAATCTAAGTCTGAAGAAGGGTCTCGAACCGAAATGTCATCAATTCCTTCTCTCTAGAGATGCTGCCTGTCCCACTAAGTTACTTCAGCAATTTGTGTCTACCTAAAAATCTAAGTGAAGCTTACAAATGCACTTTTGAATCAATTAGAAAAAATGTGCATTTTTACAATACTGGCACACAATAATGTAACAAAGGGAGTCAAATTTCAAATTCTTTCAAAAAAGTTGACAGCACTTTGTTGGGTTCATGACTAACGGAACGCGCATTGATGGCACGTTTCCGAAAATGGCATCAGAATACATAAATACATTTTGGTTAACGGTTGTCGCGTGGTGTCCACCAGTGACCTGGTTGGCACAGTAAGTGCACGTATTTCTTTTTCCTTTCTATATTTATGAATACCACATGGAACAATAAAATTGCAAATACCGTTTCCACTTCATTCACCTGATCATATAGTAGAATACTGCATCCGTCTGAATGGGTACCGCAACGCGCGTTACACGATCATACACACGGACGTATGTTGCGGTGGACCCGCAAAGGTTTGGTGTCCCAGAAAACGAACGTTACATTATTAGAGCAAACCAACGTATCCGTAGACAGAAAAAACGGTACATTACCTTATGGATTTGAGCTATATCGATGGCCGATGATTCGAAGGAAGGTTTGATTTGGGATGGTTTTTCCGTAAATTAAATGTCTCCATAACGGTCGTTGTGGAGATTCCGGAGGTTGACACGAAGGAATGAAGTTAGCGCCTTGGTCCGTACGAAAGGTAAACAAGAGACAGTGTGTTGCCAAATTGAAGATTGACTCAGTTTCTTTGTTTTGATGACCAATTTATGCCCAAAAAAAAGTTGTATTGACTAAAAATAAGTCCGAAAATATATCATAAACGGTCGTTGTGTTTTTGACCACAATGTTTTTGATATATTAAATGTGAATTTTAGAAAAATAATTAACTCGCCCTAAAATCAATACTACCATAGGAACTACATTGAATTAGGGTAGGGAAGTTTGTACAAGGCATTGGTAAAGGTCAATTAGAAGGTGTCAACAAAATAAGAGAGTAAGATTTACTAGAATGTTGCCAGGGTTCCAGCAACTCTGTTATTGAACAAGTTAGGTCCTTTGGAGCGCAGAAGGTTAACTTGATTGAGGTCTTTAAAATGATGTAGACAGAGTTGACAATGGACAAACAAGAGGGCATGACCAACGACCATTGGTGGCTGTGTGGAATCAGCTTCCAGGATCGATGTGCTAGGAGGAATACAGGTAGATGGGACAGGTCGGCACATTGTTACTGTATTTTTCTCCTAACGGTATGGACACCAAGTCCAACGATGAAGATATTTCCCTAGATCATCATGATCAAAACATATATATGTATGAGGGGCCATACAAAGTTTATTTATGAATTAAATATTCATGACTAAATGTGGCAGAGTTTTTGTCACATTTTTGGTGTCCAAAATGGTGTTAAAACGATGAAAATTTGTTATGAAAAAAGTTTTTGACGTTTTTGTTTTGAAGTTATCTAATTTATATCTGTTATTTGTAAGGTTTCACATGATGGGTAGATTTTTGTTAAAAACAGTGTATTGGTGTAAAAAACCTGAATAATAATCTAATTCCTTGAAATCTCTCCAGTATTGTAAAAATACTCAAATACGTACCTATTCAATTCAGCAAATAACATGTACATTTCAGAGGTTGGAATGAAATTATTTACCGTCAACAATTTGTACTGATTATGGGATTGGATAGAATTAGACTAACATACATAGATTGTATTTGAAGGGCCATTTTTGATATATTATACATTGATTATATGAAACTAATTCTTTGCAGGTACTATATCGAAGCTTAAAAGATGTCCTGGAATATGAAGGGAATGTCGAAGAAGATATGATGATCACTTTTAAAGTATCGTACAATGATTTATTCGGAGTGCCAATAACTCATAACCTAAAAGAAAGCAGTGAGGACATTCCAGTAACAAACCAGAATAAGAAAGTTAGCATCACATTGATCTTATTTGTCAAATATATAGTCATTAAGATGCATAGAATGAAGCAGTTATCATGATGTGTTCCAAAGCATGCCTAAGCATATGGGATGAGGTTGGTTCCTATTATTTAAAAAAAGCCCAGAGTTAGAAAGTGGGGAGACAGTGCTGATGTGTAAGTTATGTCTCTGTTATCTTGCACATTACTCCACAACTTGTTTGAAAGGTATTGGCCGAGTGCAATAAAATATTGAAAAGTGCTGGCAGACGTAGGGTAATAAGAAACAATTTCTAACTTCTGCAAATTGAACCCATCAGTTGTTTTTGTTTCAGTAATTTGATTTCAGCTCTTGAAAGTATAACTGCAAAGAAGTGCTTCAGGAGTAAAATTGACGAATTCCCAAATACATTTGCACACGGATGGATGTAGTCTAGAGTTCCTTTGGTTCTAGCTGACCAAATGCATTTGACATTGAATTATTACATTTGCTCTATATTATCTATACCAAAATATCTGAAATAAAAACAAAATTGGCTCCAATTAATGTTTTACAATGTACTCACTATTTTTGTGAATAAACATGGTCAATTCAAATTGGCAAGTAGCAACGATAAAGCAGTTGGATTTTTTTTGAAGAATAAATTTGAGTCAGAAAATTGAGAGTTCCTTGACCTACAAGAATTATTTAATATCCACTTGAATGGAGTCTAATCCAAAAGATGACCGCGTAAATGTTCATACTTTCCCCAATTCTCCAATGTTTACTTTGCACGTAATAGTATTTATTCTCGCCAAATTGTATGTGTTGCGTTATATTTCAAACAGTAACTGTCTGATTTAATTTCTCTCATGCAGGAATTTGTTCAACTATATACAAATTATATTCTGAACCAGTCAGTGGAAAAACAATTCAGAGCATTCAATCGGGGTTTCCATATGGTTACAAATGAGTCCCCCTTGAAATACCTTTTCAGACCAGAAGAAATTGAACAGTTAATCTGTGGCAGCAAAGTAAGTACTGTTTAGATTATTCTAAATCTGGATTAATGAATTGTTGTTTACCACCAGGTGAATATTTTTCTTATGTTTATCTGTTGAAACTAGTGACATAGTATGTTGTTAACACAATGTGTTTGGCTTTGAGACCAGGAAAAGATGGTCCACTTTGGGAGCCTACCCTTAGCAAAGACGGATGTTAATGAAAAACATCACCACTTTCATTGCTCCCACACAGCCTTTGATCTATCATCAAAAATATAATCAAAAAGAGGATTTGAAGTTCAACACATGGACCAGCACTGATACATATCCTCCTAGATGCTTCTGAGACCTAGACAACCGTAGCACCATTTTAAGGCACTGGAAAAATATAACCAATGCTGTCTGCACAAAATCCATTAAATTCTCCAAAAAAAATAAGCGCAGCAATGGCCTCATCCTTTCTCAGAACAATAGCCTGGGTGGGGTCCCTAAATCTTTCCCTGTAAGTTAAGCCTACAAGCCCAGGTAACATCCTGGTGAATCTCTTTTGGGCAATCCACAAATTAATAACATCCTTCCTATAGTTGGGTGACCAGAAGTGTGGTCTCACCAACGACTTGCACAGCTGCATAATGATGTCCCAACTTTTGTATTTGACACCCTGACCAATGAAGGTAAGCATACCAAATGCCTTCACCATACTGTCCACCTAACTCTCCAGTTCTATATCCTAATTGAACACTATCGTCTTCATTTAATCAGGACAATTATCACCTCTGTTCTTCTTACAAAATGCCAATTTTCTCCCATTTCAGATTGCATTGGTTTATTGTGCTTAAAGTTATTCTAAGATCTACATCCTTGTTCAATTTTATCACTTCATTCTAACTCCACTGTTTTTCCTCAGCATTATGACCTAGCCTCAAACCTCTGCTCCCCAGTACACTATTATTGATTTCTTTCTCAGGTCAATGTTTTTTGTGTGGCTATTTCTCCCCAAACCATTATTGCCTTTCTTTCTTGTTTTCAAAACACTTCCAAAAATGTATTTCTTGATGTGTTTGATTTCTTCCCTTTTCTCAGTCAATCTTACGTCCTGCTTAATACCCTTTCTTACACCTTGCAGAAAATGTATCTGAAGAGCATAAAAAATAGAAGCAGGAGTTGGTCATTTAGCCCCTCTCGCTTGTTTCACCATTCAGTGAAATCATTTTTGACTATCAGCCTGATACCACTTCCTTATAATAATGCTCCTGTCCCTGCAAACCTGCACTGTCCCTGTCTGCTTCAAAATCTCCACTATTGTTCCTGTACCCAAAAAGGCAAGGATTACTGGTCGTAATGACTACAGGCCTGTCGCGCTGACCTCTGTAATCATGAAGACCCTTGAAATACTTGCGCTGGCCCACCTGAAAAATATCACAAATCCCCTGCTGGACCCCCTGAAGTTTGCATATCGGGCCAATAGATCTGTGGATGACGTAGTCAACCTAGGCCTGCACTTCATCCTCCAGCACCTGGACTGTCAGGGCACCTGTGCAAGGATTTTGTTTGTTGATTTTAGCTCTGCATTCAACACCATTGTGCCAGAGCTACTGGGCTCCAAACTCTCAGTTGACTGTTCCTGAACCCCTCTGTCAGTGGATCATCAACTTCCTGACAGACAGGAAGCAGCATGTGAGGCTGGGAAAGCACATCTCGGACCCGCAGACCCTCAGCATAAGGAGCACCTCAAGGCTGCGTACTCTCCCCTCTCCTTTACTCTCTCTACACCAACAACTGCAACTCCACAGACTCCTCTGTCAAGCTTCTCAAGTTTGTGGACGACACAACCCTGATTGAACTGATCCAAAATGGGGAGGAATCTGCCTACAGACAGGAAGTGACATAGCTGGCATCCTGGTGCCATCGCAACAACCTGGAGCTCAATGCTCTTAAGACAGTGGAATTGATTGTAGACTTTAGGAGAGCTCACCCCACTCACCGTCAACAACACCACAGTCACATCTGTGGAGTCTTTTAAGTTCCTTGGAAAAATCATACACAGGGACCTTTAATGGGTGGCCACCATCGACTCCGCAGTCAAAAAGGCTCAACAGAGGATGTACTTCCTGCAGCAGCTGAGGAAACACAATCTGCCGCAGGCAATGATGGTCCAGTTTTATTCTGCCATTGTAGAGTCTGTCCTCACCTTCTCCATCATGGTCTGGTTTGGCCCAGCCACCAAGCATGACATCCTTTTTCTCTGGTATTTTATTTCATGCTTAACATATTTAAATTATAGTGTTTTATTTTTAAATGTCTACTGTATATCGTGTTATTACTTGTGAGCAAAGCACCAAGGCAAATTCCTTGTATGTTTAAATATTTGGCTACTAAAATGTATTCAATTCAATTCAGCCCTTGATGTCCAAAAATCTGTCAAACTCTACTGTCAATAAATTCAGTGACTGAGCTTCCCCAACCCAGTTAAAGTAGGGCATTCCAAAGCTTAACTACTGTGCTCTGTATGGGTAAAACATGTTCATCAGTTCTGAATAGTCGTTTTTATTTTGAGAAGGTGACTCCAGCTTCAAGACATTCCAGCCAGTCATCATCCTTATTACTCACTTTTAACACATACAAATTTAGTACGTTTCGATTAATTACCTCTCATTCTTCTGAACTCAGGAAGAGTCGTGCTATGTTTAATTTCCCATATGAAAGAAACACCCACCTCAGGAATGAATCTGGAGAACCTAAAGCATTGCAAGTATTTCCTTCCATTGGGAAACCAGACCTATGCACAATGTTATAAATTCATTCTCACCAGGGCCCCTTATAATTTCAGTACTCAAATCCTTTTGCAGTTAAGGCCAACATTCAAATTGCCTTCCTAGCTGTTCACTCTACCTGGATGTTAATGTTCAATGATATCTGTAAAAGTCCACAAAGGTTCCAGTGACCGGCAACACAAGATATAATATTTAAGTTTGCTTTGAACTATTTTATTCTACCAAAGATCTAATTTTTCCACATCATATTCCAAATCCTATGCATTCAGCAATTCATATAGCATATCTACCCCCTTCAAAGCCTCTCTGTGTCAATCTTAAAAAAAAACATAGCAAATTTGTTAAACAGATTTTCCTTTTTCAAGAATCCATGCTGACTGCCCAATCCTATTATTAGTTTTTGGGGGCCTTGTTAATAAATTGTTAACAAATTCTAAATATTAGATTCCAGCCAGTTTCCTACCACTGATGTCAGATGATCTAGTATGTAGTTCCCTTTTTTTCTCCCTCCCTTATTTTGCCTACCAGTAAAGCCACATTTGTTAAGTTTAAATCTGTGGGTATCATTCGAGAATCTACAGAATTTTGGAACATGACAACCAATGCATCCAGTATCTTTGGACCATACACTTTTCAAAACCTTGGGATGTGGATAATCTGGTCTTGTGGATTTATTAGCTTTCAATCTCAATATTATTTACTCATGTTAATTGTGTTCAATTCCTTATTCTCTCCAGATCTGTTGTTTTCCACTTTTCCTTCTTGGATGAAGATACACACAAAATATGTGTTTACTTCCTCAATATAATTTCTTCAGTGTTAGTTTGAAATGTAGCCACATTAACATTTACAGATTGCTTTTATGTTTTGTGTTTGTCTATCATATTCTATCTTTTAACTATTCAATGCCTTGGTTTTCTTTCATTCACTTCTAATAGTTTTCTTTGGCTTACTACTCTTTGGCAACATAAGGCTTTTCCTTGTGTCTAATTTTGTCTTTCATTTAGCTTCATGTTAACAATGCATGGACAAGTTTACCTGTTGAGTGTTTATACCTTATAGGTATTTTACATGTTAGCCATTGCTCATTTGTGCTATACTTTTGATGTTTAGTTTAGAGATACAGCACGGAAACAGGCACTTTCTGCCCACCGGGTCTGAGCCGACCAGCGATCCCCACACATTAGCACTATCCTGTACCCACTAGGGACAATTTTTTTACATTTACCAAGCCAATTAACTTACAAACCTGTACGTCTCTGTGGTGTGTGGGAGGAAACCGAAGATCTCGGAGAAAACCCACACAGGTCACAGGGAGAACGTACAAACTCCGTACAGCCAGCACCCGTAGTCGGGATCAAACCCGGGTCTCTGGCGCTGCATTCGCTGTAAGGCAGCAACTCTACCGCTGCGCCACCGTGCCACCCTATCTCCCGTAGCCTATCTCCTCTGCTCCCTACCCCACAGATTCTTTCACTCACTTATAATTTACACTGGCCACTTAACCTCCCAACCTACACACCATTGTGATGTGGGAGGAAATCAGAGCACCTGGAGGAAACCAAGCTGGTCAAAGGGAGAATGTGCAAACGCCACACAGACCGCACCCAAGTCAGCATTGAACCTGGATGTCTGGCGCTGAGAATCAGCGGTTCTACTACTTGCTCCACAATGAAATTTAGTCTAAAAGCAGTATCTTAAATCTGAATAAAGCAAATATGAAGCAAGAATTGGCTAAGGGAGTTGATGAGAATGCAGGTGCTTGATCTAAAATAGCTTGTTACCTTGTCCATTCTTTAACATACTGATTTGGCTATCTATTTAATGCATTTCTCAAGCACTCACTGGTTTTGTTCTTCATACTATTATTATACATTGATTTTAAATCTCCCCATAGTTATTGTATTCCCCTTGTAACATTTGCCTCCAATTTCCTAATATGCCTTACATTATCAGTATGGTTTTGGAGCCTAAAAACAACACCCCCATTGTGTTGCTTGGCAGTACCCAAAATTAATCTACTTTTTGATTTTCCCAGCTCAAATTATTTTTCTCCATTGCCTTTATTCCATTTTTTTTTAAATCCCGGCCACCTCTCCTTTTCTGTTTTACCTGTTTCTCTTGCACATTAATTACCCAGGAATATTTAATTCCCAGAATTGATCACTTTACCAAACCTTCATGACTATTAGATCATACCCATTCATTTTTATTTGTACTGTTAATGTTAATTTACGGTCTTATTACAAATGCTGCATGTATTCAAATAAATAGACTTACATTTTGCCTTTACTGTTTTCCGTGCTATGTTGTGACTCTAATTGGAGGAATACTAGTTATATCTCTTGTCGAGTGGGGGCGCCGTCGAGTATGGCTGCCCTGCCTGCAGCTGTTTGTCCTTTCAACCTTTTTTTAATTTTTAGTGTGTTTTGTTTTGCAGGTCTTATAGTCTTTTTATGTGGGGGGTGGGGAGGGCAAAACTTTTTTTTCTCAGTCCCTACCTGGTCGGAGATGCAGCTTTCCTATGAGCCGCATCTTCACTCCTTCCTCGCGGCCTACCAACGGGACTGGAGTGGCGTTTCCTGCCTGGACCGGCCAGAACTTCAGCGGCACTGCGCTGAAGCACCATCGGGGAGCGGGAGATGCCTTACCGAGGGTCGCCGTGTGGTAAGCTCCAAAGTGCTGTGACCGCCAACTCCTACATCGTGGAGCTGTGGTCGCGGAGCTTCCAACTGCAGATCCTGGGATCTTTCGCCGAGATCGCCAGTGTTGGAACTCCTACCAGCGCGGCCTGTGCACTTCGGGAGCCACTGCCTCGGGTAGGAAGTGGCAGTTCCAGACACTCCAAGCCGCTGAGAGTGTTCTTCCGATCCTGGAGCTCCATCATCCGGCGAGAGGCCCGAAACATCAGGCCGCCGTTGCGGCGATTGGGGAGGCCTCAATAGGCCCGACCATGGGTGAACAAGAGGACTGGACTTTGTTGCCTTCCCTCACAGTGGGAACCATTGTGGGGGGATGTTTTTATGTTCAATGTTAAATTCTTTAATGTTGTGTTTTACTTTTATTGGTGTGCTGCAAATGGCAACTCAAATTTCACTACACCAATTGGTGTATGTGACAATAAATGTCCTTTTGTCCCTTCATTATAAGCTTCAGTTTTTGTCCACGAATTTTGCTATGGTGCATTTTTTTTCTCTTTAACTAAGAAATCTCCTCTAATCAGAACAATTGGTCATTCTGTCCTTCTCCCTCCCAACTATTCCTTGTTAGTTGATTTGCTATGACTGAATTGGGTGTTGCAGTGGAACAATATCAAGTGCTCTATCTCTATTTCCTGCAGCAGATTGAAATGGTAGCTTACATTCTAGTTATTATTTACAATTTCATTGCATTCCAGAATCTGGATTTCCATGCACTGGAAGAAGCTACAGAGTATGATGGAGGATTCACAAAGGAATCTAGGATAGTAAGGTATCTGCCTTTTCTTCGTGTTAATCTACAATTTGAGAGGGAGAAGGGTAAATCGTAGATGTCAGTATTACAGTTGAACAAGATAGCAAAGATGAGCGGGAAGCCAGAGGATTGGGTAATGTCTAAAGAGCAACAGAAGGTAACTAAAAAGGCAATATGGGGAGAAACGATGAGGTGCGAAGGTAAGCTAGCCAAGAATATAAAGGAGGATAGTAAAAGCTTCTTTAGGTATGTGAAGAGGAAAAAAATAGTTAAGACCAAAGTTGGACCCATGAAGACTGAAAAGGGTTGAATTTATTGTGGGGAACAAGGAAATGGCAGATGAGTTGAACAGGTACTTTGGATCCATCTTCACTAAGGAAGATGCAACAATCTTCCTGATGTACTAGTGTCCAGAATGATGGAGGAACTGAAAGAAATCCACATTAGGCAGGAAATGGCGTAGGGTAAACTGATGGGACTGAAGGCTGATAAATCCCCAGGGCCTGATGGTCTGCATCCCAGGGTACTTAAGGAAGTGGCTCTAGAAATCGTGGACGCATTGGTGATCATTTTCCAATGTTCTATAGATTCAGGATTAGTTCCTGTGGATTGGAGGGTAGCTAATGTTAGCCCACTTTTTAAGAAAGGCGGGAGAGAGAAAACAAGGAATTATAGACCAGTTAGCCTGACATCGGTGGTGGGGAAGATGCTGGAGTCAAATTGTTGAGTTAATTACTGTAAAATTAGCATTTTAATATTTTAACATGTGCACTTGGTTAAAAATGTATTGCTTGGTTTGTTTAATTTTACCCCTTAGTAATCTGGCTCACGGTGAACTCCAAAGTAAGCTAAAGAATGGCATGAGTCACAATGTATTGCTGCAAATCACCATACAAAGTATTGGGCAGCACTGAAAATTTATCTTTTCAAACCTAATTTTACTTTTTGTTTCCTTTACTCTCCTTTTTATCATGAACACCTTTCAAGAGATTTCTGGGGTATAACCCACAGTCTTCCAGAGGAACAAAAGCGTCAGTTCTTGCAGTTCACCACAGGCTCTGATCGCGCCCCAGTAGGAGGCCTTGGCAAAATTAAGTTAATCATAACCAAGAACGGACCAGATTCAGACAGGTATGTTTTAAGGTATATTTTTTTGTGAATAATTTATTTATCTTTAACTTGTTGCACTGACTATGATAAGATATGCAAACAAGTTAATGGGAGAAATGCAAGTCATATTCTTAAGTTTGGATGTAATCTAAAACATCAAAGTAAGCAATTGGTGGAACTGATCAATGTTTGTGTACGTACATCACACAAGAACCTTCTCACTGTATGGAGTATTTTCCAGTAATTGATTAAACCCTAGACATGTACATGTTTTCTTTAAATTACCTCCTGGGATCAGACTATTTATATGGAGAGTGGGTAAGATTAAAAGATGGTTACATTTTTGAAACTATTTTTAAAATAAATCAAGTGTTGAAATTGTGCACATATAATACCTTGAAATTAACTATTTTAATCAACACCTGCCCTATCTGCAACCTCTTAAAATTCGGGAAGCATACGGATAAAGCAGCAACCAGCAGCACAGACACAGAGATTCAATACAGTAAAGCACAGACAGATTTAGGAAGTCAGGAGGTGGGTATAAATAGGAAATTATGAAGGCAAAGATAATGTGCAATAAAAGATTGGCAGCTAAAATCAAGGAAAACATTAGAATATTTAAGAAATACATAACGAATAAGAGGTTAACATATGAAAAAGGTTTGTCTCTTGGAGACCTATAAGGAAATGGTGTGAACAAAAGAACATGAGCTGGCATACTCTATATAGCCCCAAATGTCTTCATTATTGAAGAAGATAATATTGATCTGACCTTGGCTTTGGAAATAGAAGACATTAGTATGGTTTGATGTGAATATTTAGTGTGTCTTCAAAGGAAAAGGACTATAGAAGCATTGTGGTTAAAGAGGAAGTGTTGGATAACAAAAAGGAAATATTAAGGGGTTTAGCATCTTCAATAGTAGCTGTATCATCAGGCCAGAAAATATATATCTACGTTGTTATGTGATGCAAAAGGAAGAAGATAGTGGGGGTTCTGATAAACATTTTCCAGATCCATTTGCCTCGGGGACAGAGTTGCAGGGCAGAAAGACTGATCATATAGGAGATCATATGCAGCACATTCAGCCTGACATTGTAATGGGAAAATTACTGCAAAAAGAAGACACATTTGCCTATTGCCATAACATTCTTACACACCCTGCCATCATTTAAAGCAATGGTTGAAGGATTAGAAGGTGGTTGAGAATACTCTTAACCCAGTGGTGAAAATAAACATGAAAGGGTGGAAAAGATAAAAACTCAATAGATTCAAAGATAATTTGGATTAGCAGGAATTGGGTCATAGATGACAGGGCAGCAGAGATGAACCATACAGATGAACTACAGCTTCTTCTAACAGCAGGTATGGACACCATAGACCAAATGACCTCCAATACCATAAACATCAATTATATTTCAGTGTTTCTTTTCTCCTGGCAGACTACCAACAACTCATACGTGCTTCAATGTACTGCTACTTCCAGACTACTCTACCAAGGACAAGCTGAAGGAAAGGCTTCTTAAGGCAATCACGTACTCAAAAGGATTTGGCATGCTATAATTACATTTTGGCCATACAAGTGTTGTAAATTCAATTGGAAAAAGCAATCACCTTTCAAAATATAGATCAGCCAATTGTATTTTTCATTTGATTTCAAGGTTTCATTTTGACATCAAGTTAACCAGAACAGCTTTCAACCCTTTGCAGGTTGTGAGATATCACAAACAATCACAATATTGCTTGATTTCACAATGAAGTACCAAACTTCAAGAACATTTGCCAGAGTGTTTGTAATTTGAGAATTGCTTACTTTTCAAGAGGTCACTTAAATATCTAGCCATCTAGACTTCTTTCATCATTACACATTCAAAAATCAATTGATGGAAAGAAGAATTGGTCCACATTTTCAGAAGAAAATATTTTCTAAACGCTCCCTGCAGCTTTGCTTTTCCCTCACGATTCACCTACTATTTCAAAAAACGATGTGGTGAGGGAAGATCTTTTTGCTCATTTGACATGACTTAATAATTTGGGGTAGGAGTTGTGGGACCTCCAACCTAAGGAAGAAGGAGATTGGAATGGGAGCATTACTAATGGTGCTTTCTTTAAACCAAACTCATGAAACCTTTCCGAAGCTCAGGGTTTCTCTTAACCTAATTTCTTCGGATATTTTGAGTAAAAGTAGCCACTTTGTTTTGTACAATTTTCAACTGTCTCCTGAAGAGGATCAGTGCCAAGCCACTTAACTAGAGAGTGCTTCTAGTGCATGTAATGACTCTTGTTTCATAGTGACTACTATGACGCGATGTACAATAAAACATCAAAATATTGTAACTTTAAAAAATATTTGGGTTGTCAATCTTTATTCTCTAATAAATGAAAATCATGTCTAAAAGAAACAGCTGTTTAAATTTAATGTATAAATCCAATTAACAGCCAGGTGTATAGTTGTTGTGTGACATACTTTGATTTGGGGTGTATTTAAAATTAAGTATTAATCTGTATTATTGGAATTAAAAGGCATTCAAGTTTACAACTTGTCTTTAATCTCTAATCCTGTTAACATAAGGGGGGGAGGGGGGAGCGAGGGAATGTAGTCACATTGCTCATTTTTACTGCAATCCAAAACTGCTTTTCTTTCATCTTTCACATAGGCAAAAATCAATCTGTCGGAAAATTGTCCTTTCATGGTTGATTCTACAACATATTCTCCACCACATACGTAAAATATTTGGTCTCCAAAATTAGTATCACAGATTTTGGTAACATTATTAATGAATTCTATTGCATAATTTACACTTGTTTCATGTTTCAGCTGACAATACTATTCTGGTAAAAAGTGAACCTTATTGGATTGGGCAAACCTATAACATAACATTGGATGGATATGTTTAAAGGGCTCTCCACACACATTACCAACCTTGAATTTGGCAGAAGACTCAGTGTTCATCAATGACTTTGGAATTCTAATATGGTTAATCACAAGGATAAGTCAGCCTGTTGTTTCTCTTGGTCTCTCTTTATGTCTCTGTCTTTCCATGTTTATCTTATATGACTGACTTAGTTCATATATTTAATTTGGAGGATTGTGAAATCTCATAACAATCACAAATTTATATTTATTTCAGTTCAATTACATGAAAATAATCTTCGTAATATCTAAGGCATCAAACTTGAAATGGTTTTTCCCTATTCTTTCCCTTATTTGCAGACTTTCCCAAGCTAAGCATAAAACCCCTCCCATAATGATACTTGTTTCTCCTCTATCTTGAGACCATGCATTTAGCAAATGACAGTACGTTGGAGGGAGACTTACCAAAGTTACTGTATTCCAATAGCTCAATTCGCAGAACTGAACTCGCCTTGTTCTGAGTCCAGTATTTGCAAGCAAACTGAGGGAGCCTGTAACTCTTAACAGTAAGACTATATGTGAATACATTTTAACTATCACATTTAGCATTATCAGTCAATACAAAATATGGATATGTATGATTTGATCGAATAGTCCCCTGGATTCCATATATAGTAAGAGCATATGAGCCCCATCAATTTTATTGACCTTTGGTGGAACTAGATTACCTCCACATAACATCCCTCTGAGCAAAATGAAAAATAAACGCCTCAACAATTAATCGGTGCACGTAACACCAGACAAAGAATTCCAAATTTAAATCTGTGTAGGAAGGAACTGCAGGTGCTGGTTAAAATTGAAGATAGACACAAAATACTGGAGTAACAGTGGGATAGGCAGCATCTTGAGAGAAGGAATGGGGTGATGTTTCTGATCGAGACCCTTCTTCAGATCCAATTTCAATTCCTAGTTAGTACATACCTAACATTTTTATGACTGAATTTATCAAATATATATTCCCTTTGGCGAGTAAGACTAGTGATCGTCCTTGATCAATGAGTTTTGTGCTACATATCCAATTTGCATTTCAGAGGTAGCTGGTTCAAGGGATTTCGTCTCCTTTATTATTTCTTCCTTTTGATCTCTTTTAGGAGCTCTCTGATGCTTAGAAATCAAACTGAACAGGCTATATTTGACTAATTTTAAATTAATCAACAGGATCTATAGATAGGAAATATAGACTGAAATGCACTGCTGAGGTTTAAGGCGTTGAAATTTCACACTTTAACAAATAATTTTGAAAAAGTTACACGTTTTATATTGATTGAGAGAGTGACAATCCATACTTTTTGTGGAATGAAATAAGTAAAGCAGTGAAGCAGTAATGTTTACCATTTTAAAACACATACCACCTGCATCAGTCTTATGTAATCAGACTTTCCAGTGCAAATGAAGTCAGTTTATTGTACTGTAAACTGCTCTAAACTAAACTGTAGAAGGCTGCTAAACAACACTTGTGAAGCAACGAGGAACGTTTGCATTTTACCTGCATGTAAAAACTCTGGCATGTAGAAGTTGCAGAAAAATAATAATGAATGGCATAGTTTTACTGTTATTTTTCACCACAGTATCTCAGCCTGCATAGCTTTGGGGTCATCGTTTTGAAAAATAAGTTCAGATTTCAAGTGCAAGCTAATGACAGTCAACTGCAACAATTACATGATGACTGCTCAGCTGGCAGACAATGCAAATGAACGATCATTTTCTTTGGTTAACATTTGGCTTCCATAACGAAAATATTCATCTTTCCTTTGTCATTGTAAAGCTGAACCCAACCTGTGGGCCAACCTCCTCCCCACAAAATATTACCTTGTTACCTGCATGTGGATAATTATAGATAATAGGAACATTCTAAAACAGAAATGCAGTGTTGAATAGAACATTGAATTTTAGGTTTATTATCGTCTCATGTACCAAAGTACAATGGAAAGCATTGTTTAGCGTGTCCAGTCAGATCATACTATACATAAATACAATGTCAAGTCAAACTCAAGTGTGATAGGTAGAGCAAAGAGGAAGATACTGATTGCAAACTATGCTGTAGTTCTCAAAGTTGCAGTGCAACAGTTCCATCAACAAAGTTCAATGTCCTCGATGGGGTAGAGGTGAATGGGACAGTGCCCCAGTTTATGGAAGGATTGTTCAGAAACCAGATAACAGAGGAGAAGAAACGTCTTGAGTCTAACGGCGTACGCTTTCAGACCTCTGTGGCTTTTGCCTAATGGGACCAGGAAGAAGAAGGAATGTCTGGCGTGGGGCGGGTTTTTCATTATGTTGGCTGCTTTACCAAGGCAGAAGGAGTCAGTGGTCTGGTCTGTGTGATGGACATCCACAACTCTGCAATTTCTCAAGGTATTTGGTGAAGACTGGTACTGTAGACCGAGAGGTTTCAGTGACTCGCTCTCGTAATTTGTTGATACCATCCAACCCTTTGGTAGCCCTTTCAGCAATGTACCATTTCCATTTAACCATTAGACATAAGACATAGGAGCAGAATTAGGCCATTCAGCCCACCCAGTCTACTCTGTCATGCAATCATGGCTGATTTACCTTTTCCTCTCAATCCCATTCTCCTGCCTTCTCCCCATAACTTTTGATGCCCTTCCTGATCAAGAACCTATCAATATCTCCTTTAATAATACCCAATTCCATGGCCTCTACAGCCATCTGTGGCAACAAATTCCACAGATTCACGACCCACTGGCTAAAGAAATTTCTCCTCATATCCATTCTGAAGGTACGTCCTTTTATTCTGAGGCTGTGCCCTCTAGTTCTTGTCTCTCCCATTAACAATACAACTTTGTTATACCCTTCCAATACATAGGTGAGGGTCTCTGAGGGGATCCATGTCATGATAGGAAGGTCCGGTCACAGTAGGACCTTTTGTCCCCTGCCTGTCCTAGTTTTACTAGTGCAGGACAGCAGTCGATTACAGGCATATAGCAAATGGCTGCATCAGGGGCTCGGAGGCACTGTTTAGCCATTTTGTCACGGCCAAAATTGGGTCTTTGTACGTTGTTTGGGTTATTCTCCCAGTCTCGAGATTTCATATGTTCTACTGAAGTGATTAGAGCTTCTGAGACATCTTTCTTGATGGGTCCTTGTAACAATATGTCGTCAATATAGTGAGCCACCTTAATGTCAGGGGGCTAGGGAGCATTTGTCTAGGTGTGTGGCCACTATGCCATGACATAATGTGGGGTTGTGCACATACCCCTGCGGTAAACGTCAAAGGTGTGCTGCTTCCCTTTCCAAGTGAAGACAAACTGATATTGGGATTCGTCAGCAATGGGAATAGAGTGCAAGGCATTGGCCAGTTTAATCACAGCACTCCACGGGACAGTCCCAGATGAAAAGTTCATGAGTAAGGTAACAACATCAGATACTGTGACTATTAAAAGGGGTGCATTCTTGTTTGGCTGGCAAATAGTAGACTGTTGTTCACCAGTTGCCAACAGTTTTCTTAACCAGCCATACTGGCCTATTATAGCTGGAAACCGCAGGTCGATTGATTTCACATGTATGTGCCTGACTATTTTTTCTCTGATTTCTTTACGGCTTCTCAGTATGCTGTTATGGGAAGCTTCGACAGGTTCCCATTTAGCATTGCCCACCTCCACTATCACGCTCTATCCAAAATGGGGATTTTCCCAAAAGGGGCTGTATGGTGGATCCCCTTAACAGATCCATGCCTTGCATGTTTTCAGGTACATCTGAATTGCTTTGGACAGTAATACTGGGGTCTCAACCTAAGAAAATGTACAATTATGCTTATGCAAACCTGCAGATTTTGATGGTGCATTTCTTAGAAATGTAATTTTATATTTTGTGTGTATATTATTAATTACATAAATGCAATAAATGTTCTTTGAATATAACCTTTTTTTAAAATACATTGCGGAATTCTGAAGAATTTCTAATTTCTATATAAATATAAATACAACTTTCCTTATTCATACACATGCTGTATGGGCTACAGCAGAAAACATCATTGACATAAATACACAAGATAGCTATTTTACTCTAGGGACTGAAAGAAACAAAAAAGATCACTAACAATAATATGCAAGTCCAATAAAGTTAAATTTCCAATAAAGTCCCAATAATGAGTTGACATCTATTTTGCATCAATATTTACAGCATCATAGAACACTCAAGGGATCCGTTCAGTCCATCAATTCCGTGCCAGATCCTGGTAATCTGAAAGTCACATTTACCCAGTCTGTAAATTACTTTCCTCAAGTGAGTTCTAATCCACTTTTGAAATAGTCATTGAAGTTTGATTCAAATCTTCACAGGTAATGAGTTCCAAGTAGTAGTTACTCTCTGTGTAAAATGTTTGTCTTCATATTGCCCCTTCTACCATTTGGCCAACACTTTAAATCTGTGCTGACTGGTCCTTGAACCACCTGCTAATAGGTACAGCCTCTATTGTACAAGTCTATGTATATAATTTGCCATCAGCACATTAAAATGTATTTTTTCATAACATTTCAATTTTTCTGTGAATCTTCTTCCTGAGGTATCTCAATCACGTTAAAAACATTAAAATTGTATTATTAATTTCCATGTTTATACTATTCTTTTTTACTCTCTTCAACTTCAGCCTTTGCTTCAACATCTATCAGTCCTGAATAATCAAACTGTACTCCTGATTGTTTAATTTTGTTCTCAATCTTCATCACTCTTTCTTTTAGCTTCTGTTGCGCAGCATTGTATTCGGCCAGAAGTCGAGCAAATTTGGTCTGCAGATGATCAATTGCAAGGTCCAGTCTTGTCACTTTATCCTCTATATCCTTTGGATCAGCTCCAAGCTGGGCAATATCGAGATCCAGAAGACCATCCTTCATGAGAATCTGTTTCCCCTTTTCCTCCAGCATAGCTTTTGCATCTGGATACTCCGTGAGGGCTTCCATGAGATCATCCTTTGAGAGGCAGAACAAATCTGAGTAGCCTATACTCTTAATATTTGCTGTTCTTCTGTTCCCAGCTTTGCTACCTTTGATGTTCAGAATACTAATTTCACCAAAGTAGCTGCCATCACTGAGAACCACAAACTGAGTAATTCCATCATCAGCAACGACTGCGAGCTTCCCTTCTTTGATGATGTACATCTCTCTACCAATGTCTCCTTTGCGACATATATAATCATCGGGGCTATACACTTGGGGTCTTAGCTTCAATACCAACTCAACTAGCAGACCAGCTTCACAATCTGCAAAGATGCGAACTTTCTTCAGTGTATCCAGATGGACGTTGATTGCAATCTCTGCTCTGAGCTTATCTGGAAGATACTTCAAGACCTCTCTTTCATCTACAGCTTTTTTATTTGACCACAAGTAGTCAAACCATTTGATAACTCTCTTCTCCAAATCTTTGCTGACTTTTCGGAAGCGCATGTACTGTTTGATGCCATCAATCCTTGATTGAAACTCTGCACGAGCTGCATTCATGTTGGAAATCATGGAACCAACGTTACCAACAATGGTGGCAAAAATCAACACTCCAATCAAGAAATCGCCCACCACAAAAAAGTATTCTGAATCCAATACTGGAGGAGGGGTTTCCCCAATGGTGGTTAGTGTCAGTGTTGACCAATAGAGGCTGTACACATACTTCCTAGCAAGCCGAGAAAATTCTGGAATGGTTACATCTGGATATACCCATGTGTCCGATCCAAACCCTATAGCCTTTGAAATTGAATAGTACACGCAAGCATTCCAATGGATGATAATTACGATGTACAGGACAAGATTGGATATTCTGAAAATATTCGGGTAGTTTGTTCTTGTTTCAGTTCTTGACACAAACTCAAACATTCGACTGATCCGAGACAAACGATTTAATCTAATTTCTGGATATTTTAGTCCCAAAGGGAAATACAGAACATCAGTTGGTATGAGTGAGAAGACATCTAATTTAAACTGCAGTGTAGACAAATAATTTTCTCTGAGCTTCTTTTCATCATGGACTAAGAGTCCTTGATCCAGATAACCTGTAAGGGGAAAATAAGGCATTAAAGTTATTAGAAAACATTTTTTGCAAGGATGCAAACTGTGCAATATAGAACAGGATGCTACAATGGACACTATCTAAAATTAAAGGAAGCACAATTGAAACATATTATATTAAAATAATGGCAATAAATATCTTGGAAATTAAGGCACCTAAATGCTAAAGCTTCCGTGTAAATCTATACTAAAGCAGTCAAATAACATGGATCTCTGGATTTTTTTTCAAACCTTAACCTTTAACAAAACAAGGAATCTGCTTTTCATGGCCACATCAAAATGTTAAATAAAACAATAATGTAGTTTTTGTTATGCAGATCCTTTATGGATCATTATTTACTTAAGCATTTTGCTGGGATCCGATTATCCCACTTATAATATTGAAATGAGGCTTGTGCCTGAAACAGGAAGATACCTGGGTCACTGAGTATTTTCTGATTTTCAGATTGCCAACGCTTTGTTTCAGCCAAGCGGATCAATTAAAAATTGTCCTCATGCAGATAAAAAATAACTCCACAAAACAATAAAAAGCACACCCACCTGTCCTTGTCCTTAACAACATGTCAATTACATAAATAACATCTGATACATAATCAAGGATGAACCATGAGATCAAGTAATCTGTTTGGAGTTCTTCAAAACATGCTCTAAACAGGAAATGGGAAAACATTCAATTAAATTTGGTTATATTTTCTACACTAAAACTTTCAACTAATTATCATATTCAAAAGGATCAGCAGTGTTTTTTTTTAAATTATTTCATTATTGAATTTCATTATTAAATTTCAATAACAGCACTTTCTCCTAGGATTTGTAAAAGGCATGATAATTCATGAAGTTTAGCTAGACTCTCAGGTTTCAGCATATTATTTATTTCTTCTAACTTACAGTTAAAGTAAATCAGCAACACATTTATTTGTCTACCCACTGAGATTTCTAAAAGAATTCCCAGGAAAGATTTTAGCACTTTGAATATAACCGCTCAAATGCTCTGTCAATGCACCACTGTAGGTTAACAAATGACAATGATTCCTTCCCCAACCTACCTTGCTATGATCATTGTCCAGTTATACATCACTGGCATAGTAATTATCATGAGCCAAGTGTAGTACATGTTTCCTGCTGGGTCCAAAACGGGTATCCTTTTTATCCATCTAAACAAATTGCACAGAAGTTAAATCTCCATCATGGTAAAATCATATTACATTTTAAAAATATGATCATTATGAGTGATTGAATGAATGAAGTCTGAATGAAGAACAACTACATTGAACAACAAAGAATCTAGAACAGTACAGAAATAGACCCTTTGGCCCACAATGTCTGTGTCGAACATGATGCCAAGATAAATTCATATCATCTGCTTCACATGATCCACTGTATATCCCTCCACTTCCTGCATATCGCAAACTATCCAAATGTCACTATCATATCTGATTCCACCACTAACCCTGGCAGCACATTCAGGCACTCACCACCTTCTGTGTAAAAATATTTGTTCCACACAACCCATCGAGTCATACAGCGTGGAAAGAGGCCCTTCGGCTCAATTTGCCCACATCGACCAACATGTCCCTCCTACACTAGTACCACCTGCCTGCGTTTGGCCCATATCCCTCTAAACCTTTCCTATCCATGTACCCATCTAATTGTTTCTTAAACATTGCAATAGTCCCAGCCTCAACTAACTCCTCTGGCTGCTCGTTCCATATACCCTTTGTGTGAAAAAGCTACCCCTCAGATTCCTATTGGATCTTTCCCTCTTCACCCTAAATCTCCTCTGGTTCTCAATTCCCCTACTCTGGGCAAGGGACTATATGTCTACCAGATCTATTCCTCTCATGATTTTATACACCTCTATAAGATCACCCCTATACATCCTGTGCTCCCATCCTGCCTAAAGTTCTTCTGGAGCTCAGGCCGTCGAATCCTGGCAACATCCTTGTAAATCTTCGCTGTACCCTTTCCAACTTGACATCTCTCCTATAACATGGTGCCCAGAACTCCTTTAAACTTTGCCCCTCTCACATAAAGCTGTGCTCTCTAGTCTTTAATATTCCCACCCTGGGAAAAAAAGTTTCTGACTGTCTACCCTATGTATGCCTCTCATAGTTTCATATACTACTGTCAGGTCAACTTCAACCTCTGACGTTCCAAAGAAAACAATCCAAGTTTGACCAGCCTCTCCTAATAGCTAACACCCTCTATTCCAGGCATCATCTTGGTAAACCACTTTGCAGCTTTTTCAGAGCCTCCATATCCTTCCTGTATTGGGGTGACCACAACTGCACACAACATTCCAAATTTATGTGCTGAACATGTCCCTCCTACACTAGTACCACCTGCCTGCGTTTGGCCCATATCCCTTTAAACCTTTCCTATCCATGTCCCCATCTAATTGTTTCTTAAACATTGCAATAGTCCCAGCCTCAACTAACTCCCTTGGCTGCTCGTTCCATATACCCTTTGTGTGAAAAAGCTACCCCTCAGATTCCAGATGCTGAAAAAATATTTTATGCGTTACAGTTTTCTAGGTGAAAACTGCAATTCAATTCCAAAATAAGTAATCATTGACCAGAAAAATTCCACATCATAGACTTAGACTTTACACCAATTAACCATTTAAGATAATATTTATAGATCACTTCAACACATTGGTAGGTAACACATCACGGAATACGATTTATTCCCTTAAGGGCATCAGTGAGTTCCACAGTGTTGTGGTTAGTCAAGGGAGTTTATTGTCATGTGTCCCAGATAAGACAATAAGCACAACAGAATATTATAGGCAAAAATACAGATCAGATCAGATCAGATCAGTGTGACCACATACCATAGAATATATATATACACACATAAATAAACAGATAAAGTGCAATAGGCTGTTATAGTTCAGACGTAGACAAAAGTCAATGAATAACAGGCTGACATATGAGTTTTTGTTGTCCAAGTGGTCCAGAGCGGAGTGGAGAACCAGTTAGATCGCATCCACTGTTGATCTGTTGTGGCGGTAAGCGAACTGCAGTGGGTCCAGGTTTTTGTTGAGGTATGAGTTGATTTGCGCCATGATCAACCTCTCAAGGCACTTCATCACCACAGACGTTAGTGCCACAGGTCGATAGTCATTGAGGCACGTCACCTTGCTCTTCTTGGGCACCGGTATTATTGATGCCCTTTTAATGCAGGTGGGAACCTCAGACCTCAGAAGTGAGAGGTTGAAAATGTCCGTAAAAACTCCAGCCAGTTGGTCCTCACAGGTTTTTAAAAACATGCCCGGGTCTACCATCAGGTCCAGGTTCTTTCCGAGGGTTCACCCCTCAGAAGGATCTTCTGACGTCGGCCTCTGTGACTGTGACCGAAATACCATCATGGCGAATGGGGGCTCGGGAAGGCACATCAGTGTTCTCCCTATCAAAGTGTGCGTAAAACACATTGGGCTCGTCAGCGAGTGATGCTTTGCTGACATTTGAGCTGCCTCCTGATTTTGCCTTGTAGGAGGTGATTGCATTCAAGCCCCACCACAGCTGCCGAACATCCGTGTCATCCTCCAGCTTGGAGCAGAAGTCCCTTTTGGCCTTTTTGAAGGCCTTACCAAGGTCGTATCTGGACTTCTTGTAGACCTCTGTATCTCCAGACCTGAATGCCCGGGATCTGGTCTTCAGAAGAATGCGGATCTCATGGTTCATCCAAGGCTTCTGGTTAGGAAACACTCGGAAGGTTTTTGTTGGGATGCAGTCCTCCGCACATTTCTTTATGAAGTCTGTAAGGACTGTGACAAATTAATTCAGGTCCGTTGCTGAGTCCCTGAACATTGCCCAGTCTACAGAGTCCAAACAGACCTTATCATTACTGATAACCAGTCCAGGTTATCATTACTGATGCCGGTTTACATTGAAATAACACTAGAGTAAGTGGGAGGCTTGGTCCCCCAATGCAACCAATTCCCCAACGTAATATTCCGGGGTGTGTGGGGGTTGTGGGGGGGGAGGGGTGTGGGGGGAGGGGTGTGGTGAGGAAGGGGAATTATGAGGGGGAGGGGTGTGAGGGCAGGTGGGTAGTGGGGGGAGGGTTTGCGTGGGTGGGCGTGGATTGTGGGGGGAGTGGTTTGGGGGGGTGTTGTGTGGGAGGGGGGCCTGTGGGAGGTGGGGGTGTGTGGGAGGGGGCTGGGTGGGTGGGGAGGAGGTTGTGGGGGTGGGTGTGTGGGTGGGCAGGTGTGGGCGGGTGTGGGCGGGTGGGGCGGGGGGGTGGGGGGGAGGGGAAGTGTGTATGTGGGCGGGAAGGGTGTGGGAGGATGAGGGGTGTGGGAAGGGGGAAGGGGAGGAGGGATGTGGGAGGCGGGTGTGGGGGGAAGGGGTGTGTGGGGAGGAGGTGTGTGGGGTAGGAGGTGTGTGGGAGGGGGGTGTGTGTGACGGGGTGGTGGGAGGGGGCTGTGTGAGAGGGGTGTGTGTGGGGGAGGGTGCGTGGGCAGGGGGTCGTGGGGGGGAGGGGTGCGTGGGCGGGGGAGGGGTATGTGGGGAGGAGGTGTTGTGAGGTCGGGGGGTGGTTGTGGGTCCCCGACACTGGGCTGGGTCCCCGACTCTGGGCTGGTTCGGGCAGCTTCAGGTCCCTCCGAAAATTGTGTCCGGTTGGAGACCTCCGCCGGCCATCCTCAGATCCAGTAAAGTCGCAATGGCACAGGAAGGGGCGGACCGTCCCGGGGAGTGACAGTAGAAGAGATTGATCCACACACGCGCGGTTTTAAAGATTTTTAAACCTCGCTAACTTTTATAACATTCAACCGATTGGAACAAAACTTGGTGTACTCGCAGCACAGGAGAAAGGTGAGTGAGCTGGCGAATAATCGTAGCGCTATTGCGCAAATAGAGAGACTGTGCAAACCGGAAGATAACAAGATCAGAGTTTTAGTTATGTACAGATTTTCATTCAATTTCTTGAAATTAAATTTCCTACTGGCCATGGAGTGATCCCAATTTTTGTCTCCATGATACAGAACTTTAGCAACTAGTCCATTAACATAAGGAATGCACAACCATAGCCCTAGCAAGGATTGCTATAAATTCTACTATAATACTATAAATTAATTGAACATGATTGCATCCCTTGAGTCTCCATGTTTATAACCATAAAATAAAAGCATGTCCAAAACTTAAATCCCCACAGCGTACACACTTTATTGAACAGGATAAAATCCAAGGACACTTACTCCATCAGGCCTATCTTGCCGTCGTTCTTCTCGTCATTCTTCTCGTCTTTCTTCTCATCTTGCTTCTCTACCTTCCCTTTTTCTTCCTCTTTATTTTTATTATTCTCTTTGTCCTTTTTCTTCTCTTTGTCCTTTTTCTTTTCTTTTTTGCCATCAGATTTACTGTAACATGGAATGATATTTGACACTTGTTCAATGTGAAAAATGGTTTCAACAGAAGATACTTTCCACTCACCCTTTTTCTTTTTTATTCTTTTTGGATTCTTTCTTTTTTTCTTTTTCTCTGAAAATGAAGATCATATGTATTACTAGGACCAGGAATGGACCCACTGGGTCCAAGGCAATATACCAACACTGACCCATAGCCCCCAACTGCGCAGGTGTGGCTGACGGGTTCCTATTGTGACACCAGAGAACTCCGTTGTGACGTGAGTCATGGCAACCCTCCCCAACTGCGCAGGCGCGGCCGGCAAGTGGGAGTGCGACTGTGACGTTTTTAAAGTTCAAAATGGCAATAACCTGTAAAATATAAGATCAATGTGAACGCATCTCACTATCCCTCTTCAGTCCCCTATTCCCCTCCTCCATTTCCTCGCCATCTCACTTCCTACCCCTATCCTCCATTCCCCCTCATCCCCAGCACTCACTCCCTCCTTCTCCTCTTCACCCTCCCTCTTCTTCCCCTCTCCTCCTCCCCTCCCCCTCTCTTTCCCCCACCTCTCCTTCCCTCTCCTTTCCCCTCCCCACAGTCACTCTCTCCTTCGCTCCATAACCCCTCTTCCCTCCATACCCCCATGTATCCCCCTGCTCCTCCACTCCTCGACTCCCCCCTGTCTCACCCCCCCACTCTCTCCCCCACTGCCTCTATCCCCCACTCCATACCTTTCACCCACTCCCCCTCCACTCCCTCTATCCCCGCTCCTCCCCCACTCTCCCTCCTCAAATCCATTACTTTCCCCTCCCTCTCCCTCCCTACCATCCTCCTCTCCCTCTATCCCCTGCTCTCCCACTCCTCACCTCCCCCCTATCCCACCCTCCAATGAAAATTCCGATGTTTTTTTTTAATGAAATTCGCAATGACAATCGTGTTTTTTCTTTAAAATAACCTAAACACAATGTTAGCTGTTAATGAAAACGGATCCCATTGTGACATCATTGTGACTACGAAAGCGGCTGGCGAGCAGGGCAAGTGGAAAAGTGGCTTTGTAAAGTGTTTTTTTCTGAAATTTAAAATGTGAATAACTTATAAAATATACCATCAATCTGAACGTAATGTGGCTAAAGCACACCCCAGGAAAATGGTGAGTAAGGTGGGTCAAAAATTGTAGGGCTATCATGTACCATTTTGGCGTAGTTCCGGGAGCACATGGATAGACACAGACAGAATCACAGACATAGAAACATAGAAACATAGAAAATAGGTGGCAGGAGTAGGCCATTCAGCCCTTCGAGCCTGCACCGCCATTCAATATGATCATGGCTGATCATCCAACTCAGTATCCTATACCTGCCTTCTCTCCATACCACCTGATCCCTTTAGGCACAAGGGCCACATCTAACTCCCTCTTAAATATAGCCAACTAACTGGCCTCAACTACCTTCTGTGGCAGAGAATTCCACAGATTCAACACTCTGTGTGAAAAATGATTTTCTCATCTCGGTCCGAAAAGACTTCCCCCTTATCCTTAAATTGTGACCCCTTGTCCTTGACTTCCCCAACATCTGGAACAATCTTCCTGCATCTAGCCTGTCCAACCCCTTAAGAATTTTGTAAGTCTTTATAAGATCCCCCCTCAAACTTCTAAATTCCAGCGAATACAAGCCGAGTCTATCCAGTCTTTCTTCATATGGAAGTCCTGCCATCCCAGGAATCAGTCTGGTGAACCTTCTCTGTACTCCCTCTATGGCAAGAATGTCTTTCCTCAGATTAGGAGACCAAACTGTATGCAATACTCCAGGTGTGGCCTCACCAAGACCCTGTACAACTGCAGTAGAACCTCCCTGCTCTTGTACTCAAATCCTTTTGCTATGAATGCCAACATACCATTTGCTTTCTTCACAGCCCGCTGCACCTGCATGCCTACTTTCAATGACTGATGTACCATGACACCCAGGTCTCGCTGCATCTCCCCTTTTCCTAATCAGTCACCATTCAGATAATAGTCAACTTTCCTGTTCTTGCCACCAAAGTGGATAACCTCACATTTATCCACATTATACTGCATCTTGCCACTCACCCAGTCTATCCAAGTCATCCTGCAGCCTCCTAGCATCCTCCTCACAGCTAACAGTGCCCTCCAGCTTCGTGTCATCCTCAAACTTCGAGATGTTGCATTTAATTCCCTCGTCCAAATCAATAATATACATTGTAAATAGCTGGGGTCCCAGCACTGAGCCTTGCGGCACCCCACTAGTCACTGCCTGCCATTCTGAAAAGGACCTGTTCACTCCTACGCTTTGCTTCCTGTCTGCCAGCCAGTTCTCTATCCACATCAATACTGAACCGCCAATATCATGTGCTTTAAGTTTGTATACTAATCTCTTGTTGGGACCTTGTCGAAAGCCTTATGAAAGTCCAGATATAACACATTCACTGTTTCTCCCTTATCCACTCTACTGGTTACATCCTCAAAAAATTCAATAAGATTCGTCAGACATGATTTACCTTTCGTAAATCCATGCTGACTTTGTCCAATGATTTCACCACTTTCCAAATGCGCTGCTATCCCATCTGACTCCAGCAGTTACCCCACTACCGATGTTAGACTAACTGGTCTGTAATTCCCCGTTTTCTTTCTCCCTCCCTTTTTAAAAAGTGGGGTTACATTAGCTACCCTCCAATCCTCAGGAACTGCTCCAGAATCTAAAGAGTTTTGAAAAATTATCACTAAGGCATCTGCTATTGGATTCCGCAGTGTTGCTAAGCGTATTACTGGGTCAAAATTTGAACTAAATTCTTACATACAAACATGCAGGAATTGAAGAACAGCCCTGGATATCAGCTGATGTTTCTCACTGTGGATAAAACAGAAAAAGACTCAACTCCAAGTCCTGTCAGTCTAGCAAACAATGCCTTTCTTGCTACCCTAGGAAAACATGCTTAACTGTCTCCTTACTCCCACATTCACACAAGCCAGAAACATGTTTCCCTACAATGCACAAACAGTAATTTAACCCACAATGTCCCAACCTCAATCTACACAGTCTAACTGAGTCCCTACGGGACAGAGATGTACAGAAACATATTTTTCTAACTCAGCTTGTACCCTACCTGACTTCCCATTCTCTGCCATTCTTTTGTTAAGCCCTCTTTAATTATTTCTTCTCAGTTCCACTCTCCCCAATGATACATGGATATCTATTTCTAAACTCTCCTTTGCTATGAGGTCCACCTGCTCATTCCCCCTCACCCCAGCATGCCCGGGAACCCAGCAAAAGTGATGTACCCAGGACGAGCGTTAGATTTCCCTACTCTTAAAGTTTCAAGAGCAGCTGCAGAATCAGAACAAATAATGACAAACTGGCTTCCTGAGCCCATTGAATTGCCATTAATTCAGTCGTGAGAACAGAGCTTCCATCAGAAATGCAATCTGCTGTTCCACATACACGCCAAACCCAGCTGGATCTTTAGATCCATCTGTAAAAACAATCAAAGTGCTCTCACTGATTGAATTAAGATATTCCACTATTCTTGGAGTCACCTCGCGCTTATCTTTTTCCTGAAGAAAAGCAAGCTCACAGTTTGGTACCCTGGGAAAATTTTTCGGCTTTAATCCATTCAAGGCTAACCTGGATTTCACTCAGTTCCTCCAACTCGCGATCCCTGCTATTTCCGGCAAATTATTTATGTCTTCCTTAGTGAAGACAGAACCAAAGTAGTTATTCAATTAGTCTGCCATGTTTTTGTTCCCCATGATCAATTCACCCATTTCTGACTGCAAGGGACCTACACTTGGTTTAACTAATTTTTTTCTCTTCACATATCGATAAAAACTTTTGCAGTCAGTTTTTATGTTTCCTGCCAGTTTTCTTTCACAATCCATTTTCCCTTTCCTAATTAAGCCCTTTGTCCTCCTCTGTTGGACTGAATTTCTCCCAGTCCTCTGGTAGGCTGCTTTCTCTGGCTAATTTGTACGCTTCATCTTTTACTTTGATACTATCCCTGATTTCCCTCGTTATCCATGGATGCACTACCTTCCCTGATTTATTCTTTTGCCATACTGGGATGAACAATTGTTGTAGTTCATCCATGCAGTCTTTAAATGCCTTCCATTGCATATCCACCGTCAACCCTTCAAGAATCAATTGCCAGTCTATCTTGGCCCATTCACGTCTCATACCTTCAAAGTTACCTTTCTTTACGTTCGGGACCCATGTTTCTGAATTAACAATGTCACTCTCCATCCGAATGCAGCTCAACCATATTATGGTCACTCTTACCCAAGGGGCCACGCTCAACAAGGCTGCTAACTAACCCTTTCTCATTACTCAATAACCAGTATAGAATAGCCTGCTCTCTCGTTGGTTTCTCTACATGTTGGTTTAGAAAACTATCCCGCATACATTCCAAGAAATCCTCTTCCTCAGCACCCCTGCCAATTTGAATCACCCAATCTCCCCAGATTCTGGTGAACTTCTACCGCTGCACCATCGAGAGCATCCTTACCAACTGCATCACAGTATGGTATGGTAACTGCTCTGTTGCCGACCGGACAACTCTGCAGAGGGTGGTGAAGATCGCCCAACGCATCACAGGCTCCTCACTCCCCTCCATTGAGTCTGTCCACAGTAAACGATGCCTGCGCAGGGCGCACAGCATCATCAGGGACAGCTCACACCCCAACCATAGACTGTTTACTCTCCTCCCATCCGGGAGACGCTACAGGTCCCTCCGCTGCCGGACCAGCAGGCTCAAGAACAGCTTCTTCCCTGCGGCTGTCACACTTATCAACGCTGCACCTCAGGGAGGGGTGAGGGGTGACTGCCTGTCTCCACCCCTCACCCCCCCCCCCCCCCCCCCGGTCTATCCAATCACCAGCAAATTGCACGGATACCACTGCACATGTATATGTATTACTTGTTTATTCGTAAGTTCGCCCTTCGGAGATACCAACTGCATTTTGCTGTCTCTGTATTGTACACTGCACAATGACAATTAAAGATTGAATTGAATTGAATTGAATTGAATGTAGATTGAAGTCATCCATCATGGTTTTACCTTTGTTGCACGCATTTCTAATTTCCTGTTTGATGCCATCCCCAACTCCACTACTACCGTTAGGTGGCCTGTACACAACACCCACTAGTGTTTTCTGCCCCTTAGTGTTTCGCAGCTCTACCCATATCGATTCCACATCCGCCAAGCTAATGTTCTTCCTATCTATTGCGTTAATCTCCTCTATAACCAGCAACGCTACCCCACCTCCTTTTCCTTTCTGTCTATCCCTCCTAAATATTGAATATCCCTGGATGTTCAGCTCCCAGCCTTGGTCATCCTGGAGCCATGTCTCCGTGGTCCCAACTATATCATAATCATTAATAGCTATCTGCACGTTCAACTCATCCACCTTATTACGAATGCTCCTCGCATTGAGACACAAAGCCTTCAGGCTTGTTTTTACAACGCTCTTACCCCTTATACAATTATGTTGAAAGGTAGCCCTTTTTGATTTTTGCCCTGGATTTGTCTGCCTGCCACTTTTCACCTTGCTACCTATTGCTTCTATCCTCATTTTACACCCCTCTGTCTCTCTGCTCACACATTTAAGAAACCCACCACCTCTTATTCTCTGTTTATTATTTTTTTCTTCTTTCCCCCCTACGTGTTGCGTCTGACTGCTTCCCTTCTCTGCCTCCTGCCTCACACACGGTCTACTTGTTTTCTCTATTGAGTCCCTCCCACCAACCGATCTAGTTTAAAGTTTACCCAGTAGCCTTTGCAAATCTCCCCGCCAGGATATTGGTTCCCCTCGGGTTCACATGCAACCCGTCCTTTTTGTACAGGTCACACCTTCCCCAAAAGAGGTCCCAATGATCCAGAAACTTGAATCCCTGCCCTCTGCACCAGTCCTTCAGCCATGCTTTTATTCTCCACCTCGCTCCATTCCTACTCTGACTGTCGCGTGGCACAGGCAGTAATCCTGAGATTGTTACCTTTGCGGTCCTTCCCCTTAACTCTCCTCCTAACTCCCTAAATTCTCCTTTCAGGACCTCTTCTCTTTTTCTACCTATGTCATTGGTACCTATATGTACCACAACCTCGGGCTCCTCTCCCTCCCATTTCAGGATACCTTGGACACGTTCAGAAACAAACAAGATGAGAGTTTTAGTAATATATATAGAATAGATAGATTCTGTATGCCATAAGTAATATTTATAATCCCCTCATTCACTGTAATTGAGGCTTTCACAAAAGTGGCATATTTAAACTGATGTTATTGACATTTTTTTATTTTAATAGGACGGTCCAAAAGTTAATAGGAGAATAAGTAACAATTGAGTTTAATTAGCCCTTTTCCGAAGTTCGGGATAACTCAATTCGCTTTATAATTAATAAAGTAATTCTGAAGTGTAGGCACGGCTGTAATGTGGCAACCAATCTTTATATTCTCTCTAACACAAATGAATAAATGACAACATTATACGGTATGTTGCACATGTTGATTGCGGCATTAAATGTTAACCATGCACAAACTATCTATATCGGAAGGGGCAGATGGACGTAACATTTCATATGAATGAATGCTGAAGTCAGTACTCCTTCAGCACTTAATTGAAATGCCAGTCCATATTATGTTCTCCAAAGCTTGAAATAGGGTTTAAATCTTCTGAGTCAATGGAGAGGATGCCACTCTGCCTCCTATATATGATACGTGCTATTTTTTGAAGGAATCTTATGAAATGCACAGTGACAAAATAATTGTTCTCTGCTGTATTCATAACTTCAGAAATACAACTGAATACTTACTCATCATTGTTATTACAGTTGTTAACGTTGGACATCTCCAACTCAGAAGCTTGGTGTTGATTCCTAAGAGACAGCAAACCGGTTGGAAATATTGTTAACTTAAAACAAAATTCATAAATGGAGTATTTTTGAGAAAACATTGATCTGAAATAACTTTGCATTGATGAATGTGATACGTCTCTGTCTTAAAATGCAGCAGAAATTGGCATGTAATGGATATTAATTACATTTTACAGTACATAGGTTACATCTTTGGTAAGATTGCCAATGATTTCATCTTTCTCTTGTGTTCAGAACAAAAGCAGATTTTACAGGAGAGAGTTTTTGTGATACCATTATCTTCTTGGAACTCCTGGCAGCTGAGTGTAAATTTGCAGGACTATTATCAGAATCATGGTGCCCATGGAAGTAATGTGCTTATCAATCACAAATTTAACCAATGATAGATAAGGTAACAATTGTTTTATTCCTCTGAGAAACAGCATCATAAATGTTCTATTTCATAAATTGTTAGACATGAAGACAATCATTTGTTCCGCATGGCATTTATTATTTTGTGAAATAAACAGCTAGAACATTTCATTATCAGGTAGGTTTGCTTGTGCCACTCAGGAAGGTTTAAACTAGATTGGCCGAAGAGAGGGTCTCTGAACAAAAACAAAGCAGCTGAGTAGTTGGGGGCAAATACAAAAGTCAAAGGGAGACATGACGGGGAGATGCACGCTACGAGATGGGAAAGACCACTGATTTAAAATTCATTTATTTCATGCTAGAGGCTTAACAGGTAAGGCAGACAATCTCGCAGCACAGAATTGCTCAGGGGATTGGGATATTATAGTCATAACAGAAACATGGTTAAGAGAAGGGCCGGATTGGCAGCTCAATATTCCAGGCATGATAGAGATACAGGTAAGAGAGGAAGGGGGGTTTGCCTTTTTGGTAAACAAGGGCATAACTACAGTGCTCAGAGAGGACATTCTTGAGGGATCATCCAGAATCAGAAGTAGAAACAGGAAGGGAATGATCACTTTGATGGGACTGCATGAGAGCCCCCCAATAATCAGTGAGAATTAGAAGAGCAGCTGTTTAGGGAGGTTACAGATAGCTTTAAGAATAATAGAGTAGTATTGACGGGAGCTTTCAACTTCCCTAATATTAACTGGGTCTCACCTAGTGCAAAGAGCTTGGATGGAATGGAATTTGTTCAACATGTCCAAGAAAATGACTTTAATTAATATATAGAGGGCCCTAGTAGAGAAGTGTGTAGGAGTCACAGTGAGGAGTGTGTAGGTGTCACGGTGGTGGATGTTCATGTTAAAGTGTGTTTCAGTTGTTCTGTTTCAAAGATGGCTGCCAGAAGCGAGAGTGAACGTTGGCACGTTTAGCTGCCGCTGCTCTCTCTTTGAATTGTGTATTGTTGATATCCCTACTACTTCGTTTTAGTTTAATTTTGTTTATATGTTTGTAATTTGCTTGTTTTAATCTCTAAGGTGTCCTTGAGGGTCCTGGAAGGTGCCCATAAATAAAATGTATTATTATTATTAGTATTAAGATGCAACACTAGGATTTATTTCTCTTTGGGAACTAGGAAGGGCAAGTGACTGAAGTGTCAGTGGGGGAGCACTTTGGGATAGATAGGGACAAAGGCCAATTTTGGAGACATTAGGCAAGAGCTTGCAGAGGTTGATTGGGTGAATTTGTTTGCCGGTAAGGGGGTGACAGGCTTTCAAAAGTGAGCAGCAAGAGTAAAAGGGAAACATGTTCCTGTTAGGGTTAGTACAAAACTGAGAAAGACAGGGAATCCTGATTAATGAGAGATATAATGGTCAGGAAATAGGATGCAACAGTTGGGATCAAGAAAATCCCTCGGCGAGTATAAGTGGAGGAGTTTGCTTAATGAGGCAGTCAAAGTCAAGTCAAAGTCAAAAGAGTTTATTGTCATGTGTCCCAGACAGGACAATGACATTCTTTCTTTGCATAGCACAACAGAACATAGTAGGCATTGACTACAATTATATACTTAAATACACACATTAATTAATAAATTAATAAAGTGCAAATAACAGATGGAGGGGTATTAATGTTCAGAGTTTTGTCCGAGCCAGGTTTAATAGCCCGATGGCTGTGGGGGAGTAGCTATTCCTGAACCGGGTCGTTACAGTTCTCAGGCTCCTGTACCTTCTACCCGAAGGTAGCAGGGTGATGAGTGTGTGGCCAGGGTGGTGTGGGTCCTTGATGACGCTGCCAGCCTTTTTGAGGCAGCGACTGTGGTGGAGGAAGTCAGAGCCGATGATGGTGTGAGGGCACTCAAGAACCAAGCCACGATGCAACCGGTCCAAGCTCTCTACTGTGCAAGAAGTCCTCCTTGACAGACTCTCGTAATCTTCTCAGGAAGTAGAGGCGCTGATGAGCTTTCTTAATAATTGCATCTGTGTTCTCGGACCAGGAAAGATCTTCACAGATGTGCACGCCCAGGAATTTGAAGCTCTTGACCCTTTCAACCATCGACCCGTTGATGTAAACAGGACTGTGGGTCCCCATCCTACTTCTTCCACAATCAGTTCCTTGGTTTTGCTGGTGTTGAGGGCCAGGTTATTGTGCTGGCACCATATGGACAGTCGCTCGATCTCTCTTCTGTACTCCGACTCATCCCCATCAGTGATACGTCCCACAACAGTGGTGTCGTCAGCGAACTTGATGATGGAGTTCGCACTATGACCGGCTACACAGTCATGAGTATAGAGTGAGTACAGCAGGGGGCTGAGCACGCAGCCTTGAGGTGCTCCCGTGCTGATTGTTATCGAGTCTGACACATTTGCACCAATATGAACAGACTGTGGTCTGTGGATGAGGAAGTCGAGGATCCAATTGCAGAAGGATGCACAGAGACCCAGTTCTGCGAGTTTGGTAACCAGCTTGGAGGGGATGATTGTGTTAAATGCCGAGCTGTAGTCAATGAATAACAGCCTGACATATGAGTTTTTGTTGTCCAAGTGGTCCAGAGCGGAGTGGAGGGCCAGCGAGATCGCGTCCACCGTTGATCTGTTGTGGCGGTAAGCGAACTGCAGTGGGTCCAGGTTTTTGTCGAGGTAGGAGTTGATTTGCGCCATGATCAACCTCTCGAAGCACTTCATCACCACAGGCGTTAGTGCCACAGGTCGATAGTCATTGAGGCACGTCACCTTGCTCTTCTTGGGCACTGGTATTATTGATGCCCTTTTGAGGCAGGTTCTCAGACCTCAGACCTCAGAAGTGACAGGTTGAAAATGTCCGTAAAAACTCCAGCCAGTTGGTCCGCACAGGTTTTTAGAATCAGGAGTTAAATAGAGGACATGGTATGGATTTGGCAGGCAAGGTACAAGAAAATCTAAAGAGATTTCACAGGTGTATTAGTAGTATAAAGAATCACTTAAAATTCAGCATGGGTATCTTTGTATAGAGCCACCAGAGCTGGAGGAGTTATTCAATGATTATTCCTTATCAGTTTTTACTGAGGATGAGATCATGAAAGTTAAGAATTGAAATATATGTTGTAATGTCTCAGACCATGTATGCATTCTAAAGAGAGACTTTCGTGGTTTTAAAGTGTGTTATGGTTAATACATCCACATGGCCTGGGGTGTAAGATTTCAACCTTGATGTGGTCCACCCTGTTTCGACAAATGCAATCAACCCGATGTGCACGAACATTACAAAAAGGTCTACCCATGACCTACAACTTTAGGCTGTGCACGCCATACGCAAGAAGAAGAAGATCCACATTGCTTGACCAAGTGCATCCTTGCGCCTGTGGGAAGACTTCTTTAGTGAGAGGTTAAGTTCTGGAAAACTGGAGGAGAGCTTATGTTTATTTTAGAAGGGCAGCAAAGAGAAGCCAGAGACTTACAGGCTGCTAAGCCAGATGTCAGTGGTTGGAAAGTTTATGGAGAATTCTGAGGGACAGCATACAGTATATCAGCATTTGGATAGGAAAGGACAGTTAAAGCTAGTCAGCATGGCTTTGTGCATGAGAAATAGTATTTTGTTAAATCTTCTGAAGAGGTCACCAAGAAGATTGATGAGGCTAGGCAACGACGTTGTCCATACGTTGTCTATAAGACCTTTGGAAAGGGTGTAAAAGAGATTCGCCACATTGCTACTGTGACTTGCGGGAGGCTGGATAAGCTGGGACTTTCTTTTAGCATAGGAGACTGGGGGATGACCTAATTTAAGTTTATAACATAATGAGGGGCATGCGTAAAGTGAACGCTCACAGCTTTTTTCCCCCCAAGGTAGAGGATTCTAAGACTAGAGGACCTAATTCATTTTCAGTTCAGTTTAGCTTATTGTCACGTGCACCAAGGTACAGTGAAAAGCTTTTGGTGTGTGCTAACCAGTCGGCAGCAAGAAAATACATGATTACAATCGATCCACTTACAGTGTACAGATCATGATAAGGGCATAATGTCTAGTGCAAGGTTATGCCACCAAAGTCTGATCAAGGGTTTTACAGGGATTATCCCAGGATTGAGTAGGTTAACCAATGATGAATGTTTGTCGGCACTGGGCCCGGAGTTTAGAAGAAATAGGGCGGTCCTCATTGAAACATACAGAATAGTGAAAGGCTTGGATTGAGTGGACGTGGAGTGGATGTTTCCACTACTTGGAAAGGGTCAAGGACTAGAGGTCATAGCCTCAGAATTAAAGGATGTTCTTTTAGGAAGGAGATGAAGAGAAATGTATTTACTCAGAAAGTGGTGAATCTGTGGAATTCTTTGCCGTAGAAGGCTGAGGAGGCCATCAGTAGATATTTTTAAGGCAGAGATTAGTGATTAGTACAGGTGTCAGAGGTTATAGAGAGAAGGCAGGAGAATGGGGTTAGGAGGGAGAGATAGATCAGCCATGATTGAATAGCAGTGTAGTCTTGATAGGCCAAAAGAAGTAGTTAGTAGTTCAGCACTGCTCTTTGTTTGCAGTAGGATGATTCAGTTGCCTGATAACAGCTGGGATGAAACTGTCCCCGAATTTGATGGTGTGTATTTTCACACTACTATATATTTTGCCTGATGGGAGAGGGGAGACGAGGTAGTGGCTCATTCTTAAGTATGCTGCTGGCCTTGCTGAGGCAGTGTGAGGTATAAATGGAGTCAATAGGTTCGTTTGTGTCTTGGACTGGGCTGCGTCCACAATTCGCTGCGATTTCTCGTGGTCTTGGGTGGAGTTATTCCCAAACCAAAGTGTAATACATGGGTCGGCAACCTACAGAACCCGGGCCAAATGGAGCCTCGAACCTGAAATCATCCGGCCCGCAGGCGTTTTTTTTTTCCCCGTAATTATACGGCCCACAGACTTACTCCCGGGCATGAGGCCACGGTGCCCAGGCGCATTGACGCAAGGAAGCCTGCGCTGGCAGCCGCAATGGTGGAGCCACGGAGCGGATGTTGATCTTAAATTGCCTTTAAGCTTAGCACAATTTAAGTGGAGTGGAGTTGGCCAAGCAATGCCACTCTCATAGCGACTGCTCCGTGGAACCTGCCGTGCCTTCGACCCTGGAACTGTGTTGTAAACAGCTGTACTGACACAGTCTAGTGTTTAAATCATCTTTAATCATCTGTCATGGTGGTGCAGTACAATATGTTGTTAGTTCATCTCTACCACCGGCGTAACTACGTAATATGGGAGATGGGTGTTAATATAAAGTGTACAGTAAGGTGGAGTTAGTGGTAGTACATTACTCTGATTGGTTCACATGCAATAACCAATCTACATGTGTGAAATGGGAAGCGGCTGTAAATGGACAGCGCCGCTGTGGGGGGGGGGGGGGGGGGGGGGGGGGGGAGTAGAGAGTTCCTTTCCAGAGCATGTGGGGAGTCTGGCCCGGGTCAGCAAGTCTGGGCTACACAAAGTAGTAAATTTGGCTGGGTCGCCAGGGGTAAAGTTGCGGGGAGGGCAGGAGCGTTGAGAAGGAGGGGGTCGGGATCATGCCAGCAACTCATTCACTCACTCAGTAGCTCGGTTGGCTGCGATTGGCCGCCGGGACCGGACAGCGGAACCGGCCGCCACCTCAGCGTCTTCTGTCGGCCCACCTGCCAGCCTTCGGCAGAGGCGCAACCTGTGGTGATGGTGGTTGGTGGGTAGCTACTGGGCAGAAGGCTGGCTGCTCTGTCCCAGGTTCGCTCTCTCTCTCTCTCTCTCTCTCTCTCTCTCTCTCTCTCTCTCTCTCTCTCTCTCTCTCTCTCGTTTGACTTAAAATCAAGTTTGACTTGACTTTGAGTGTCTCAAATTAATTCCTATGTTCAGTAGACGTAATATTTCTTAAATATATAAATATGTCAAAATGTATTAACTATGGCGATAGATGTGGCCCTCCATACGCTCACAAACATGGGACCCGCCCCCTATGCATAACAAGGTTGCCGAACCCTGGTGTGAGACATCCTCATAAAATGCTTTCTATCGTGCATCTGTAAAAGTTAGTGAGAATTGTAGGGGACATGCCAAACCTCCTAAGCCTTCCATGGAAATAGAGGTGTTGATGTGCTTAAAATGTGCATTGGTAGGCTTAAAGTGAGAGGAGAGAGATTTATGAGGGACCTCGGGGCAACTTTCTTCACTCACAGGGTGTTTTTTATCTGGAATGTGCTGCCAGAGGAAGCAATAGAATACAAAAATCCAGAGGATACAATTAAGAAATGGGGGAGAAATTTTCAATGGGGAATACCAATGTTTTCCTTAGGTACTGCTGAAATTACGTTTCAACATTTTGAACAGCTTTTTCATTAAAAACAAACCAAACAGGCCGACTGAAAGTCAAACGAGCCGCCAAGAAGCAGATGAGGGGTAAGTTCAACTTCAAATTCAACTTTGGCCGCTGTTGAGCGATGAAAGAGTAACAGCCTTCCTGATAGCTCTGACAATTTAATCTTTTTAAACACACAAAAATGCTGATACAGCCATATTAAGTCTGTTAGTGAAATGTTGTTATCAAGAGAACAACATTTACGCAAACAGGAGAGACAAAGGTGACAATGAGGAGGACCAAAACCAAGAAAAAGGATTCAAGCAAACTAGGCCTGGACCAAGCACCTCCCTTGCCTGACATGCTGATGCTGGCTGAGATGAACGAGGAGGAGGAAGACCCATCCAACAAGGCTGTGCTAGCTGCTATCACTGTGCTAAGGACTGAGATAGCCCAAATTAAGAGTGACATCTGCACAACCATCGATAGCCGTATCAAAAATGTTTACACGGACTTAAGAGAGGAAATAACCACGGTTAAAAGAGATTTACAAACCTCCAACTCTAAGCTTGAGACGACGTCGACCTCACACAATAACACTATCAAGGAGATGGAAAAGTCAGCCTCGTTCTACTCGGATAGTGTTAGCATGCTACAACAACAAGTGGCTCGTCTCAACTCGGAGCTGGAAAAGATGACTCAAAAATGTGAGGACTTAGAAGGAAGATCGAGAAGACTCCCGGTCAGAATCATTGGGATTCTCGAGGGGAAAGAAGGGTCCAAAACAAGAGATTTTTTTGCCCAAATCCTGCAGGAGACACTCTCGCTGGAGGGGAAACCACTTATCGAAAGAGGGCACGGGAACCTCCGGCAGCGACCCCCACCCTCTGAACTTCCCCGGCCCTTTGTAATACATCTGTACATTACTACCATACCCTGGAAGATATCCTACGCAAAGCGTCATCGACAAGAAACCTCCAATACCAAGGTAAAAAGATTCAGATCTTCCCTGACTACCCACCAACCATCACGAAACAGAGAGCACTCTTCACTAAAACCAGAGAAATGCTACGCGACCAACCCGGCATTAGATACGGCCCGCTCTACCCAGCGAGACACCTGGTGACCTACAACGGCGAGCAAACTTCATTCACCGATCACCAAAAAGCCCAGGACTACGCGGAATACCTCCTCAGAACACTGTCAGACACAACAAAAAACATATAATACACTGGATGGTCCAGCCTCTCTCTATTATATACTAGACTAAGTGGGACCCGTTGGGTCCCATGTTCACACGGGAGGGCTGGTCTCCCAACGCAATATTCCACCTCTCCAGCAATTCCAATATTGGTGGCCAGTGGGGGGGGGGGGGGGGCTTTCTGGAGCGCTAGTATGGGTGATGTGGGCTCAGAGCTAGGGATATTGTGGGCACAGGGGCTGGCACCAAATGTGCTGGCCAGCTCACTCAGTGGTTGGCAGTTTCTTACAAATTCTTTCAAGCAGGGTGCAAGGCCACCAAAGTTCAAATGCATTTTCATACAACTTCAAGCAGGGTGCAAGGCCACCAAATACAAGGTGCAGTTTCCTACCACTTCAACCACGGTGCAAGGCCACCGAATTCAGGTGCAGTTTCCGACCACTTCATGCAGGGTTCAAATCCACCACTCTCAAGTGCAGTTTCTACCACTTCAAGCATGGTGCAAGGCTACCAAATTCAGGTGCAGTTTCCTACCACTTCAAGCACGGTGCAAGGCCACCAAATTCAAGTGCAGTTTCCTACCGCTTCAAGCAGGGTGCAAGCTCAACGAATTCAAGTGCAGTTTCATACCACTTCAAACAGGGTGCAAGGCCGCCAAATTCAAGTGCAGTTTCATACCACTTCAAGCAGGGTGCAAGGCCACCAAATTCAAGTGCAGTTTCATGCCATTTCATGCAGGGTGCAAGGCCAAAACTCAAAATAATATTTATTTTGAAACTAATGATATCCCAGAAACCACCCCTGCCACATTGTGGGAGGCCTTTAAAGCACATTTGAGGGGATGTGTAATCTCATTCGAAATTGCGAGAAAAAAACAATAAAATTAAAATAGAAGAATTCGAAAAGATCCAACAATTGGACAGGAATAACGCACTCTCTCCCTCCCCTGATTTACATAGGAAAATAGCAAATTTGAGATATCAATATAATCAATTACCCTCTGCAAAAATAAGCAAGGCATTTTTATGCACCAAACAAAAATACTTCGAATTCGGAGACAGACCGCACAAATTATTGGCACGACAGCTAAGAAAAATGGAGACTGACCGAACAATACATAAAATTAAGAGTAACAATGGAACAGCGCTAACAAAATCCAAAGACATAAATGATAGATTCTTAGAGTTTTATTCCAGCCTATATACGCCCAGATGCACCGCAAACTCCCCTGTCATGAATGACTTTCTTAATAAATGCAATCTCCCTAAATTGTGAAGAAGAATGCAATGGTCTTAACTTTAATCTCCGCGTTATAGAGATTCAAAAAGCCATTTTGTCTTAAAACTGGTAAAGCACCAGGCCCAGATGGACGTCCAAGTGAATTATACAAGAAATTTAATGATACTCTGACACCGTTTAATTATAGAATGTATAGACAAGCACAATCGGACAGCGCCCTACCACCAACACTAACTGAAGCAACAATTACAGTGACTCATAAGAAAGGAAAAGATGCCCAAAAAGTAAGTTCATACCGTCCGATCTCACTGCTAAATATAGATGGCAAGCTATTTGCTAAAATCTTAGCCAATAGAATAAGTCCATTAATAAGTAAATTAATACACAAAGATCAAACGGGGTTCATACCTAATAGACAATCCACCCTTAACTTGAGACATCTGTTTAATATCATGTACACAAAAAGAGAAGGAAACAACGACTTGGCTATACTAATGCTTGATGTGGAAAAAGCATTTGACCAGATTGAATGGCCATACTTATTCGAGCTCCTCCAGAGATTTAACTTTGGATACAACATTTTTGGAATGGATAAAAATCTATATAATATTCTGTATAAAAATCTGACAGCACGAATTCTCACAAACCAAACGCTCTCATCTCCCTTTAATTTGTTCAGGGGAACAAGACAGGGCTGCCTCCTATCAGCATTAATATTTGCCCTTGCTATAGAACCTCTTGCTCAGAGTATTCAATTAGATCCCCGTATTCATGGTTATGACACGAAAGAGACTACAAAAAATATATTTTTTTACCCGGATGATATCCTCCTGTACATAACGGAACCTCAAACCACTATTCCAGCGATACTGGAAAAAATTAATCTGTTTGGTACATTTTCAGGCTACAGTATTAACTGGAATAAAAGTATACTGTTGCCAGTTCATACCATCCCCTCAGATACTTTGGAGAATTTTCCTATCAGAGTAACAACAGATACATTTACCTATCTAGGAATTGAGGTTACAAAGTGTTACTCTTCCCTTCTATAGGGCAATTTTCTTCCCTTATTAGAAAACCTAAAAAGCAAAATCCAATTCTGGAAAACTCTTCCAATTTCCTTACTCGGAAGAGTGAATACCATTAAAATGATCTTCTTACCCCAGCTACTACATCTAATTCGGAACATTCTTATTTCTCTTACAAAAACATTTTTTAAGAGATTAGATTCAATAATAATACCTTTCTTGTGGAATTGCAAAACTCATAGGATAAACAAAAAATCAGCTCTACAAATCAAAAACTAAGGGCGGGCTTGCTCTTCCAAATTTCAGATTATATTACTGGGCCTCTGCCATCAAGTCCTTTGCTTTCTGGCTTGACACCTCAAACATCCCTCTGAATTGGCTAAAAATAGAACAAGAAGATTGCCACCCATATTCAATAGGTACCATCCCACTAGCTCCTACTTCAATTGATAAATCATATTATGGATTTAATCCTGTTCAAAATGGGTTCAAAATCAGAACCCATTTTGAATTTATATCTCTCGCTTTGCCTATAGCAAACAACCCCACATTCAATCCATCTATTTTAGATAAGACTTTTTCTACATGGAGTGAATTAGGAATCCACAGTGTCAGAGACATATATATCGATGGTACGTTTTCCACCTTTACACAGCTACGAAAGGAATTTGAACACTCAAAGAGTAACTTCTTCAGATACTTGCAAATCAGGCATTATATACAAAAGCATCTGTCGGGATTTGAAGTTGAGAGGCAGTCTCAAATAGATGACTGCCTTAAAACATCACCATATCAAAACAAATTCATCTCCTATATGTATGATGTCCTATCAATAACCTCTCCATCCTCTAGCAAGTATAAGATCAATCGGGAAAAAGACATAAATGTGCAAATACCAGATGAAATATGGAAGGAACTCCTCAAACTTATACATCGGTGCTCAAACAATGCTAGACACTGCCTCATACAGTTCAAAATTATACATAGACTTCACTAATACAAGGCAAAAATACACAGTATATATCCAAATGTTTCGCCTACTTGTGATAAATGTCACTCCTCAGATATATTTTTCATAGATTTGTATCGTGCCCTAAACTCACCTGATATATTTAAGAATATCTCAGACATTCTTAACATCCCATTGAACCCAGGGCCCTTATTAATGATCTTTGGGGTATCTGAAACATCAAGACAACTCACAACTGTTCACCGACAATTCTTCTCCTGCTGTTTCATTACGGCAAAGAAACTACTGCTCATGTCATGGAAAAATACAACAGCTCCCAATTCCAGAATGTGGCTTCATGACTTGACCAGTACATTACATTTAGAAAGAATAAGATATGTTTTAAAGGATAGAGTCAACTAATTTAATACAATCTGGCAACATTTATGTCTTTTCTTGCACAGAAGAATGTTGACACATAACACAAACCTATCTAAACTCTAAACCATCCATTTTAATGAAATTATGAGTAAGGGTTAGAAGACAAGAGAGTTAGAAGCTTTAGAAACAAATCTTTACAAATAATTGTTGCACTGAACTGCTCCCTATGTACTGTAGTCGCTTTCTGCACTTTAGTTACGTATTATTTATTTTAATTTTTATTATTTACTTTTTGTTTTTTAATTCTCCACCCATTATTTATTTATTTAGGTGTTTTTATAAACATACCCATCCATATTGTTGGTATAATACTCAAATGTTTTGTTTTGATATGTACATTTGGAGAAAATGAGCTTGGATGTAGCAACATAATCTGTACCCATTTTTTGATGGCTCAATAAAAAATTATATTAAAATAAAAAGAAATGGGGGAGGAATTTTCAATGGGGGATACCAGTGTTTTCCTAAGGTTCTGCTGAAATTACGTTTCAACATTTTGAACAGCTTTCTCATTTAAAACAAACCAAACAGACCGACTGAAAGTCAAATGAGCCGCCAAGAAGCAGATGAAGAGTAAGTTCAACTTTGGGTGGAGATCAAGGTGGTTGGACAACATGGAGGAGGGAATGGGATTACATTTGGTGGGAGCGAAACATAATGGTAAAATTGCTAGTTCGGCTACCTCACAGCTCCAGGGACTTACACTTGATCATAAACATGGTCACTGTCTGCATGTAATTCACACATACTCTGTGACTAGACACAGACAGAAATAGGCGTTTTGGCCCTCCATATCCATATAACCATATAACCATATAACAATTACAGCACGGAAACAGGCCCTCTCGGCCCTTCCAGTCCGTGCCGACCATTTGTTTTCCCCTAGTCCCATCTACCTGCACTCAGACCATACCCCTCCTGGCTAATCCAGGCTAATCCTTTCGTCCATTTGTACATGCCATCGGTTGAGTGCGCCAGTTACCTCCCAAAGGTCTCAAAGATGTGCAGGTTAGTTAATTGGTAGCTGCAAATGATCCCCTAGTCTAGGTGGAAGAAGAATCAATGTGGAGCTATGGGCACGTGAGAAAGAATAAACCAGGGAAAGAATGGAGTATGGGTGGAATGGAAATGATGGGATTGCTCAGCTGGGAGCTGCCATGGACCTGATGGATTGAATGGTCTCCTTATAATTTATAATAAGTAATACTTAACAAGCAAGGTCCTTTTGCAAGGTGTTTAAAATGTAACTCATGCACCAGAGTTTGGATTTATACCACACATCTATTTCTTCGTACAACTATTTATTTTCAGGCAGACAAACAAATCATTTGAGAATGTAACAAGAGTTTTTACTACTGCGGTCTCTCAAGCTATGCAAGTTATATTGACTTGTTTTTAGGTTGGCAATAAGCTGTAATATTAACTTCAACAGACTTTGGTACAGGATATCGGTATAACGTTTACAAGACTTTGGAATCCTAGTTGCACTTAGCCATATGTTTGGGAAAATTACAGTGACTCTGGAGAAGCATTTTCATTTCCCAAGGACATGCTTAACATTTTCATGTTAGAAAGAGAGGGAGAGCTGCAATAACAAAACTTTTCCTTCACTTATGGAGCCAATGCTATAATACCCAAAGTAAATTTTAGCCATTCAATTTGAGAACAATTCAAACTATATAATTGTGACCAGTGCTTGTATCTAATAATTAAAATACAACATGAAGACATCTTAAATTGATTTGATTCTTACATACTGTACCTGCTTTGTCCATTCTCCATCTGTTCGACTTCATCGCTTGCAGGGTGAACTGACACCTGGGGAATGCGGAATCCGGAGGTCCGGTGTGTATTAATCACAGCCGCCATTTTGATGAAAAAGTTGATTCTTAAAAAGAAGCAAGGCAACAAACAATTTGAAATAGTACTCAAGCCACGAACTTAGCACTCATAACTTTCAAGTCCACTCAATTGAGATGCATGAGTGAGAGTTCTTCATTATAAAAAGCACCTGTTAGAATTTTTTGCACATGTATGGCATGCTGATGAATCTATTACACTGGCCTATATGCATGCAGTAGAAGAAGCAGTATGCCATAGACAGCTATCTACTCACAGTCTTCAGATCAGTACTCTGCACTTTTGCCAAATCTGATCATGTGCAGTGGCAAATAATAATAAGAGTCAGAGGTGGATCCATGAACATTTCCAGGTTCAATGATGTTGGATCTCTGCACTTGAGTGCAAAAGACTGGACTGAGAGATGGAAACTACTTTCCCCCAAGAATATTTAATAATTAATTTATCATCTAAGAATTCAATTCAATTCAATTCAACTTTAATGTCATTGCACAGATACAAGTATGGGTACAACGAAATGCAGTTTAGCATCAGTTCGTAGTAATAGCAATATACAAATAGATACAGAATGCAGACAATGTGGACGGAGAGACTGGAGAAATCTATCGGCGGGACTCCGAGTTCAGCAGTGTGATGGTGTTGTTATAGAAGCTGTTCCTCAACCTACTAGTGCGGGACCTGAGGCTCCTGTACCGCCTCCCTGATGGTAGGAGGGCAAACAGTCCATGGTCAGGGTGGGAGGGGTCTTTGATGATCTTCCCAGCCCATCTCAGACACTGTTTTCGGTGGAGGGCATCCAAGGCAGGGAGCGGGGCACCGATGATGTACTGGGCGGTTTTCACCACCCGTTGTAGTGCCTTCCTGTCTGCTACGGTGCAACTGCTGTACCAGACCGTAAAGCAGGTGGTCAGGATGCTTTCGATGGTACAGCGGTAAAAGTTGGTCAGGATCTGGGGGGACAGGTGGGCTTTTTTGAGCCTCCTCAGGAAGTAAAGGCGCTTCGGGGGTAGAGCAACTTTGATGGCTGGAGTTTTGTTGTCCCGGTCAAAGCGAGCATAGAAATGGTTTAGCTCGTCAGGAAGGGAGGCATTGTCTGGGGGGGGGGGGGGGGGGTGTTGACTTTATGGTAATCGGCAATGGATTTGATCCCTTGCCACATGCGCCTGGGGTCAGAGTTGTTTCGGAAATGCTCCTCGATCCGCCGTTTGTGATTGAGTTTAGCATTCCTAATTCCCTTTTTCAGATTGGCCCTGGATGAGCTGTATCCCTCAGCATCGCCAGATTTAAAAGCGGCGTCGCGAGCCTTCAACAGGAGTCTGACATCCCTGCTCATCCACGGCTTCCTGTTAGGGAAGGTCTTTATCTCTTTGTGGGTAGTGACGTTGTCCGTGCAGAATTTTATATAGTCCTTAACTTGTGTTAAGTATGATTGATTCAAGTCACTGGAGAGTTTAATGTGATTCCTGCATGATTACAATTTTACTCGGGGCACAGCCTGCCTAAAAGTAGAGAATTGTCTCCTTCACTTCACCTACGGAATTCAGCTCTTTTTGTGCCTTAACTTGAAGCGATCCTTTCATACCTACTTTGTCCATTCTCCATCTGTGTGATTTCATCACCTGCGGGATGCTATGGCACCTGGAGAATGCATAGGTAGCTCCAGCAAGTATTGGTCGCACCTGCCACCTTGACAACAGGATTGATTCACCCTCAGCCTCCCTCTTGAGATCTTTACCATTGCACAATTTAATTCAGACAATTCATTTCAATTCACATCGCATCAAGGAACAGATCAGTTTATTGCATTCAACCAAGTGTAAGGGGTCCAGCAGATTCTGGGTATCAGCCAGAATGTTTCTTGACAGCTCCATTGCTAACATTTTCCCGAGAGTGAGGAATGCCCAGGTGTGCTGTTCAGGACAAATTCAATCTGGCCAGTGATTTTTCATGAGCCTACAATCAACCATCCAAACATATTAGAAGATGTCATCTATAATGATGCCAAATGGAATTTAATCATCATTAACCTGCTCACCCGTGAACAATCATGCAGGTTAGGCTACTGACTTCATTACATCTTTGGTCAAAATATGCACACAAAGAGCTGAATTACATAGGTGAAGTGAAGGAGACAATTCTCTACTTTTAGGCAGAGTGTGCCCCTAGTAAAATTGTAATCATGCAGGAATCACATTAAACTCTCCAGTGACTTGAATCAATCATACTTAACACAAACAAAAATAGCCGGAGTAGTTCAATCATCAGAAAGACAGGATAACAGTTCTCATGGCAGTTTCCTGGCACCGAGCATCTTCAACTGTTCACAAAATACCATTAATTATTCCCATATATTGGATGTTGTTTAATATACTAAAAATATTATACATTAAAAAAATAAAATATTAAAAAATAATATATTTACATTCAATTAAAACTGGAACTTTCCAATTCTCTGCACTTTTATCAATTATGTTCCAGTTATTGGAACAATTTTAGTTCACACCTTTATGTTTACATTGGGTTAAGAAGAACATTTTCTGGTTACACAAAACAGAAAATTATAGAAATAGTCTGTAGGTCAGGGAGTATCTGCAATGAGAGAAACATAATTAACATGAGATTGATAACCTTTCATCAGTTTTGATTTTTAAAAGTTATTGAACTGAACCATTGATCAGTACTGTGAAGGAAGGTCATTAACCTGAAACATTAACTCTGTTTCTATGTTGCCTGACCTGTTGAATGTTTTCAGCAATTTAGATTTCATTTTATTTACAGGATTTGCTTTGTTTTGCTTTTTGCTCTTTTCTGCATTTTCTGGTTGTCTGTCTTGATGACATTGGTCTGCTCAAGGTGTATTGGTAAAAATAATGGTGCATTAAGACATATTTTTTAAATGAATGAGTGCTCTTCGGTATTCAACATGATGTCAATGCTGCGCACTTACAGTTGAGGAGCAAGTTGTAACAGATATCATATTGGCGTTAGCATTTGCCCACATCCAGTGAATGATGGTCAGTAGTTTGCCGAGTAAGATATCTGTCAGTTTGCTTTGTTGAACTGATATCACTATTGCCATTTTGGAGTTCAGCCCTGTCTTTATTTCCCTTCCCTCTTATCCTCCACTGTTGAAATTGACCATCCTTATAGATTAGTTGCTGATCAATTTCTTCTGACTGCTGCTATGATCCTTTAGGTGTTGATCTAACTGTCACAAATTACAAGTCTACAGTTTCTGGTGCGACATTTGTTCCTGAATATTTACTCGACTGAGCCATTAGTGCCTAACCACTAATGCATAAATGGCACTCCATGTGGAATATATCATGGCTGTGCAAAGGAGGGGAACTGCTGTTAGATGAGGTGAGAGGAGAGAGGTAAATGTTCTGTGGGAAACTCAAAAAATTGACTCAGCAATGGCCTACCTGGCTGGAAACAATTCTATGGACCGGATTAATTTGCATTTGGAAAAGCTGCAATTAATCAAAGATAGTCATTCATGGTTTCCTCAGGAGGAAATTTGGTTTGATCAATTTAGAAACACAGAAAGATGGAAGCATAGAAAATAGGTGCAGGAGTAGGTCATTCAACCCTTTGAGCCAGCACCACCATTCAATATGATCATGGCTGATCACCCAGAATCAGTACCCCATTCCTGCTTTCTCCCCATATCCCATGATTGCACAAGTCCAAAGACCTATATCTAACTCTCTCTTGAATACATCAATATTTGAATGATTTTTTTGAAGAGATAACAAATTGTACTGATGAGGCCAATGCAGTTCATGCAGTTTACATGGACTTCATTCGTGCATTTGACATGTTCTAACATGGGTTACTGGTCCAAATGTCCATGGGATCGGGAACAAGTTAAACATTTGTATCCAGAATTGGCTTACTAATCGGAGGCAAGTCAAGTTAAGTCAAGGTTATTCGTCACATACACATACGAGATGTGCAGTGAAATGAAAAGTGTGCAAAAAAAAAAACTACAAAACAGAATGGAACAGAATCACATATTCACATATTACATATTTGTGGGAGGAAAAAAAGAAAAAAACAGCAATTTTAAAAAGACACCACACAACAATAAAATGGTACAATGATGATGAAGGTGTGTTCTTGTGACTAGAAGCCTGTGACAAAAGGGATACATATTGGGATCCCTACTGTTTGTGTATACATTAATGGTCTTATTACAGTGTACGGACTATGATTATTGAGTTAGCAGACAATATTAAAATATGATAGTGTTGTTGACAGTTAGAGGAATAGTTGCAGGCTTCAGTTGATCTAAAAAAACTTTAAAAACTAAACAAACTAACTAATCATTTTGTCAGATGACTAGTGTAATGACAGTGAAATTTAATCCTATTTTCTGTAAGATGGTGCATTTTGAGAACACTAATAAAAATTGGACATGCACAATGTAAGGCGGGTCTTTAGAAATAACTGAGGAACAGAAGAAGTTTGGTGTACATGTTCAAGGGTGTCTGAAGGTCGGCGAGATTGTAAAGAAAGCATATGAGATTCGTGAGCAAATAGTAAGCCACTGGAGGAATAATGGGTCAGGCAGCATCGATGGAGGGAATAATCAGATGATTTTTCAGGTCAGGTGGGTCTATCATGGACGACCTGACTGTCACCATTGAGTCAGTGCCAGGAGGCAGGTGGATCCTGCAGGGTTTGGAGAAACTGATTGGATGGGCAAGGATGAGGTTTAAGCCAGGAAAATCAAGGTCACTGGTGCTGAAGAGGGGCAAAGTCATGGACAGGTTCCGCTTCAGCATCGAAGGGACACCAATCCTAGAATTCGCTAGAATTTAGAAGATCGAGGGGGGATCTTATAGAAACTTACAAAATTCTTAAGGGGTTGGACAGGCTAGATGCAGGAAGATTGTTCCCAATGTTGGGGAAGTCCAGAACAAGGGGTCACAGTTTAAGGATAAGGGGGGAATCTTTTAGGGCCGAGATGAGAAAAATATTTTTCACACAGTGAGTGGTGAATCTCAGGAATTCTCTGCCACAGCAGGTAGTTGAGGCCAGTTCATTGGCTATATTTAAGAGGGAGTTAGATGTGGCCCTTGTGGCTAGAGGGATCAGGGGGTATGGAGAGAAGGCAGGTACAGGATACTGAATTTGATGATCAGCCATGATCATATTGAATGGCGGTGCAGGGTTGAAGGGCTGAATGGCCTACTCCTGCACCTATTTTCTATGTTTCTATGTTTCTAATCCCAACTGTCTCCGAAAGGCCAGTGAAGAGTCTTGGCAAGGTGTTTAACAGCAGCCTGAAGGATACAGCATCTGTCCAGGCAACCTGTCAGGAGCTGGAGAGTTGGTTGAGAGCAGTGGACCGGTCGGGGCTTCCCGGCAAGTTCAAGGCATGGATTTACCAGCATGGTATCCTGCCAAGGATACTCTGGCCTCTGCTTGTCTATGAAGTTCCAATCTCCATCGTAGAGAGCTTGGAGAGGAAAGTCAGCAGCTTTCTCAGGAGGGGGCTGGGACTGCCCAGGGGCCTTAGCAGCATCGCCCTTTATGGAAATAACACCAAGCTCCAGCTGCCCCTGAAGTCCCTGAAGGAGGAGTTTAAGGTGACTCGGGCCAGGGGGGTGATGCTGTACAGGGACTCCAGCGATCCCAAGGTGGCTCAGGCAGGGGTGGAGGTGAAAATTAGGAGGAAGTGAGAGCCAGCGAAGCCGTGCTGCAAGCGGAGTCTCGGATATGCCACAGAGTCCTGGTGGGAGCAGTGACTCGGGGAAGAGCTGGCCTGGGAATTTTCCCAACTCCCCAGTTTGACAAGGCCAAGGGGAAGGAGAGGCGCAGGCTGGTCCAGGAGGAAGTGAGGGCAGTGGTGGAGGAGGAGAGTTGTACCAGAACGGTTGGGTTGAGGCAGCAGGGAGCCTGGACAAGGTGGGAGCAGGTCATGGACCAAAAAGTCACATGGACAGAGCTCTGGCAGGCTGAACCACAGCACATCAAGTTCCCTGGTCCAGGCAGTGTATGATGTCCTGCCCAGCCTATCGAACCTCTTCATCTGGGGCAAAGCAGAATCTCCGGATTGCCCGCAATGCTCAGGCAAGGGGACGTTGGAAGACATCCTGAGCTGCTGCCCAAAGGCACTTGGGCAGGGCCGGTACACCTGGCGTCACGACCAGGTTCTTAAACCCATTGCAGAAGCCATCAGCATGGGAGTCAGCAGCTGCAGACGAGCATGCCCCACCACCCAGATGATCACCTTTGTGAAGGCTGGAGTGCAGCTGCCAAGAACCACGGCAGCCAGGAATCCGTCTGGAATCCTGGCGACTGTGCAGGACTGGCAGATTTCTGTAGACCTGGTGAAACAGCTGAAGTTCCCACAGCACATTGCCATGACCACCCTGAGGCCAGACATCCTCCTGGTCTCAGGGGCGACCAAAAACATTGTCTTGTTGGAACTGGCAGTGCCGTGGGAGGACCGTCTGGAGGAGGCGCACGATAGGAAGATGGCCAAGTATGAAGAGCTGGTCATAGACTGCTGTAAGCAGGGCTCGAAGGCAAGGTGTATGCCCATCGAGGTTGGCTGCAGAGGTTTTGCAGGGCAATCACTCTACAAAGCCTTGAGTGCACTGGGCATCAACAGAATGGAGAAGAGCAGGGCCATCAAGAACACCACAGAGGCAGTGGAGAAGGCCTCGAGATGGCTCTGGATCAGGAGAGGAGGTCCATGGGGAGGAGCGAATGCCACCTGAACACAAGTCGTGGTCTGATCAACCACGGCTGGGTCACCTGGGTGAGGGTGTCTGATGTTGAAAGACCCGCAACACCCAATGACCCCAGGTTACATCACTGATGATGTGTTCAGGAACATGAATATATGTATTGTTATCAATATCCAAATATCATTAAAAAATAACGTAATTGTATATACTTGTTTCTTTGTATGATATCCATTAATATTCATTTTATCCTGTGGGAGAGATGGTTCTTCATAATCATAATCATACTTTATTAGCCAAGTATGTATTGCAACATACGAGGAATTTAGTTTGCCATACAGTCATACCAATAAAAAGCAACAAAACTCACAAAATACATTTTAACATGAACATCCACCACAGTGACTCCTCCACATTCCTCACTGTGATGGAAGACGAAAAAAAAGTTAAACCTCTTCCCTTCTTTGTCCTCCCAAGGTCGGGGGACTTGATCCTTCCATTGGTGGGACAATCTTGGCTCCCGTAGCTGGCTTTCGGGCCCTCCGCGTTGGGGCGATCAAGCTCCCGCATCGGGGAATCTCAGCTCCCCACGCCGGGCGATCAGACCCCAGGTCGGGGATAGTCGAACCTCCTGCGACTTGGAGCTTCCCGACATTAGTCTCTACCTGAGACTGCGAGCTCCTCGATGGTGAAATCCGCAGGCCGCAGTTGGAGCGTCAATCCCAGGCTAGGGATCGCAGGCTCCAATGGTAAGTCCTCAGTCCCACGGTGGGGCTCAAAGTAAGTCTCGAGCAAGGCTGCCAGCTCCATGATGTTAGACCGCAGATACGATCCGGAAAACAATCGCACCTCCGGAAAGGTAAGAGATTGAAAAAACAAACCACATCCACCACAGCGACTCCCCCACATTCCTCACTGTGATGGAAGGCAAACAAAGTTCAATCTTCTTCCCTGGGTACACAAAAAGCTGGAGAAACTCAGCGGGTACAGCAGCATCTAAGGAGCGAAGGGGATAGGCGACGTTTCGGGTCGAGACCCTTCTTCAGACTGGGTCTCGACCCGAAATCTTCTTCCCTTCAGACTGGGTCTCGACCCAGATCTTCTTCCCTTCTTTGTTGTCGGGGCGATCTTGGCTCCCGCAACCGGTGGTTGAGCCTTCCGCATTGCGGCGATTAAGCTCCCGCATCGGGGGATCTCAGTTCCCCGCGCCGGGCGATCGGACTCTCGAGCCGGGGCTGGTCGAACCTCCTGCAACTTGGAGCTTCCTGACATCGGTCTACGAGACACTGCAAGTTCCTTGATGTTGAAATCCACAGGCCATGGTTGGGGCGTTGATCCTAGGCAAGGGATCGCAGGCTCTAATGGTAAGTCCAGGGCCCCACGGTGGAGCTTAAAGTCAGTCTCGAGCAAGGCTGCCAGCTCTATGATGTTAGGCCGCAGAGCGACCAGAGATACGATCCAGAAAAAAATCGCATCTCCGGCAAGGTAAGAGATTCGGGCTTTAAGGAGATCACCAATTTTAGGCAATTGATCTACATAACAACCCACTCCATGCCTCCCCCTCCTCCCCTCTCTCTCCCACATAAATGCACACCCATTTCCCCCTTTCCCCTTCCCTCTGTCCCCTTCCACCTATATTACTTCCTCTGACTTCACATTTCGCGCCTCTTCTATGCTTATCTCACACTTTTTGTCTTTTCATCTTTGGCCTTTGTCCAACCATCTGTCAACCAACCCCCAGCCCCCCCCCCCCCCCCCAACTTGTATTCATCAATCACTTGCCAGACTTTGTTCCGTCCCTCATCTTTCTTCCAGCTTCCTCTCGGCCCCCCCCCCCCCCATCAACCCCCCAACACTGGCATCAGCCAATCATCCCTGTCCCGTCTGCAATTGGTCCAATACACCGCAGCGAGACTTCTGACGGGTACCCGTAAAAGGGACCACATCACCCCGATCCTGGCCCCTCTCCACTGGTTCCCAGCATGGTACAGAATGAACTTCAAGCTCCTCTTATTCGTATACAAAGCCCTTAACAGGCATGCCCCCTCCTATATCAAATATCTTCTAACCCACCATTCTACCTCCAGGTCCCTCAGGTCGGCCGACTTGGGGCTACTGACTATCCCGCGGTCTAGGTTTAAACTCAGGGGTGACCGCGCTTTTGCGGTTGCAGCACCTAGACTGTGGAACAGCATCCCTCTCCTCATCGGAACGGCTCGCTCCATCAATTCCTTTAAATCGAGGAAGGACATTCTTGCTATTGAGAGAGTGCAGCGTAGGTTTACAAGGTTAATTCCCAGGATGGCGGGACTGTCATACGCTGAGAGAATGGAACAGCTGGACTTGTACACTCTGGAGTTTAGAAGGATGAGAGGGAATCTCATTGAAACATATAAGATTATTAAGGGCTTGGACACACTAGAGGCAGGAAAGATGTTCCCGATGTTGGGGGAGTCCAGAACCAGGGCGCCACAGTTTAAGAATAAGGAGTAAGCTCGAATAAGGTGCTGGCTCGAAGGGCCAAATGGCCTACTCCTGCACTTATTGTCTATTGTCCAAACCTATTTCCACTCTCTAGTGTTTTTGAGGCCCTCTGAGGGGGCGCTGTAAACAGTTTATGTATGTATTGTTAGGTCTGTGTACGATTGTATGTAGCACAAAAGTATCTGCACTGTTGTACAGCACTTTGGTCAACGTGAATTGTTTTTAAATGTGCAATACAAATAAAATTGATTGATAATTGATTGATTATTATCAGCCTGAAGAACGGTCCAAACCCAAAACATCACCTATCCATATTCTCCATCGATGCTACCTGATCTAGTGTGTTACTGCAGAACTTTGTGTCCTTTTTTAAGTGCCCAGGTGCATTTTCTGCTATTGCAATATGTTCCCTTTAAGGGGCTGTCCCTTTCCCCCCCTTCGCTCCCCTTCTTCCTAGGGTCAGAACTAAAAAGGCTGAAGCAGCGTTCAGTTTTTATGCTCCATACCTGTGGAACAAGTTCCCTGAACACCTGAGGTGTGTACAGACTGTAAGATCATTTAAATCAGGCCTAAAAACACTGTTGTTTACTGTATCCTTTCCATAACCTAATATGCAGGTAATGTTAACCTTCTAATCTTATCCCTTTTACGTGCTTTTAAAATCGTTTTATCGTTTTAGTGACTTTGTTTTACTATTCATGCATTTGTCTTATTACTTGTTTTATAATTTTTGATTATTGGCTGTGTTGTATGGTTGTTCTGCTGTCTTTTTATTATGTTATTATTTTGTTTCTTTTGTAAAGCACTATGAATTGCTGCTTGTACGAATAGTGCTATATAAATACATTTGCCTTGCCTTGCCTTGCCTTCTCTCCCCCTCTCTCCCCTTCTCTCCCCTTCACTCCCTCCCCTCAGACAGCGCTCCCCCGCTTTCCCTGGCCCCCGCCTTTGCAATGTGTTTGTGTGTGTGTGTGTATGCACGGTCAGTCGATCCAGTTCGTGGTTTCATCGCTGACGGTCAATCCAGCTCGAAGTTTTCCAGGCGAGTGCCCTCGAGCTTGAAGGTTGAAGACACTCTTCTGAACTCGCAGATTAGGTTGCTGCAGTGGGACAGCCCCTTTAGCACAGATTCCTCACCTAGATTGTTTTATTCTCTTTCTAGACCTACAGTTTTGTTTAAAAAATTTCCGTTCAATGTTCAATGTTCAAGACCTGAGCTCGTTTAGTTAAACAATTCAAAAGGAAAACATTTAAAACGCTATCAATCTGAAATAAAGAATAAAGTCAAGTCAATGAAAGATCAGTTTGTTAGTTCTCTCCATCTTTTCATGGATGCTGCTTGATGTACTCACACTTTTTAGTCCTTTGACTAAATGAAATAAATGCTCCACTTTGTAATGATCCTACTGGCCGACTTCTGCAACTTAAATGGAGACTATCGGGACTCCCAGAAAAATAGCAGAAGCTGGTGTTTTCTGTCACTGCTGGTGTTTCTCTGTAAAAGTAGTCCCCAGTTCTTTTGGTAAGAAATAGGTGATGACGAGGAATGTTCATTTAGCCCATTTAATTCACAATCTTGAATATCTTGGAAATCAAATATAATACTGCAGATATTATAGATCTAAAATAAAAACAAATGGCATGTAGCCTGAAATGTTAACTCTCTCTCTCTTGTCCAATAGATGATGCTGCCTGACTCACTGTGTGTTTGCAGCATTTTCAGAACTTCTGGATTTGACTATGGTACATTTGTGGAACAACTCGGGCAGAATTGCAAGGAATCTCCACATGTTCACAGATATATTCCCACATACTCTTAGCTGACTCCTCCAATCTCTCTTGACAGATTTAATTAATAGCATGAGGAGTAATGCTTACCCTTATGTTTACACAAATAAGCACAAACTGTTCTTTACAAAAGATCAAACTGGGAAATAAATTAGTGTCTTTCAAAATTGTCATCATGTTTAGTATAAGTTTTAATCATGTTTTTTTAATTCTACTGCTGAAGTTCAAAATGCTTTAGACCAGTGAAATTGGTTCTTCACATTGTATTAGTTGGGGACTTGACCGGCAAGATTTGAGACATTATCTCCTTGTGTATCTCAACATACAGACAGACACACAAGATTAGACTTTTATAAGTATATAGATAGATGATCCATGATGGACATCCCTGTTTTCATTTCAAAGTCTAAAACATTGCTCAGTGATTTAGTTTATTGTCATGTGTACAGAGGTACAGCGAAAAGCATAGGAAGGAACTGCAGATGCTGATTTAATCCGAAGATGGACACAAAATGCTGGAGTAACTCAGCAGGACAGGCAGCATCTCTGGAGAGAAGGAATGGGTGACATTTCAGGTCGAGACCTTTCTTCAGACAAAAAGATTTTGATCTAATGGAACATTCACTGTTTTAGTCTACAAAATAGTGCTTCTTGATGTAATACTAAAATTAAAATGTGGCTTGTGTTCTGAATATTGATTGATGGAAGTGATGGCATAGATTTTCCAGTTAGGCGAGCCTTATTAAAAGGCAATTTCTAAATCAATATCAGGGCATAATCTCTGTGGACGTGGAATCTATAAAAACTTAAGACACTAAGTAGAGTGATCTAAACAGTTCTATTAACAACTGAACTTTTACATCAACTGTACTCCGGACTAAGTGACATTCCCACATGTCACTTTATCTGGTGTTCAAAAATCTTAGTATTATCCATAACAAACAATTTAGCATCCCGTGGAATAAAACAAGTCCAAAACTCATGATTCTCTGAGCTAAGAAATTTCTGCTTATGCCTGTTTAAAAAGCCAATCCTTTACTTGGATCTATAAAATTTAATTCCAAAATATCCAAACAGGGAAATAGTCTTGAAACATCTAATTCTTCAAACCTTCAAAGGATGGTATACATTTTAAGAACACTTGTCATCTTTCAAAACTCCAGAGAATCTTAAGCCTATATCTCCTAACAATGGAATTTTCCAAGGGATCAATCTAATGTGCTACATTTCCAATTGTGCAACAATAAAAATGATTTATCGATAGAGACTAAACAGTGCGTGGATATGTTCTCATCCAGACTCTTTATGATTGCAGAAATACTTTCTTATACATCAAACCATTACAGCGAAGGCTAGAATAAAATATTCGTGAATAATTGTAGTCGCTAGGTATTAACTTTTTGTTATTCATTGTAACATCGCCCCCTCCCTCAAATGCTGCTCTGATCCCTATCATTGGTTGACTGGCCAGGAGAAGCCAATACCCAGCATCATTGGTAACAGCTGATACCAATTAGCTGATATTGGTTGTGACTTGAATCTCATCAGCCTACCACCTATACAACCCAAGCATTCTAGCCAAAGGGAAGAAAGCAGATGGTGAGAGAAGATGTAGCAGACAGACAGACAGACACATGCACACGCATACACACACACACACACACACACACACACACACACACACACACAAAGGGAAGAAAGAAAGAAGGATTAGATAAGAGGAAGGGAGAGAAAGTGGTTGCCTCCCTGCTTGCTGTGTGCCCTGTTGCAGGTTTGAGGAAGACTGAACCACTGGAACAAACCTGAGACCACCAACACCACTGTGTGGTCCACTGGACTGCCAGGAAGTCTAGTCTCAGTGAGTAGGGAAAAACCTGACAGATGTCATTCAATTCAACCAAATGTCATACCATGCATGTCTCACACAAGACTAAACCACTTTTTATCAGAATAGAACACGGGTAGCCATACATTGCTTGCTGTCAACCTCACCCATATCTAGGAGTCAAATTAAGCAACAATTTAAGTTGGGCGACACATATTAGTCAAGTGTCTAACAAAGCAAATAGAACTCTCGGCCTTCTTAAAAGACATTTTCATGCATGTAGTACATCCGTCAAAGAGAATGCCTACAAGTCCTTATTCAGGCCCAAATTGGAGTATTGTGGAGCCGTATGGTATCCTTTCAACAACAACAACAACAACAACAAGATCACCCTGGAGAAGGTACAACGCCGAGCAGCCTGCTTTGTATGTAATGACTACAAGCGCAAATCAAGCGTGAATAATATGCTAACTTCTCTCGGATGGGATACCCTAGAGCTCTGCAGAATCAGGCTAAGACTTATTGCAATTTACAAGGAGATTCACAAAATCACGCCATCAAATCTCCCGTCATCCCAGAGCACCAACTGCCAAGAAACAAGACAAAATAACGGTCCCTACATCATCAACTCGCTAAATTTCAATAAACTTTGCTACCAATATTCCCTTTACCCAAGGACGATAAGGGAATGGAATATGTTGAAAGAAGTACTGACACTTTGGAAAAATATAAAAGTGGATAAGTCTCCAGGTCCTGACAGGATATTCCCTAGGACATTGAGGGAAGTTAGTGTAGAAATAGCAGGAGCTATGACAGAAATATTTCAAATGTCATTAGAAACGGGAATAGTGCCGGAGGATTGGCGTACTGCGCATGTTGTTCCATTGTTTAAAAAGGGTTCAAAGAATAAACCTAGCAATTATAGACCTATTAGTTTGACGTCAGTGGTGGGCAAATTAATGGAAAGGATACTTAGAGATAATATATATAAGCATCTGGATAAACAGGGTCTGATCAGGAACAGTCAACATGGATTTGTGCCTGGAAGGTCATGTTTGACAAACCTTCTTGAATTTTTTGAAGCGGTAACTAGGGAAATTGATGAGGGTAAAGCAGTGGATGTTGTCTATATGGATTTCAGTAAGGCCTTTGACAAGGTTCCCCATGGTAGGTTGGTTAAGAAGGTTCAATCTTTGGGTGTTAATGGCGGAGTAGCAAGATAGATTCAACAGTGGCTGAATGGGAGATGTCAGAGAGTAATGGTGGATGGCTGTTTGTCAGGTTGGAAGCCGGTGACCAGTGGGGTGCCTCAGGGATCTGTGTTGGGTCCACTGTTGTTTGTCATGTACATCAATGATCTGGATGATGGGGTGGAAAATTGGATAAGTAAGTATGCAGATGATACTAAGATAGGTGGTGTTGTGGATAATGAAGTAGATTTTCAAAGTCTACAGAGAGATTTGGGCCATTTGGAAAAGTGGGCTGAAAGATGGCAGATGGAGTTTAATGCTGATAAGTGTGAAGTGCTACATCTTGGCAGGACAAATCAAAATAGGACGTACATGGTAAATGGTAGGGAATTGAGGAATGCTGTGGAACAGAAGGATCTAGGAATAACTGTGCATAGTTCCCTGAAGGTGGAATCGCATGTAGATAGGGTGGTAAAGAAAGCCTTTGGTGTGCTCGCCTTTATAAATCAGAGCATTGAATATAGGAGTAGGGAAGTGATGTTAAAATTGTACAAGGCATTGGTAAGACCGATTCTGGAGTATGGTGTACAATTTTGGTCGCCTAGTTATAGGAAGGATGTCAACAAAATAGAGAGAGTACAGAGGAGATTTACTAGAATGTTGCCAGGGTTCCAGCAACTATGTTACAGAGAAAGGTTGAACAAGTTAGGTCTTTATTCTTTGGAGCGCAGAAGGTTAAGGGGGGACCTCAATCGAGGTCTTTAAAATGATGAAAGGGATAGACAGAGTTGACGTGGATACGTTTTTCCCATTGAGGGTAGGGAAGATTCAAACAAGAGGGCATGACATGAGAATTAAGGGACAGAGGTTTCGGGGTAACGTGAGGGGGAACTTCTTTACTCAGAGGGTGGTGGCTGTGTGGAATCAGCTTCCAGCAGAAATGGTGGAGGCAGGATCGATTTTAACATTTAAGAGTAAAGTGGATAGGTATATGGACGTGAAGGGAATGGAGGGGTATGGTCTGAGTGCAGGTAGATGGGACTAGGGGAAAACAAATGGTCGGCACGGACTGGAAGGGCCGAGAGGGCCTGTTTCCGTGCTGTAATTGTTATATGGTTACATTATATGGTTATATGTTACCGCCCAACACACGTGCAGCTCCCGATGTCAAGTCATTTAAAGAGGGGATTGAGCAATTCATCAACTTGGTCATAAAGACCCACATCAAAATTTAATCACTACTCTACTCACTCCGACCTGCACCAGATAACCACTTATGAGGTGTTTGCACAGTAATCAACCAGAACCAGAAACAGAAGTCCTAGATAGCCAGTGCCTCTACCTAGGCTAAGATTGAGTGGCTGAGACAACCTGAGATGCCAGTGCCTCTTCTTGCCCACAGACAAAGTGGGACTGTGCCCATACAGAGGCAAAGACAGAGCCACCAAGATAATGCAGACATTGCCAGCTCTACCTCTTCAAGCCCATAGCTGAGCTGCCAGGATAAACCTGCAACCGCCAGTGTCCCCTCTTGAGGCAATGGTGAACTGCAAAGAAAAGCCAGAGACTGCCACATCTCCGTCGAGACCAGAACTAAGAAGTCAGGACACGCCCGAGATTGCCAGCGAATATGCATCCTGATAGTGAGGGATAGCACCCCTAAGCAGTCCTAGACTTTCTTACCACTGTGAATAAAATATATATACATGCGTTCACCCAACTGCGAGCGTTGGTGGGGTCACTGCCGAACCTGGTGTCATCCCAATGCCACATTATTCATAAAGCCTGCCAAATTCATCTGAATGCCAATATGAACCAGTCTTGTGATTTTAAAAATATATTATGCTTTCTATCTTACCTCTTAAGGTGGATGTTTCACATTCGTCTTGCATCTGCACAGCCTTTCCTAACCACTTACTCATCTGCATCCACCTCACATCTTACTGACCAGCTTTGCTTTGCATAGGCAATGGACGTGGACATTTTTGACTCTGCCATCTCACCTGTGTGCAGGTACCACATACTTAAAAATTGCAGACTTTCCTGAATACAAAACATAACACTGAAATAATCCAGCATGTCAAGCAGCTTTTGCAGAGGCAAATGGTATGTCAATATTTCAGGTTAAGACCTGTCTCAGAACTGAGAAGGAATTGAAAAGGCTTGCAGTATGGGGGTGGGATAGAGGCTGATAGATGGAATGAGATAGGGAGGGGTCAATGGGTAGATGGAACCACATTGGGATGAGTGGTGGGATAGTGACTGGGGCTGATAGGTGGAGCCAGATGGGAAGGGCTGATGGGCAGATGAAAAGGTAGAGGGAGGGAGGAACAAAGAGAGATTAACTAGGTGGATCAGTGAGCCTGTGAGAGAGGAAAACACCAGAAGTACAAGATTGATCCCTGGGATGGCGGGACTGTCATATGAGGAAAGATTGAAAAGACTAAGCTTGTATTCACTGGCGTTTAGAAGGATGAGGGGGAATCTTATAGAAACATATAAAATTATAAATGGACTGGACAAGCTAGATGCAGGAAAAATGTTCCCAATGTTGGGTGAGTCCAGAACCAGGGGCCACAGTCTTAGAATAAAGGGGAGGTTATTCAAGACTGAGGTGAGAAAAAAAACTTTTTCACCCAGAGAGTTGTGAATTTATGGAATTCCCTGCCATAGAGGGCAGTGGAGGCCAAGTCACTGGATGGTTTTAAGAGTGAGTTAGATAGAGCTCTGGAGACCTAGTATATAATTGTAGTCAATGCCTACTATGTTCCGTTGTGCTATGCAAAGAAAGAATTTCATTGTCCTGTCAGGGACACATGACAATAAACTCTTTTGACTTTGACTTGACTTTGACTAGTGGAGTCAAGGGATATGGGGAGAGGGCAGGCACGGGTTATTGATAGGGGACGATCAACCATGATCACAATGAATGGCGGTGCTGGCTCGAAGGGCCGAATGGCCTCCTCCTGCACCTATTTTCTATGTTTCTATGTTCTATGTTTCTAAGTGTGGGATACCTGAAATTCGAAAAATGAATATTCAACCATTGGATTGTAAACTACCCGTGTAATATGAGATGTTGTTCTTCCAGTTTTTGTTGACCTTTCTGTAACGAAGAAAGATGAGAACATGCAGGATGGTGTGGGAGTGGGGAAGATATGCAACTGGAAGCTTTAAATAGCCATGACAGCAGACACAGCACAAGTGCTCCGCAAAGCAGTTACTTACTTATGCTTGGCATTACAAACATAGAGGAGGCTACATCGCATGCACCAAATGCAGTAGACCAGATTGGAACAAGTGAAGATCCATTTTTGCCTTGCCTGGAAGGGCTGTTTACATCCCTGGCTGGGGGTGAAGGTGGGTGAGATTAATGGATCAGGCATTCCTTTGGTTGTAGAGGAAAGTGCCATGGATAGGAAGGGATGTGTGGAAAAGAATGGGAAGACTATGGCGTCATAGACAACGCAGTCCCCATGGAAAGCAAAAAGGAGGGGGAGAGGGGAAGATTTGTCTGGTGGGGGGATCAAGTGGAAACTAGTGGAAATGTGCAGGCTGATATGTTGGATATTTTGGCCCTTGTGAAAGGGATGATGGAGAGAAGGCACAGTGGATGATCAGTGTTCATATTGAATGGGGTGCAGGCTCGAAGGGCCAAATGGCCTGCTCCTGCATGATGTTTCTATGGATGCACAGGGAACTCTATTGCTGTTCTGCCTAGGGGCAAGGTGAATGGGGTGTCAGAGCAGGTGTGTAGGAAATTGAGAAAATGCATCTGAGGGCTCCAACAATAACAGCAGAAGAGAAATCACAATTCCATAAGAAAAATCATATTTGAGAAGTTGTAGACGTCATCACGGGAACAGATGGGAACGCAAACAGAAACATTGAGAAAAGTGATGGTCTAGGTAGCTGAGGGTAGATTTACAGAAAATACCAGTGGCAAGTCTATCTTGTGAGATGGAATAGGCTTTGAACAAACACTGTTCCATGTAGCTGTTCCAACTATTCCCTTGAAACCAACCGTAGACAAGACAACCGTTTCGCAGAGCACCTGCATTCTACCCAAAACAGCCAATGTAAACTTCCAGTTACATGTCATTTTGACTCCCTTTTCCACTCCCACATTAACCTATCTGTTCTCATCCATCTCAATTGCAATGGAGAGGCCAAACACAAAATGAAAGAGCAACATCTCCTATTCTGCTTGTATTGGAACAGGTGAAGGTCAATCTCTGCCTCACCTGGAAGGGATGTTTAGGTCTCTGGCTGAGGGTGAAGGTGATGGAGATGATGGGACGGACAGGTATTACTCATTGGTATGAATGTCCATTTTTGAATTTCAGGCAACCCATACCTATGGTGTTTTCTTCTCATATACATTCGCCAGGTCCACCCAGTGTTCTCTCTTTCTTCATCCGTCCCTTCCCCTTTGCACCTGGTTCCATCTGCCCATCGTCCCCTCCCCTTCTGGTTTCACCTTTTACCTACCAGCCTCCATTCAAACCCTCCCTTCCTCCTACCCCCAACCCTCCCCGCTCCCCATCTCCCCAACCCCAAACTGCTATGCATGGGAAATCTTTCCTGTTTACCTCTGAGGCCTGTTGTAATTTTTCAACACCAAACGTTGCTTCCAAAGATACTGCGTGATCTGCTGAGTTCCTCCAGCACTTTGTTTCTAGATTCTAGCAGCTACAGTCTGTTCTGTCTTCGTCATTGTCCTCCTAAACAACACTATTGGCAGAAGAGGCCTGTTCTTCCTAATTGCATCATAATGAGATGGGATAGTTGTTAAATAAAGCACCAACGGAGTATATTTACAGAAGTCGACAATGTAAAGGTAAGTATAATTTAGGCTGCAGTGGAACAAGGAAGTTCAATTATTTTAATAATTTTTACAATCATGATTTTCTGATGGAGATTCCCTTAACCTGGGAATCTGAAAGTAATACTATCTCCATGTCCACATGTGTGGAAACGGATGTGCTTATCTTACGTCAGTAGATAGTTGGTGTGGTGTCTGATGAAGGTTGCAATAAGAGCAGACCAGACATACCAAACTCAAGACATGCTAATCCCTGAGTAACCATAGTTGGTTTTGTTTAGAGGAGCAGTACAAGCAAAGTACTTCACACTTTCACACTTTCATTGATGTTACTCTATGGAAGTGTGCATGTTGATCAAAAGCTGGCATTTTGTCTGATTGGTCACATCTAACAAGCTGCCATCTGCTATATATGCAGGCCATGCTATATTTACTTGGCATTGAATGTTTGAAATCATCTTCATGTGATTTGAAAGCATAACCATATGGATAGCCAAAATGATGTTGGACACTAGCAGAATGATGTTGGACACAAAGATGTGAAACCGTGTTTCAAGCTGCAGCTGACATAAATTTGGTTTCACATCTTTGCAGATACTCTAAGATTCTGACATTATCAACCTTATGCAGAACCAATATGTAGAAACAAAGAAATGCGGATGTTGCTTCATAACAGACATAGACACAAAGTGCTGGAGTATCTCTTGAGAAAAAGGATGGATGACGATTTGGGTTGGGACTTGGGTCATCTTCACACTGAAAGTAGGGGATGGTTGAAGAGTTTGAGGTGAGTGAGAAAAGACCAGAACCAATCAGGGCATGTCACAAATGACCTCAGGCAGGGTGGTGTTCTGGTAGGCCCATTGTTGGCACGGGGAGGTGTGATCTCAAGGCGAAAACAAGATGGAGAGCAGTGGAACTGGTTAAACGAATAGGGTGAACAACCACCTTTCAATGCTCAGGAAATTAAACTACATCATTACTTTCCTACAAATGCCATATTTAGCCTTTGAGATTCCTTTCTTGTCATTTCTGCCCTTTCCTTTTTTGATGTTGTCCAATACTACATTGGATCCTTTCTGTATGCATCTTGAATGTATTTCTTACCATTATGACTTTGATATTATGGATTGCTTGTTCTTTTAAATTTCACTGATACACTGACTTTCACCACTACTACTCATTCAAACATTTTCTTTTAGCCCCACAAATCCAAAATTGCAGCATCAGCAGCGCATCTGATATCCTCCCACTTATATGGGTCCAAGATTTTCCGATGTTGGATCTTTCAAACAGGCAAGAACTACATGTCCAAGCGACTACACCTGTACACTTCATTGTTCGTATCATCCGTCTAATCTTCACTTTGAGACTTGAGTCACTCTAATGATGAACTAATTTGGGAACCGGCTCTGATTGTCATGTATAGCTACTAATGCAATGTGACAATAAGAACTTGTTCTTATGCTCTGCTCAGGTGTTAAAATCACAGATTGCACTGTGTTAATTGGTTTGGCAGCCATATCAGAATTTAATCTACTCCACATGTGCTGAGAAACGATGGGAATTAATTGCCCTAAAACAGTCCTGAATGCCCATGAACATCTAAAAGAAGTTAAAGAAATCATCAACCTAATGCTTGTTACCTCACGTTGTTGATTGTTACCAACGAAGGGAAAGGAAGATTTATAACTAAATTCCGTCTATTATAACAAAGGCATCAAATAAATAGATAATCTTCACAGCTCACATGTGTCAGGATCAATAATGTGCATTGTAATTTGCCTTTAGTTTGGTGTAGAGATACATCACGGAAACGGCCCCTCGGCCCACCGAGTCAGCACTGAGCAGCGATCACCGTGCACTTGCACTACCCTACACAATAGGGAGAATTTACAATCTTTACTGAAGCCAATTAACCGACCAAACATGTACGTCTTTGGAGTATGGGTGGAAACTGGAGCACACGGAAAAAATGCACACGGTCACGGGGAGAAAATACAAACTCCGTGCAGTCAGGGCCCGAGGTCAGGATTGAATCCAGGACTCTGCCTCTGTATTGTGTACAGTTTTGGTCTCCTAATTTGAGGAAGGGACATCCTTGTGATTGAGGCAGTGCAGCTTAGGTTCACGAGATTGATCCCTGGGATGGCGGGACTGTCATATGAGGAAAGATTGAAAAGACTAGGCTTGTATTCACTGGAGTTTAGAAGGATGAGGGGATATCTTATAGAAACATATAAAATTACAAAAGGACTGGACAAGCTAGATGCAGGAAAAATGTTTCCAATGTTGGGCGAGTCCAGAACCAGGGGCCACAGACTTAGAATAAAGGGGAGGCTTTCGGACTGAGGTGAGAAAAAAACATTTTCACCCAGAGAGTTGTGAATTTGTGGAATTCCCTGCCACGGGGAACATCGGGAGGAGAATGGGGAGTGCAGGGGAGAGATAAGACTTTGCCTTCCATCACAGTGAGGAGGAGATTCGCTGTGATGGGTGTTTGTGTAAATTGTGTTTGTGTCTTAGTTCTTTTTCTTGTTGTATGACTGCAGAAACCAAATTTCATTTGAACTTCAATGAGGTTCAAATGACAACAAATAATTTGTATCATTGTATCAGTAGAGGCCAAATCACTGAATGGATTTACGAGAGAGTTAGATAGAGCTCTAGGGGCTAGTGGAATCAAGGGATATGGGGAGAAGGCAGGCACGGGTTATTGATTGGGGACGATCAGCCGGTGCCGGAAATCGCTATCAAAATATGGAGGGGACCGGAGGACAGGGGGGACACGCGCTTATGCGCACACTCACACACACACACGCGAGGCTTCGAAGGCTTCTGTCCGTGGGCCCTGTGAACGGTAATTACAGCTCAATCCAGTGCTAAATGCAACTCTACTCTGCCTGTCTAACCTACAGCCCTGACTGGACTGACGGGACACCAGTCCGGAGCCGTGGAGCTAGCGCCGCTTCTCCGCACTGGCTGTAAACCTGGGCCATATTTCCCTTAAGTCCAGGCAGGGCTGTAGGTTAACCCGGCGGGACAGGCAGAGTTGAGCTAGATTTAGCGCTGCTTCTCTGCACTGGCTGTAGGCCTGGGGGCACCGCTCCCGTCTGACTCCCGACGTCTATGGCCATCCCCGGGCTTGGGGGGGAGGGCACTCGGGTGGAGACAGGGATTGTCCAGTGCTTGTTCGGCAGCGATTGTAGCGCCAGAGAGCCGGCCGGGATCAATCCTGGCTGCGGATGAAGCACAGGTCTGTGTCCAGGGCTGCCGTTGTGACCCTATGACCTGGGCATGTCTCCCTCCTCCAATCACCGAGCTCTATCCTCAGTCCCACGCCCCCCACCCCCTACTTCCGCCTCTGACTGACACCTCTCTCCACCAATCATCGCGCTGATGATTGGGGGACGGAGGTGTCATGTCCCGCCCCCATTGCCTGCTGACCGACGTCTCTCTCATCCAATCAGTGCCCTCGATCAGCAGTTCCAACCCCCAGTCTCGCGGAAAGCGGATATTTCACCGGGTTTTAAAATCCGGATTACAAAAAATCGGTGGGGGATCGTCCCCCACCTCTCAAAACAGAGGGGGGACGTGTCCCCCCCTGACCCCCCTGGGGATTTCCGCCACTGCGATCAGCCATGGTCGTAATGAATGGCGGTGCTGGCTCGAAGGGCCGAATGGCCTTCTCCTGCACCTATTTTCTATGTTTCTATGTAAGGCAACAAGTCTACCGTGCCACCTGTAAATTTATATGCAATAGTGAATTAATCAGTGATATTAAACCAATTGATGCAAATATTTTTGAGTTATTGAACTTGAAATGCTTTCATAAAATACTACTGCGTACTTGGTTTTGGGATTTTTGCAGAAAGATATGAATGTCAGAACTGAATAATATTTTGTTATTGCATTACTCAGGATGGACAGCATTATTAATACAATATTCATGATTCAATCTTATTCTTGTCAAGGCTAACACCTTTTTAATTGTGTATTTCTGTTTCTAGTTGGTTTGGAGTCATAGATAGAGTCATAGATTAGTACAGCGTGGAAACAGGCCCTTCGGCCCAACAATGTTCCAGCTACCCTAGTCCCACTTGCTTGTGCTTGGTCCATAACCCTCCAAATCTGTCCTATCCATGTACCTGTCCAACTGTTTCCCAAATGATGGGATAGTCCCTGCCTTAACTATCTCCTTTGGCAGCTTGTTCCATACACCCACCACCCTTTGTGTGGAAAAGTTACCTCTCGGATTCCTATTAAATCTTTTCCCCTTCGCCTTGAACCTATGACCTCTGGTCCTCGATTTCCCTACTCTGGGTAAAAGACAGTGCATCTACCTGATCTATTCCTCTCATGATTTTGTATACCTCGATAAGATCTCCGCTCATCCTCCTATGCTCCATGGAATAGAGACCCAGCCTACTCAACCTCTCCCTATAGCTCACACCCTCTAGTCATGGCAACATCCTCGTAAATCTTTTCGGAACCCTTTCAAGCTTGACAATAACTTTCCTATAACATGGTGCCCAGAACTGAACACAATATTCTAAATGTGGTCTCACCAACGTCTTATACAACTGCAACATGAACTCCCAATTTCTATACTCAAAACTCTGACTGATGAAGGCTAAAGTGCCAAAAGCCTTTTTAACCACCGTATCTACCTGCAACTTGACCTTCAAGGAACCATGCACTTGTACTCCTCGATCCCTCTGCTCTACAACTCTACCCAGAGGCCTCCCATTTACTGCGTAGGTCCTCCCATTGTTCAACGTCCTTGTCTTTACTAATTTATTTGTAAGGGCAGCACGGTGGTGCAGCGGTGGAGTTGCTGCTTTACAGCGCTTGCAGCACCGGGTTCGAACCCAACTGCGGATGCTGTCTGTATGGAGTTTGTACGTTCTCCCCGTGACCTGCAAGGGTTTTTTCCGAAATCTTCAGTTTCCTCCCACACTCCAAAGACGTACAGGTTTGTAGGTTAATTGGCTTGGGTTTGTATAATTGGTGTAAGTGTAAATGGCTAATAAAGTATGCGTGTGGTGTGTAGGCTTATGTTAATGTGCGGGGATCGCTGGTCAATGCGGACTCAGTGGGCCAAAGGGCCTGTTTCCACGCTGTATCTCTAAACTAAACTAAACGTATTGGCCCATACCATTCCTGCCTAAATTATTTATCCCCTTTACAAATATTTTCCAACTGATCTCCACCAAGAGTATATATTTTATTGTGTTCCTTTTTTTCCTCTTTTACCTTCTTCCATATTTCCTCAAGCCAAATTCCACACAAAAACATCTTTCTTATAATAATGTAATTGTACACATATATCTTCATAATAGTGCTGAACATTGCAGCAATAAAAATATACTGTACCACTCTCAGCAGCACTGAGGCGATATTTTGCTCTGAGATGCTGGAGGAAATCATAGACCAACCAAGCAGATTTTCAAATTGATAGTTTGTCAAATGATTCAACCCAAGTTTATTCTTTTACAATCCTCAATATGCTGAATTAAAAGCTTGGGCTAATCCAGCCCTCTCGTATTCAACGAGCTTGTTCATCTGCAAGTGTTCTTTTTTTTAAAAATCAACATGCCTGTCTATGCCATCTAGCAAACAAAAACTTACCACAATGAGGTGATCCTCCAGGCTCACGCAAGGTGTCTACTTTTATGTTGGATCCAAGTAGAAAGATAAGACTGTCAGTGGTAAGCCTGACCCAATGCCTTCATTCAACAGCAACAACAATCCTCAGGCATGTTGAAAACCGCAGAATAAATGAATCAATCATCTGTAGGTACGACAAAAGATCAGTAAAGCTTCAGTGCCACAACTTCAATATCTTTTTCAATGTGTAGCTTGTATCAGTTACACTGACCAGCTGATTATCAGACTCTGCCCACTCACTGTAATACAGAACATTATGACTTAATCTCCTCTTCTTATGCTAGCACCACTAATCCATTTTGTTTTTTATTTTAATTTTGCAGTGTATTGGTGTAAACATAGGCTTCAAATTGATGTTATTGGCCCAGGTGGTAAGCTAAATTTTAATAGGAAAAATAATATCTTATGATGATACTTGTACAAAGTAGAACTGTGAAGATTTAACTGAGGTTTAGTCATTATTGCAATCCCGGGCGACATGGCAACGAGTTTATTTACAGCTAAATCTCACACTTGTGAATGAAATAAACTACGTTATAATTAGTTTTTATGATATTGATTTAGGGATAAATACAGGACTACAGATTAGGATTACTTTCAACTAATCATGACCCAAACTCACCTTTAGTTACTTGTCTAATTTATCAATTTACAATTTCAAGGCAATAGGAAGCAAAATTTCACACAATGCCTGAGATATTCATATACTTTTCTATTTTATTCTTGTAGCCAACATTTAATTGTTAATGTTAATACCAAGCACAGGCTCGGCGATCATTTCGCTGAACACCTCCGCTCAGTCCGTCTTAACCTAGCTGATCACCCGGTGGCCCAGCACTTCAGCTCCCCCTCCCATTCCCAATCTGACCTTTCTGTCCTGGGCCTCTGCCATTGCCAGAGTGAGGCCTAGCGCAAATTGGAGGAACAGCACCTCATATTTCGCTTGGGTAGTTTACACCCCAGCGGTATGAACATTGACTTCTCGAATTTCAGATAGCCCGTGTTTTCTCTCCCCTTCCCAGTTCTCCCACTAGTCTAACTGTCTCCACCTACATTCTATCTTTGTTCTGCCCCCTCCCCTGACATCAGTCTGAAGAAGGGTCTCGACCCGAAACATCGCCCATTCCTTCTCTCCTGAGATGCTGCCTCATGAGTTATGTAGATTTTTTTGTCTACATTTAATTGTTAATCCTTGATTAATATGTGTTTCCACAGAAAATACATTCCCATCGATACTAATTTATTAAAGGCAAATTGTAAAAAGGTTTGAAATTCGACAATGACTCTTTTTCTTTCCAACATTCATCATGTCACACTATCTTTATATTAAATTATAGTTGATGAATATCTGCCCATTTCACTGGATTTCTGACTCTAGGTTTTTTTTCACATTATGTATTGTTAATAGATATATATATGTGGAATGGCATTAAATGTCAACAGTGAACTTGCAGATAGTGACACCATTTTGCAGCTGTGATATACATTTCATACTATAAAAAGATAGTTGAAAATACAGGTAAGAAATTAAGCAGACAGTCAGTAACAATGGCAACATTTTTATCCATGATATAAATAGAAATTTTGTAGGCCCCTCTCGGTCATGACTGACCATGGGTGATGCATCCTGGTCAGATGCAAGCCTGGGCGATGTCATATTGAGGACAGGCTGTTGCCCATGCAGCACGTCCCCCCCTCTCCACATCGCTGATCGATCCAAAGGAACAGCAGGGCTGTTACAGTTTGGTATCAGCACCATCGCTGGAGCTGCCAGAGTGAGGTTGTAGACAACGACGAACTGCCTTAGGGGCCCCGACTCCGGATTTTCTTGAGGTTTACTCCAGGAGCCACAAGGCAGTGGAGGTTTTAAATCAGAGTTTTAGGTATGTTACAAAACTTACCTTCAGCGGTGCTGCAGTTCTGCCGCTGGCCGTGTGCGTGACTTTGGCGCCTTTAAGGGGGGGGCCGGGTTAAAATGCGTTTTTTCTCTTGCCATCCGGAATTTTATTTTCTCCGAGTGCAAGCTATTTCTGGAGATTCGATCCGACTGCCGGTAAGTTAATTTTTTTTTTTTAATAGCCTGACTACTTCAGCGCTGCAGTAAAGTTAAAATTAGCTCCTAATGCCATGAACGCCGACAACGGGGACCGATTTTATGTAGGGGACAGGTAAGCGAAAGCTGTTTATTTTTTCATATAAACCTGCTTGTTTAGGTGACTTTAATCAATATTTCATGTTGCGAAACGGTGATTTATTCCACATATGAACCGGCAGTGTTTTTCCTGCCGATATGCGGTTTAAATTCACCGCAACCACAACGTTCCAATACATCGCGTTCCAGAAAATCCCACTCGCAAGCTGTTTAAAATGCCCATTAATTTATGGGCATTAAACACTAAATTCCTTCAATTTGGCCTATAAATTCATAACAATGAGATTTTAAAATCATGTTATATTGTGAATTCTTGTGTGAATGTTATTTGGACACTTAGGCTTTAAAAAAAAAGTTAATATTTTCTTAAGAAATGGATAGATGTTTAGATCTAGTTATTGAATTTTGTAATTAGCTACAATTGGGTAACTAACTAATTATATGCTTTAATTTCAGGTCATCCAAGTAAGATTGTTTCATATTAGTTTCAGAATGCTTCAATCTATAATAACTGAAATTTTCTTTCAGTTCTCTTAATTTTTAAGAAAGTTATGGGCTTTTGACTGTCCTTGATCACAGCTTTTGTGTTAAGTCAATGGAAAGGCAATGGGGAACAAGATGCTAATTTCTGAGTATGAAAATGGCCATAACTTTTTTAATACTGAAGATAAGAAAGTGAATAAGGTGTCAAATTGTATGCTTTATCTGATGGGATAAATTGCAGACTTAATTTTTAAAATCTCAAAAATTTGTAAAATTGTTAATGAATACTTTCCCGATTGGCTGAGCGGGGGTTTTCTGAACCACAAGCACTCCACATGTTTGAGCCCCCCCGACACCCTGTGGGGCGGGACAAGGGATGGCTGCTCTCACGCCTTGGCCGTCGCCCTCCGCCGGCAGAGGGGGGGCCCAGTCAATGGCAACCAGGTTCCAGACTCTCAACAAGTCCCGGTAGAAGCCGGGCATCCCCAGCAGGACGGCACGGCTGACGCCCACCATCGGAATCCGCGTACCTCCTTGAATGAAGCGGCTCCATTGGAAAAAGTGCGTCAGCAGCACGTGCCACCTGGGAGGATGCCCTGAGTACAGGTATCTCTGCAGGGTCCTGAGGCGGAGAGCCGCCAACTTAGTGCGAACGCACACCAGCGACTGGCCGCCCTCCTCGATCGGGAGAGTGAGGACTGCTGCAGAGACCCAGTGCTTTCCGTTGCCCCAGAAGTCCACCAACTTCTTCTGGATGATTCCAACAAAGGAGGCTGACGGGACCAATGTAGTCAATCTGTACCAGAGCATTGAGGCCACGAGTTGGTTAATGACCAACACCCCACCCTGGTAGGAAAGCACTCTGAGGAGTAAAATCTCAAAAATTTGTAACATTGCTAAGAGCTTTCCCTCCTAGATGGACTGCCTTCCCAGGCTGACGAGCCCCATCTGCCTGAGACGCATGGGAGCGGGAGCGTCTACCTTCCCGTGCAGGTCTATAGCACCTGCCCACTGCCCACAATGGAATGTTTAGTTTCATTTTGTTTAGTTTATTGTCACGGGATACAGTGAAAAGTTTTTGTTGTGTGCTAACCAGTCAGCAGATACATGATTACAATCGAGCCATTCACAGTTTACAGATACATGATAAAGGGAATAACGTGAATAACATGAATAACGTTTAGTGCAAGATAAAGCCAGTAAAGTCCGATCAAAGATAGTCCGACGGTCTCCAATGAAGTAGATAGTAGCTTAGGACTGCTCTCTAGTTGTAGTTGGATGGGTTCAGTTGCTTGATAACAGTTTGATATTGATATTGATATCAATTGATAGCAGAGATACAAAAATGGCTTATGGATAATTTTAAATCCCGTAATTTCATTCAAAACGACATTAACAATGAACAACGATTTCTCCATACCTCACGAGGTGACTGAGTAAAAGGACAAGTTTGTTTGGATTTATATTAATGACTTGGATAAACAGAACATCATTTGAAATACTGCTGTTAGCACAAAACTCCGAAATGTAGTTAACAGAGGGAAGTGTCAGTAAATGGAATGGGCAGACACCTACAAGATGAAAATTAACAGTAAGAGTGATGGCATGATGCATTTTGGAAAGAAGAGGCAACGTAGGGTAAAGGGGTAAGTTTAAAAGGAGTACAAGAAGAGGCAGACCATTTGGTTAAAATAATTAAAGTACTTTGATACTTTCCATTTATATTTATCCTTAAACATTGTACTCTGCTCAAACAAGTACATTTGATTATTGTGATGTGTTATTTTGCATTCGTATAATCTCCCAATACAAGTGATTTGCTGTTAAAATTAGTCCTATAGTTGTACAGTATATATCTGAAATATTTACTTTAGTAATATTTATTTTAGTAATATTTCTAATATCTGGCAACAATTAAGTGAGCTTTCCACTTCTTATTTTTAATTTGTTTCTTTATCAATTTCCTGTACCAGATCCAGAGCATATTCAGTTCAACTAGATAACCTTGAGCAATGGGTAATGTTGTACTGAGATTTTCCTTTCACTAGGCTAGTTTTAATCTTGTACCAAATGCTGCTTCGTCAGCTTTGTATAATTCTTCAAAATCCTATTAGAACCAGCGCCATCCATAAGCCCTAATCTGTGTAAAAATAGATTTCATGCAATCAGTGAGAGCATACAAAATAGGAGCAGATAAGATAGAGGTGGGAACAAAATATTCTAAAATACTTTGTACATTATTATGTTAATGCATGGAACCCACAATAAGTGTGGTTGGCCAGCTGGAAGCTGGTACATGTCAATTGACTTGCAGCACACACACCCTAACTTTGATTAAGATTAAAGTAGACATCATGTAATACAGGCAGCCTATGCAGCAATGCTATATCTAAATATGACCTGAGTAACAATTTAGATGGTAAGTTATGGGCTTTTTAGATTGCAATGTTGTGCAAATGGGTCAAGCTTGGCATAGTGGTGCAGCTGGTAGAACAGCTAGCTCCCATGACCTGGGTTCAATCCAAACCCCTCGTGTCTTTGTGGAGTTTGCAGTTACTCACTGTGAATGTGCGGATTTCTCCATGGAGCTCGGGATTCTGTCCATATGTCCATATGAATAGAATCTTTCCACATGTCTCTCCTATATGCGATAAATGCCAGCATCTAGAGGCTAACCTAACACACACTTTTGCAAATTGTATAAAAATTAAAAATTTCTGGATTGAGATTTTTAGAATAATTTCTGAAGTTATTAATACTAAACTGGATCCGGACTCAAAACTAATAATACTTGGAATATCAGAACAAAGTTTAACACTCACAACAAGCCAAAGAAATTTCCTAGATTACAGTATAATAATCGGGAAGAAATTAATATAAAAATTTTGGAAAGGCCCTATAACCCCCACAATTAAAATGTGGATTATGGAAATGTCGGAGACCCTACACCTGGAAAGAATCAGATTTGCCTTAATGGACAAACAAGAACTCTTTGTTAGAATGTGGTCTTCTTTCATCGATTACTTAAAAGGGTAGAATGGTTTGGCAGCGGGACCTAACTGAAACTTGGACTCAGGAACAGATGAAAAGTTATACTCTATATTCCTTGATCTTATCTCCAATGATATATTAATGGTAAATTATTCCATTCCTTATGATTTTATTTTTTGATTTTTCTTTTTTCTCTTTTTTTTCTCTCTCTTTTTTTATTACTCTTAATCTATAAAAAAAAACTAATAGAGGCAGAATGATTCAATTGATAATATTAATAATGTATGATTGATGTACACGAAATACTTATACCATAATATGTGTTTGCCAATTTATTGCTTACCTCTAATAAAAATATATTTAAAAAAAAAGAACCAGCGCCATGCATAATCCCTAATCTGTGTAAAAATAACCATATAACCATATAACCATATAACAATTACAGCACGGAAACAGGCCCTCTCGGCCCTTCCAGTCCGTGCCGACCATTTGTTTTCCCCTAGTCCCATCTACCTGCACTCAGACCATACCCCTCCATTCCCTTCACGTCCATATACCTATCCACTTTACTCTTAAATGTTAAAATCGATCCTGCCTCCACCACTTCTGCTGGAAGCTCATTCCACACAGCCACCACCCTCTGAGTAAAGAAGTTCCCCCTCACGTTACCCCGAAACCTCTGTCCCTTAATTCTCATGTCATGCCCTCTTGTTTGAATCTTCCCTACCCTCAATGGGAAAAACGTATCCACGTCAACTCTGTCTATCCCTTTCATCATTTTAAAGACCTCAATCAAGTCCCCCCTTAACCTTCTGCGCTCCAAAGAATAAAGACTAACTTGTTCAACCTTTCTCTGTAACATAGTTGCTGGAACCCTGGCAACATTCTTGTAAATCTCCTATTTTGTTGACATCCTTCCTATAACTAGGCGACCAAAATTGTACACCATACTCCAGAATTGGTATTACCAATGCCTTGTACAATTTTAACATTACTTCCCTACTCCTATATTCAATGCTCTGATTTATAAAGGCCAGCACACCAAAGGCTTTCTCTACCACCCTATCTACATGCGATTCCACCTTCAGGGAACTATGCACAGTTATTCCTAGATCCCTCTGTTCCACAGCATTCCTCAATTCCCTACCATTTACCATGTACGTCCTATTTTGATTTGTCCTGCCAAGATGTAGCACTTCACACTTATCAGCATTAAACGCCATCTGCCATCTTTCAGCCCATTTTTCCAAATGGCACAAATCTCTCTGTAGACTTTGAAAATCTACTTCATTATCCACAACACCACCTATCTTAGTATCATCTGCATACTTACTTATCCAATTTTCCACCCCATCATCCAGATCATGCAATCAGTGAAAGCATACAAAATAGGAGCAGATAAGATAGAGGTGGGAACAAAACATTCTAAAATACTTTGTACATTATTATGTTAATGCATGGAACCCACAATAAGTGTGGTTGGCCAGCTGGAAGCTGGTACATGTAAATTGACTTGCAGCACACACACCCTAACTTTGATTAAGATTAAAGTAGACATCATGTAATACAAGCAACCTATGCAGCAATGCTATATCTAAATATGACCTGAGTAACAATTTAGATGGTAAAGATTGCAATGTTGTGCAAATGGGTCAAGCTTGGCATAGTGGTGCAGCTGGTAGAACAGCTAGCTCCCATGACCTGGGTTCAATCCAAACCCCTCGTGCCTTTGTGGAGTTTGCAGTTACTCACTGTGAATGTGCGGATTTCTCCATGGAGCTCCGGATTCTGTCCATATTTTTAAAAAGGTGTGCTTTGTTAGGGTAAATGAGCACTCAGAGAATCTGAGGGGATTTAATGGGAACGTGGAGAGAATAATGTGGGATTACTGTAATATTAATATGATTGGGTGTTCAATGGTCAGCATGGACTAGGTAGACCTAAAGGCCTGTTTCTCTGATACATGATTCTATGACTCTATAATTTGAATGTCTAAATATTACCCAGTACAAACCATCCACCTCAGAACATAGTGGTCATTGCCAGGAAATAAAGAAAATAGTCTGATTTCACAATATGCAATTAAGCCAACATGTTTGAGGACAGAAACCAAAAACAAAACTGTAAATCACAAGTCCTACATCTTATTGATCTTGAGCTCCCCATGAAGACCCTGTGACCTGCATTGCAGCCCTCTGACAATCTGTGCCGTTTCAATCTGACTCGGTTTGCAACTCACTTTATTCATTACTGAGCAAGACTAAAGGGTCATATTATCCTCATCACAAAAAAAGTGCTTTAAGCAAATACATTTTCTTACCATGTTTGGTCTATATTGATTTGCCAATGTGACATTTTATGGTGAACCTAAAGAGTATTCTAATTTTTCTTGGAACTATACCGGTTAATCCCTATTCCTTTTACATTGCAGGAACTTGTACAGTTTTATAGGCAAGGTTGTCGAAGGCTGTGCTTGAAATTAAATGCCCAGAATGACCAGTGAAACTCCTTCAGGGATATCATTTAAGTTTCCAAACAGACACTTAACGAACAATTAGTGGTGTGCAATGAGCCACTCAAACTGTGAAAAAAGCTTCTTCCTGTAAACAGAAGAAAAGAGCAGAATATTCAGCAGGATTTACAGGTGAACATCTGCAGTTTGAAATGGGCTCCCAATGTAATGAAGAGACAAGACACACAAATTAAGCAGCTGAAGCAATCATGATTATCCATCATAAAATAGGTCTCCTAAAGAATCTGGGAGTTACATCCAGCACAAAGTGCTGGATGTAACTCAGCGGGTCAGGCAGCATCTGTGGAGAACATGTATTCAATCAATTCCTATTTTTCCTCTCTTTAGGAAAAGGCTGTGTTTAACAAAGGTGGAAGTGCTGAGAGGTGGACTAGGTCAGCCATGCAATCTATTAAACTCTCAAATACAGTATTGATATTATCTGAGATAAGGCACATAATCAATGTGATGCATTAACTGAAATAATAGAAAGGAAAATATCCCAGGGTAGTTTAATGATAACTTAACTAAGGAGACATGTATTCAGCAAGTTAAAACAGTGACCTAAATGCAGTGCTCAATCTGCTATTTACAATGTATTTCACAGCATAGATCTGATTAACTACACACAGGTCCCCAGTGTTGCTCTTTCATCATGGTTACAACAGGCTACAATTTGAACATTTGTTATGATATTAGAAATATCGTAATATTGGATATTGGAGATATTGGAAATGTTGAAGAACCCACACCAGTGCAGCCATCAATGTGATGGGAAATTAAATGAGGGTAAGAGCCTGAAAAAAGGGATGTTGCACATTTCATTTCACAACTGATCAACGAAGGATGTGACCTCACTGGCTCTCGACTCCACACTGGACCACTTGGACAATAGAAACACTTACGTCAGGCTGTTGCTTATAGACTACAGCTCGGCGTTCAATACCATCATCCCCTCCAAGCTGGTTACCACCGGAGAGATGCCACTGTCTTGGCAGAGGGCTGTTGTGGTCCTTCTGCCCAAGAAGGATGATCTCCACCTTCGAAAGAACTGGCGCCCGGTCTCCCTCCTCTGTACCGACTACAAGCTCTTTGCAAATGGCAATGGCCAATCGTCTGGGACGAGTGCTGGCCCAAGTGATCCACCAGGGCCAATCGTATACGGTCCCGGGTCAGTCCATCCAGGACAATATCCATCTGGTCCGGGACCTGGTCTACATGGCTCAGGAGACCGGTGTACCCACTGCCTTTCTCTCCCTCGACCAGGAGAAGGCTTTCGACAGGGTGGATCACGAGTATCTGCTAAGGACTCTGCGGGCAATTGAGTATGGACGCCAGTTTGTGGCCCTGATCCAGTTTTAATACCCCACCGCGGAGTGCCTCGTCAAAGTAAACGGATCCTTGACGGCCCCCATTCCCTTCTGCAGCGGAGTACATCAGGGCTGCCCCACGTCGGGCCAACTGTATGCCATCTGCGTGAAGCCATTCCTTAGTCAGCTTCGGAGGAAATTGACGGGCATGGTTCTACGCGAGCCGGACATGGAGGTGGTCTTCTCAGTCTAGGCCGATGACGTGCTCCTCATGGTCACCGACCCCGTCGACCTGCAGAGGATGCATGAGCGCCAACGAGTCTTCTCGGCCGCCTCCTCTGCCAGGATTAACTGAGGGAAATGTTCTGGACTCTTGGTGGGTCCCTGGCAGGTGGACTCCCTCCTGGAGGAGATGAGGTCTTTCACGTGGAGCACCACCCAGGTCGAAATTCCCATAGAAACCAGTAGAAACCAGTAGAGACCTTCTACTGGTTTATACTGGTTTCAGGATCCTAGTGGTTTCTATGGGAATTTCCAGTGGTTCAATATATAATTCCATTAGAAACCAGTAGATCCAACTGGAATGAAGACCAGAAGAAGCCAATAGAAACCAGTAGATTCTATTGGTTTTAAGAGGGGTATAAAATTCCAAAGTCAAACCAGTAGAAACCATTAGAAACCAGTACAGTGTCATGGTTTCAAGTAGGGAGTCAAACCTGTAGAAAACAGTAGAAACCTGTAGAGTTCTACTGGTTTGAAATGGTGTGTTACATACGAAGTTAAACCAGTAGAAAAACCAGTGAAGACCACTACAATTTTGCATGTAAAAATAACAAGTCAAACCACTTGAGACCAATATAAACCAGTAGAGTCTACTGGTTTAAGAGTAGGGTGGCAATAATGTTAAGTCAAACCAGTAGAGTCCAGTAGAGTCTACTGGTTCAAAGAGATTGGAAAAAACATGAAGTCAGACCAGTAGAAACCACTAGAAGCAATTAGAGCCTACTGGTTTGAATTGGGTGGAAAACGCCATGTCAAAAACAGCAGAGACCATTAGAAACCAGAAGTCTACTGGTATAAGAGATTTATAGGGTGGAAAAAATATGAAGTCAAACCAGTAGAATCTAGTAGAGTCTACTAGTTCAAAGAGATTGTAAATAATGCAGTACAACATTAAATATGCAATTCAAACAACAAAAATATAAACACACTTGAAAAAATTATTACATGATTTTAAGAAATCTGCACTCTGGTATTTTTCTTCTTGCACTACCTGTCATACTTATATACTGCTCGATTGTACTCATGCATTATATGATTTGACCAGATAGCATGCAAACAAGTATTTTCATTGTATATCGGAATGTTAATCCTGGCCAAATTGGAGGGGCCAGGACCCTAAAATTGAGTAAAGGCTTCTGGGCTGCTAGACCATTTGTTCAATTTAAAAGTGCCTCTGTGGAAATGGGACAAGCTGCAGAATGGTGCCGGTTTGTCTAGAGCCTAGTTCAGAGCTGCTGGAAAAAAATTGAACATCTGCAGGAATGACAATTATGTGCAAAATGCATAGAATGGATTGGATGAATGCAAACCAGATATACACAATGTTGCAAAACTTTACTTTGCTGGGATTGGATTAAGTATTGAGCCTTGTCTGGTTTTCTTGCATATCAGGGCACATGTTGCGATGTTCATTTTCTTTGAGAAACACTGTTTGAATGCAATGCATTAGCCACCGTATGATTGGGTTAGGGAAATGTCTGTCATGTACGGGATTAATTGATATCTGCAATTGGATTGTAAAGTGACCACCCCCCATGTGGTTCGGCCCCTCGAGGTTCGGGGACCTATAATAGTCCGCTCCCACAAGGTCTGATGTCGATCTTCTGGGAGAGCACTTAGGACTGTGTGACCTTCTGGAGTGTTTCTGTTTGAGCAAGGCCAGGAGGGCTTGAGCAGGCAGATACGAGGTCGAACCTGCGGTGGTTAGGTACTGTAGTGGGAACTGTAATTGTGTTTTGTCAAAATAAAGATTTGTTGCGCAAGTGCTTGACTCAGTAGTTTTTGATGGTTTAATAACCATTATAGCCGCGGAAAACTGTTTATACTAATGGAACTAGAAACTTCATTGTTGTCAAGTCATTTATTTATAACATTCGAAGATCCATTCCACAACTGGGGCAAAATATATACTAGGCAATAGACTTCAATCTCAGAGGGAGCAGACCGAGAATAAAAAATGGTGGGAAATGGCAGTTTTGTTGGTCTACTTCTCGTACTAATACTACAATCTAAATGGTATTAGAAATGTATTAGAAATTAGAAATGTTAGCTACAATGTAACATTGATTGTGAGACACTGAGGAAATGTGTAATATTTCATGCATACTCTCATCATAAAAATGTGAAAAAAAAGGTGGGCTTCAAAACTTTTTGCTCGCCCGAATCGGGCAGACATTTTTTAGTCAATGTTCCAAAACACTTGCCTGACTTTGATTTTCACTTACCCTGAGCAATCAGGCAAGTGCTTATGTAGCACCTTGTATGCAGCTTTTTCTGTCAAAATAATATGTACTGTTTTAAAATATTTCGATTCTTCTAGACTAACTTACGTATAGAGATCTAGACCTGTATGCCCCTTCAATTTCTGTTATTACTCTTCATCGATGATTACAGCAGCTGCCTCCATTTTGATGAACGTTTATATAATGTATACGAGTAGAACAATCATGTAATCTGTAGCACAAAGAAATGAGACATGGAAATTGTTTGGAAATTCAAACTTATTTTCCCACTATGTCAAACAGGGGATGTTGTCAATAGTCAGGGAAAGTAGTTGAGTGCATTAAGCACCAAAAGCAGTCACCTAAAATGTAAATAGAGTGTATGCATGAGCATTTGATAATTCAAATGTCTACTGTATTCATGGTGTCATGATGTTCTTTGTTTTTAATGTTACCAGTATCTTCTTTTTCATGTCTTTCAGAGTATTATACATGTTTCTTGCCACATGATCCTTCTCATTCTAAACCAAATAATGGCAATTGTTTTAACACTACCTCATAGAATTCAATTTATTTCCCCATGATGTCGAGAAAAAGCTGTTTACTTGGTATGTTGTCGATAGGGAAAGTAGTTGAGTGCGCTATAAAACCAGTCACCTAAAATGTAGATAGAGTATTCATGACCATTTGATAATTCAAATGTGGACTGTATTTATGGCATCATGGTGTTCTTTGTTTTTACTGTTACCAGTAGCTTTTTCTTATGTTTTTCTATGTACACTGTATTATACATGTATATTTCTTGCCATGTGATCTCTCTCATTGTAAACCAAAGAATTATTTGATTGTTTTAATGCTACCTCACAGATTATCACTTGCCAAACAACACAAAGAGTGTATATTTTTTGAACAACTCTTTCTATTGCTGTCATAAGTCAATATCATATTGTTATGTCATGAAATTCCTGTTTTCCTTTCATTTGAAGTCACTGAAATTTCATTGAGTGTCTTACAAGAGCAATCACCTAAAATGTCAAGTAACTAAAGAGCAAGTGAGAATGAGAATCCATTGTAGTACTATAAATGCATGTGTTCGCTACAGGTATTTACAACATAGAAAAAATTATTTGCTATGGATGTAAAGTAAGAATTTTGAACTGGCAAAGATGCACCCCATTAAAAGTGCAATACATATTGGTGTGTGCTCACTAAAGTAATATTCTTCATGGTGCCAAGCAACGGAGTTGATTTATGATCCACCTACTGTATCTGTATTAAAAGTTCATCATCTGAAGTCACAGATATTAAACATGTAAAAAAAAAATATTTTTGTGTGTATGCAATTTATATAGCATGAGTTTGTGTGATTGTTTGTGGAATGTGTTGTTGTACGTAAGCCTCCATTGGTTTTTAGCATTCAGATATGTTTATGTCTCATTCGACCTGCTGGACTTCTGGTGGCATCATTCCAAATCTACTTTTCCTACCAATGCCCTGCCGATGTGCATTCTAACAGTCCAGTGAAGCATCCAAATACTCTGAAACTGCTCTTTACTGGAACTCTTCTACTGGATCCAGTAGGGATTCCTCCTGGTTTATACTGGTTTGTACTGGTTCCAGTGTGATTAGCTACACTGGTCTTCTACTGGTTGTTGTAAAAATTTCTACTGGTTCATATGGGAACTTAAATTGGTCTTTACTGGTTTCAGTAGGAATTCCAACTGGTTTCTACTGGTTCCTATGGGAATTTTAATTGGTCTTTACTGGTTCCAGTAGGAATTCCAACTGGTTTCTACTGGTTTCAATGGCAGTTTGAATTAGTCTTTACTGGTTCCAGTAGGAAATCCAACTGGTTTCTACTGGTTCCAGTAGGAATTCCATCTGGTTTCTAATGGTTCCATGAATAAATTTGTACTGGCTTCTACTGGTTCCATGAAGATTTGTACTGGTTTCTACTGGTTCCAGTAGGAATTCCATCAGGTTTCTACTGGTTCCATGAATAATTTGTACTGGTTCCATGAAGATTTGTACTGGTTTCTACTGGTTCCAGTAGGAATGCCATCTGGTTTCTACTGGTTCCATGAAGATTTGTACTGGTTTATACTGTTCCATGAAGATTTGTACTGGTTTTATACTGGTTCCAAGAAGAATTTGTACTGGTCTGCTACATGGCTCCAGTAGGAAATCCCTATTGGTTTCTACTGTATTATTTCACTTTCCATATTAAAACCAGTAGAGAATTGGACCATAGAAACCAGTAAGACTCTACTGGTTTTAGCTCTACTGGTTTCTATTGGAATTTCGACCTGGGCACACACCTCCTCTACTTGGGAGACTACCCGTTGCGGAGACCTGGCCGGCAAACTGGCAGGAGCTGGAGATGAAAGTTGTCACCCGGATGGGGCGCTGGGTGGGTCTCCTCAGAGTGCTTTCCTACCAGGGTGGGGTGTTGGTCATTAACCAACTCGTGGCCTCAATGCTCTGGTACAGATTGACTACATTGGTCCCGTCAGCCTCCTTTGTTGGAATCATCCAGAAGAAGTTGGTGGACTTCTGGGGCAACGGAAAGCACTGGGTCTCTGCAGCAGTCCTCACTCTCCCGATCGAGGAGGGCGGCCAGTCGCTGGTGTGCGTTCGCACTAAGTTGGCGGCTCTCCGCCTCAGGACCCTGCAGAGATACCTGTACTCAGGGCATCCTCCCAGGTGGCACGTGCTGCTGACGCACTTTTTCCAATGGAGCCGCTTCATTCAAGGAGGTACGCGGATTCCGATGGTGGGCGTCAGCCGTGCCGTCCTGCTGGGGATGCCCGGCTTCTACCGGGACTTGTTGAGAGTCTGGAACCTGGTTGCCATTGACTGGGCCCCCCCTCTGCCGGCGGAGGGCGACGGCCAAGGCGTGAGAGCAGCCATCCCTTGTCCCGCCCCACAGGGTGTCGGGGGGGCTCAAACATGTGGAGTGCTTGTGGTTCAGAAAACCCCCGCTCAGCCAATCGGGAAAGTATTCATTAACAATTTTACAAAATTTTGAGATTTTAGAAATCAAGTCTGCAATTTATCCCATCAGATAAAGCATGACAAGAAGTTTAATTTGACACCTAATTCACTTTCATATCTTCAGTATTAAAAAAGTTATGGCCATTTTCATACTTGGAAATTAGCAACTTGCTTCCTATTGCTTTTCTATTGACTTCACACAAAAGTTGTGATTGAGGACAGTCAAAAGCCCATAACTTTCTTAAAAATTAAGAGAACTGAAAGAAATGTTCAGTTATTATAAATTGAAGTATTCTGAAACAAATATGAAACAATCTTACTTGGATGACCTGAAATTAAAGCATATAATTAGTTAGTTACCCATTTGTAGCTAATTACAAAATTAAATTACTAGATCTAAACATCTATCCATTAATTAAGATTTTTTTTTTTAATTTAAAGCCTAAGTGTCCAATTAATATTCACACAATAATTCACAATATAACATGATTTTTAAATCTAATTGTCATTAATTTATAAGCCAAGTTGATGGAATTCAGTGTTTAATGCCCATAAATTAATTGGCATTTTAAACAGCTTGCGAGTGGGATTTTTATGGAACGCGATGGATTGGAACGTTGTGGTTGCGGTGAATTTAAACCCCATATCAGCAGGAAAAATTCCGCCGGTTCATATGTGGACTAAATCACCGTTTCGCAACATGAAATATTGATTAAAGTCACCTAAACAAGCAAGTTTATATGTAAAAGTAAACAGCTTTCACTTACCTGTCCCCAACGTAAAATCGGTCCCCGTTGTCGGCGTTCACGGCATTAGGAGCTAATTTTTATTTTACTGCAGCGATGAAATAGTCGGGCTATTTATTTTGAAAAATTAACTTACCGGCACTCGGAACGAATCTCCAGAAATAGATCGCACTCCGACAAAAGAAAGCTCCGGATGGCAATGAGAAAACCGCATTTTAACCCCGCCCCCCCCCCCCCCCTTAAAGGCGCCAAAGTCACGCACACGGCCAGAGACAGAACTGCAGCACCGCTAAAGGTACGTTTTGTAACATACCTATATTCATCAGACCCAGGCGCCGTAATCCTTCCCGGCAGCCGGTCCCACAATTTGAGCTGCTTTTCCTCAACATCCTTCATTTCCTTCCGAGAAGCAGGGAGGCGTGTGCTGTACGGGCTCCTCCGCCACACCCTGCACTTCCTTGCCCTGGTCCACCGTCCAGACACCAAGTGGCGGTCGGTGTTGCCTTCTGGTTGTGAGGGGGCCCCCCCGGTGGGGGACCCTCTATGCAGGGATTCTCCCCCTCTGCATTGGGGACCTGAGGTGGAGGATATTGCACCGAGGAGTTCCCTGCTCCCTGTTTCTCTTGCGGTTCACAGACTCGCCAGCCGCCTGCCATTTTTGCGGGCTGGAAGTCTGTGTTCCACGTGTATATGGAGTGTGTGAGGCTGCAGCCACTGTTTCAATACTTAAAAGGGCTGCTCCTTGCCTTCTGGCTGCATTTTTCACCCACCATCCTCATCTTTGGACACCCTGTGTGTAGGGGAGAGGGTAGGGCCGAAGATTTCCTGGTTGGGTTGCTCCTTGGCCTGGCCAAGCTGGCCATCCGTCAGTCACGGCGCCAGGCGGAAGAGGGCTCTGCCCAAGCCAGCTGCCGGCCGTTTTTCCAGGGTTACGTCCATGCCCGGGTGATGTTAGAAAGGGATTACGCGCTCTCCATGGGCGCCCTGGTGGATTTCCAGGACCGCTGGGCACCGCAGGGGGTCGAATGTATCCTTGGCAAGTATTGTAAGATAGTTATATAATAGTTTATCGTTTGTCGTGTATTATAGTGGTGGGCTCTATTTTGTTTTTTTACTGTACTGAATATATTATTTTAATATATGTGAATAAATATTTTTGATTTTAAATGTTTTTTTTAAAAGCTGGTTTCCAAGCTCATGGAACTGGGTCTCTGCGCATTTAGAACGGAGATGAGGAAAAACATTTTCACACAGAGGGTTGTGATCTATGGAATTCTCTGCAGTGGAGGCCAATTCTCTGGATGATTTCAAGAGAGAGTTAGATAGAGCTCTTAAAGATAGCGGAGTCAGGGGATATGGCGAGAAGGCAGGAACGGGGTGCAGATTGTGGATGATCAGCCATGATCATATTGAATGACGGTGCTGGATCGAAGGGCCGAATGACCTACTCCTGCACCTATTGTTCCTATTGTCCCTCGGCAATTGGATCCTCGACTTCCTCATCCACAGACCACAGTCTGTTCGAATTGGCAGAAATACTACATCTTCAGTAACAATCAGTACGGGAGCACGTCAAGGCTCTTTGCTCCGCCCCCTGCTCTACTCACTCTGTGTCGCTGGACATAGCGCGAACTCTACCTTCAAGTTCACCAATGACACCACCATTGTGGGATGAATTACAGATGGTGATGAGTCAGAGTGTAGAAGTGAGATCGACCGATTGACCAAATGGTGCCAGCACAACAACCTGGCTCTCAATATCAGCAAAACCAAAGAACTGATTGTGGACTTTGGAAGAGGAAAGATGACAAGGACCCACCATCCTCTTTATAGTGTGGTCAAATTCCTGGGCGTGCATATTTCCGAAGATCTTTCCTTGACCCAGCACACTGATGCAATTATAAATAAAGCACATCAACGCCTCTACTTCCTGAGATTAAGGAGATTCGGAATGTCAAAGATGATTCTCTTGAACTTCTACAGGTGTGCAGTAGAGAGCATACTGACTGGTTGCATCATTGTCTGGTTCGGCAACTTGAACGTCCGGGAGCAGAAAAGACTGCAAAAAGTTGTGAACACTGCTCTGACCTCCCCACCATCAAAGGGATTTATCGGAGTCGCTGCCTCAAAAAGGCAGCCAGCATCATAAGAGACCCACACCATCCTGGCCACTCACTCATTTCACCCCTGCCATTGAGAAGGTACAGGAGCCTGAAAACTGTAACGTCCAGGTTCAGGAACAGCTTCTTAACAGGCATCAGGCTATTAAACACCACAACCTCCATAAACCTCTGAACTAGAATGGACTATTATTATTATTTTTATTATTATTATTATTATTATTATTATTATTATTATTATTACTATTGCACTACTATTGTTTGTTTTTTGAGTATATGTATGTATGTATATAGATATATGCATGTGGATATATATTCTGCATATATATCTATATTACTAAAAGTCTGATCTTGACCACTTCCTGTTATTCTGTATATTGATTTTAGAAGAAACGCTGCCACTTTTTTGGCCATCTTACTCAGAGTCCCCCTCAGCTGTGCAGGACAAGAGGATTTTTCCCATCGATGAAAAATAAAAGAGATATTAGTGTTCAAAAAATGTTGAGATTCTCTCTCCTGAAGGCATGCCCCTTCTGGAGGGACTATAAAACCCGGAAGTGCTGAGTGCCTCAGTCAGTCTCTGCAAGATGGGGGAGCGAGAGGGTCATGTCTCTCAGTCTGAGCTGTGAATAACACTGAACACATGTCTATGAAACTGTGAGTGTGGTTTTACTGACCTTAAGTGGAAAAATCCAGGGCAAAAATCAAAAAGGGCCACCTTTCAACATAATTGTATAGGGGTAAGAGCGTTGTAAAAACAAGCCTGAAGGCTTTGTGTCTCAATGCAAGGAGCATTCGTAAAAAGGTGGATGAGTTGAATGTGCAGATAGCTATTAATGATTATGATATAGGTGGGATCATGGAGACATGGCTCCAAGGTGACCAAGGCTGGGAGCTGAACATCCAGGGATATTCAATATTCAGGAGGTATAGACTTAAGGAAAAGGAGGTGGGGTAGCATTGCTGGTTAGAGAGGAGACTAACGCAATAGAAAGGAAGGACATTAGCTTGGAGGATGTGGAATCGATATGGGTAGAGCTGCGAAACACTAAGGGGCAGAAAACGCTAGTGGGTGTTGTGTACATGCCACCTAACAGTAGTAGTAGAGTTGGGGATGGCATCAAACAGGAAATTAGAAATGCGTGCAACAAAGGTAAAACAGTTATAATGGGTGACTTCAATCTACATATAGATTGGGTGAATCAAATTGTCAGGGGTGTTGAGGAAGAGGATTTCTTGGAATTCATGCGGGATAGCTTTCTAAACCAACATGTGGAGGAACCAACGAGAGAGCAGGCTATTCTAGACTGGATATTGAGTAATGAGGAAGGGTTAGTTAGCAGCCTTGTTGTGCATGGCCCCTTGGGCAAGAGTGACCATAATATGGTTGAGTTCTTCATTAGGATGGAGAGTGACATTGTTAATTCAGAAACATGGGTCCTAAACTTAAAGAAAGGTAACTTTGAGGGTATGAGACGTGAATTGGCCAAGATCGACTGGCAATTGATTCTTGAAGGGTTGACGGTGGATCTGCAATGGAAGGCTGCATGAATGAACTACAACAATTGTTCATCCCAGTATGGCAAAAGAATAAATCAGGGAAGGTAGTGCATCCGTGGATAACAAGGGAAATCAGGGATAGTATCAAAACAAAAGATGAAGCGTACAAATTAGCCACAGAAAGCAGCCTACCAGAGGACTGGGAGAAATTGTGTCCAACAGAGGGGGACAAAGGGCTTAATTAGGAAAGGGAAAATGGATTATGAAAGAAAACTGGCAGGGAACATAAAAACTGACTGCAAACGTTTTTATCAATATGTGAAGAGAAAAAGATTAGTTAAAACAAATGTAGTCAGAAACAGGTGAATTGATCATGGGGAACAAGGACATGGCAGACCAATTGAATAACTACTTTGGTTCTGCCTTCACTAAGGAAGACATAAATAATCTGCCGAAAATAGCAAGGGATCAAGGGTCAAATGAGATGGAGGAACTGAGTGAAATCCAGGTTAGCCAGGAAGTGGTGTTAGGTAAATTAAATGGATTAAAGGCCGATAAATCCCCAGGGCCAGATAGGCTACATCCCAGGGTACTTAAGGAAGTAGCTCCAGAAATAGTGGATGCCTTAGTGATAATTTTTCAAATCTCTTTAGATTCTGGAGTAGTTCCTGAGGATTGGAGGGTAGCTAATGTAACCCCACTTTTTAAAAAGGGAGGGAGAGAGAAAACGGGGAATTACAGACCAGTTAGTCTAACATCGGTAGTGGGGAAACTGCTAGAGTCAGTTATTAAAGCTGGGATAACAGCACATTTGGAAAGTGGTGAAATCATTGGACAAAGTCAGCATGGATTTATGAAAGGTAAATCATGTCTGACGAATCTTATTGAATGTTTTGAGGATGTAACTAGTAGAGTGGACAAATGCATGGTAGATGCAGTATAATGTGGATAAATGTGAGGTTATCCACTTTGGTGGCAAAAACAGGAAAGTAGACTATTATTTGAATGGTGGCCAATTAGGAAAAGGGGAGATGCAACGAGACCTGGGTGTCATGGTACACCAGTCAATTAAAGTAGGCATGCAGGCTCAGCAGGCAGTGAAGAAAGCGAATGATATGTTAGCATTCATAGCAAAAGGATTTGAGTATAGGAGCAGGGAGGTTCTACTGCAGTTGTACAGGGTCTTGGTGAGGCCACACCTGGAGTATCGCGTACAGTTTTGGTCTCCAAATCTGAGGAAAGAGATTCTTGCCGTAGAGGGAGTACAGAGAAGGTTCACCAGACTGATTCCTGGCATGTCAGGACTTTCATATGAAGAAAGACTGGATAGACTTGGCTTGTACTCGCTAGAATTTAGAAGATTGAGGGGGGATCTTATAGAAACTTACAAAATTCTTATGGGGTTGGACAGGCTGGATGCAGGAAGATTGTTCCCGATGTTGGGGAAGTCCAGGACAAGGGATCACAGTTTAAGGATAAGGGGGAAATCTTTTGGGACCGAGATGAGAAAAACATTTTTCACACAGAGAGTGGTGAATCTCTGGAATTCTCTGCCACAGAAGGTAGTTGAGGCCAGTTCATTGACTATATTTAAGAGGGAGTTAGATGTGGCCCTTGTGGCTAAAGGGATCAGCGGGTATGGAGAGAAGGCAGGTATGGAATACTGAGTTGGATGATCAGCCATGATCATATTGAATGGCGGTGCAGGCTCGAAGGGCCGAATGGCCTACTCCTGCACCTATTTTTTATGTTTCTATGTTTCTAAGTGCCCTTAATGTGGTTTGAAAATGAAAATGTGGTTGGTTTGAAATAAAGCACAGCAAATGGTTGGTGGTGGTTGGTTTGAACTAAAGCACAGCAAATGGTTGGTGGTGGTTGGTTTGAACTAAAGCGCAGCAAATGGTTGGTGGTGGTTGGTTTGAACTAAAGCACAGCAAATGGTTGGTGGTGGTTGGTTTGAACTAAAGAATTATTAAAAGTCTAAATTTGACAGCTTCCTGTTTGCACTGTATATTGATTTTAGATAAAACGCTACCATTTACGGCTGTGATTTTTGACAATCTTACTCAGTCCCCCTCCACTCATCAGGTGCAGAGGATTCTTCCCATCAATGAAAAATAAGTGTTATTAGTGTTTAAAAAATGTTGAGAATCTATCTCCTGTCAATCATTCCATGAAGGCCATATCCCTTCCGGTGGGAGGGGGAGGGATTATAAAACCCGGAAGTGTGGGTGTGGCTCAGTCTCTGCAAGATGGGGGAGGGAGAGGTCACGACTGTCTGAGCCGTGAATCAACTGAACACACTGAATGTCTACTGAACTGTGAGTGTGGTGTTTATGTGGTGTTTTGTAGTGGTTTATGTGGTTTTATGGTGTTTATGGTGGTTTCGCCCTGCTTGAAATGATATGAAACTGCATTTGAATGTGGTGGCCTTGCACCCTGCATGAAATGGTATGAAACTACACTTGAATTTGGTGGCCTTGCACCCTGCTTTAAATGGCATGAAACTGCACTTGCATTTTGTGGCCTTGCATCCTGCTTGAGGTGGCATGAAACTGCACTTGCATTTGCTGGCCTTGTACCCTGCTTGGTGGCATGAAACTGCACTTGAATTTGGTGGCCTTGCACCCTGCTTGAAGTGGCATGAAACTGCACTTGAATTTGGTGGCCTTGCACCCTGCTTGGTGGCATGAAACTGCACTTGAATTTGGTGGCCTTGCACCCTGCTTGAAGTGGCATGAAACTGCACTTGAATTTGGTGGCCTTGTACCCTGTTTGAAATGATATGAAACTGCACTTGAGGTTGGTGGGCTTGGACCTTCTTGAAATGGTATGAAACTGCACTTGCGTTTGGTGGCCTTGCACCCTGCTTGAAGTGGTGGGAAACTGCACGAATTTGGTGGCCTTGCACGCTGCTTGAAGTGGTAGGAAATTGCACGAATTTGGTGGCCTTGCACTCTGCTTCAAGTGGTAGGAAACTGCATTTGAATTTGGTGGCCTTGCACCCTGCTTGAAATGGTAGGAAACTGCATTTAAATTTGGTGGCCTGGCACCCTGCTTGAAATAGAATTTCAAGGAATAGCCGTGAGTCAACTGCTCGCCCACCAGCCGTGAGTGAGCTGCCAGCACATCAGGCTTGAGTGACTGAGCTGCCACCCCAAGAATCCATTTGGCCCACAATGTCCATACTAGCCCACTGGAAACCAGTCACTTCAACCCACAACACCCATACTAGCGCTCCAGAAAGCCCCCCTCCCCCCCCCACTGGCCACCAATATTGGAATTGGTGGAGAGGTGGAATATTGCGTTGGGGGACCAGCCCTCCCGTGTGAACATATATATGTGTGTGTGTGTGTGTGTGTGTGTGTGTGTGTGTGTGTGTGTGTGTGTGTGTGTGTGTGTGTGTGTGTGTGTGTGTGTGTGTGTGTGTGTGTGTGTGTGTGTGTGTGTGTGTGTGTGTGTGTGCGCGTGTGTGTGCGTGTGTGTGTGTGTGTGTGTGTGTGTGTGTGTGTGTGTGTGTGTGTGTGTGTGTGTGTGTGTGTGTGTGTGTGTGTGCGTGCGCGCGTGTGTGTGTGTGCTTGTGTGTATGTGTATATATGCACACTGAACTTTTTCTTTCCACTCGTTTATCATATTGTTTACAGTGTACAATGTTTACATATTTTGTTGTGCTGGAGCAAGTAAGAATTTCATTGTTCTGCAGTGTATCTAGGACACGTGACAATAAAACACTCTTGAATCTCTCTCTTGACTTGTGACTGGTGGTGTGCCTCAAGGATTGGTGCTAGACCCATTGTTGTTGTGTCAACTATAACTGGAATTCAGAAGAGAATATACAAAGCATGATTAGTACGTTTACAGATGACACCAAAATAGTTGGTATCGTAGACAATGAACATGTTTATCAAACATTACAGCAGGATCTTGATTAGCTGGACAAGTGGGCTAAGGAATGGAAAATGGAGTTCATTTCAGATAAGTGTGAGGTGTTGCATTTTGGGAAGTCAAACCAGGGCAGGGCCTTCATGGTGAAATCTATGACTCTGTGGAGTGTTGTAGAGCAGAGGGATCCCTGAAAGTGAAATTTCATTTAAATAGGATGGTGAAGAAGATTTTTGGCACGCTGGCCTTCATCAGTTGGGACATTGAGAACAGAAGTTGGGACATTATGTTACAGTTGTTCTAGACATTGGTGAGGCTGTACTTGGAGCATTGTGGTCAGTTTTGATCACCTAGCTATAGGGAAAATATAATTAAACTTAATTGCACAAAAGGATTTACGAGGATGTTGTTGTGTTGCGGCTGTCCAAATAACTGAAGCCTTACACCACAGTAAAGGTCCAAAGACGTATTAACGACTTAGGTAATAGGTATAGGTAACTTCATGCTAGTATGTTTTTCTAATAATGCGGGAACCAGGCAGGGAGGGTTACTGTAAAGCTAATGGGCGTAACTACAAAAGCATGACATAACATGAGTGACACTGATCTACATCCGCCCTCTTAAAGAATCAACAACAGTACAAACCCATTAACTAAATAAGGCACGCATAGCAATTGAGAATAAACTGGAGGAAAGTCAAACATAGTCCGGGTATTTCACAACCGGCTTACAATCACGACCAGCACCTGTATGATAGAGACCATCTCCATTCTTTCTTCCTGGGGACAGAGCAGGCGGCTGCACAGGTGAAAGACACTGAACCAGCATTCCTGGAGACGAAGCAGGAGACTGTGGCACAGCGAAGTTGTCACTGGCAGAGGAGCTGTTGCAGACGCGGGTTGTTGTGCTGGTAGAGGCGGAAGAGTGCCGCTGGACAGATGGAAGTGCATTAGTATGGTCTGGATAATATGGAGGAGGAACTGGCTCGTTCACAGGCAGGTTATGTTGTCTGTTATGCCTGTAGGTGCCACCATCGGCACTGACAATATACGAGCGTGGCTCAGAAGCAATTCCAGAAATCACACCAATATGGTCATGGCCTTTGACAGTCTGTAAACGGACCACCTTCCCCTTGGTCAATGGTGGCAGTGGCCTACTTGTTTTGTCAAACCATTGTTTTTGAATGTTAAGCTTCTGTTGTAACCTGGATTGAACCTCCTCAGGTGGAATCACCTGTGGGATCAATGCCTGATCCTAGCACAGGTCTGCCTCGACAATAACCGTTGAGCGGGTGAGCCCAAAATGGGGTCACGGGAGATGTTGCGTAAGTTGAGCAGATCCAGGAATGCATCAGATTTAGCTCTGTGTGAATGTTCCATGAGCTGTTTGGCACTTTTGACAGCTCATTCAGCCAGCCCATTAGACTGTGGATATTCAGGGCTGCTGGTGCTGTGGAAAAAAATTCCAGTGTTTAGCAAACTCCCTGAAGTGTTGGCTGGTGAATTGACTGCCATTGTCAGTTAGCAGGCTGCCAGGAGATCCGTGGACTAAAAAATGGCAAGATAACCTCGACTGGAAGTGGGGCTGCTAAGAAAATCAATGTCAAACCATCCTGAATACGAATCGACAAGTAGCAGACACTGTTTGCCATGCCAATCAAATATGTCAACTGCCACTGTAGACCATGGGAGTGCAGGTACCGGATGTGAAAGAAGTGGTTGCTTTTGTTGGTGAGGTGCCAAGCTGTTGCACACTGCACTGGATGCCACAGCCTTGTGTCCTTTTAAAACAATGCAATCCTGCAGCACTAGCTCATCACGGACGGCAAAGAAAGGCCGTAACTGGCCAGACAAACATTACAACGGCTGGTAACGGAACGTTGTAATGTTTGTCTGGCCAGCCACGCTTAATGACGGAGGTAAGCAATCATAGGGTACTGTCAGCCGCTGTGTGGGCAACTGAATTCTCTGATTGGAGGCGTGGGTACCACTTCTGACACCATGTTGTGCTGTGGCTGTCCAAATAACTGATGCCTTACACCATGATAAAGGTCCAAAGACTTTATTAATGACCTAGCATAGATATCTTCATGCTAGCCCATTTTTCTAAAAATGCGGGAACCAGGCAGGGAGGATTACTGTAACGCTAGTGGGCGTAACTACAAAAGCATGACTCATAACATGAGTGACTCTGATCTACAGATGTTGCCATTTATCGAGGGAGAGGTTGGGCAGTAAAACTTTATTCCTTGGAGCACACAAAGCTGAGGGGTGATTATATAGAGGTGTCTACAATCATGAGAGGAATAGATAGGGTGAATGCACAACCTTTATCCCAGAGTAGGGAAAACAAGAACCGGAGGACATAGGTTTAAGATGGGAGGGGAAAGATTTTATAGGAGCTTGAGCAACTGTGGGGGTTGATAGGTGAATGGTTTGAGCTGCCAGAGGAAGACGTTAAGGCAGGTACTTTAACACCATTTAAAAGACATTTAGACAGGTGCATGGATAGGAAAAGTTTTGAGAGATATGGGCCAAACAAGCTTAGGCATTTTAGTTGGCATGGACAGGTTGGGCTAAAGAGATGTTTATCAGCTGCATGACTCCATGACTATGTAAGGTTCATAATGAAAATTTTTCCAAAAACCTGGCTGAATTGTCTGTTGCAACATGTACCCTCGTGTGCTTTCTTCTAGTTAGCAGTGCACTTTGAGTCTTCATCAAATTGCCAGTCTCTCTCTCCATTGCATGTCCCAAATATTATGACTCCTTTGAAGTTTCTGCTTTGAAGCATTGATTTGATCTCGAGTAATGACGTTGGAAACTCTCACCCAAAGCAATTTTTCCTCAACATTCAGGTAATAAAACAATTTACTTTTACAAAACCTGCGGCTCCAAATGATAATAGACACAAAATGCTGGAGTAATTCAGCGAGACAGGCAGCATCTCTGGAGAGAAGGTATGGGTGATGTTTCGGGTCGAGACCCTTCTCAACACTAGAGTCAGGGGAAAGGAAAATGTGATATATAGACGGTGAAGTAGAGATATAGAACAAATCAATTAAAGATATTCAAAAAAGTAATGATGATAAAGAAACAGGCCATTGTTAGCTGTTTGCTAAGTGAGAATGAGAAGCTGGTGAGACTTGGGTGGGGGAGGGGGAGAGAGAGGGGTTGCAGGGGTTACTTGAAGTTAGAGAAAACAATATTCATACCGCTGTGTTCGTCTGCTCAAATGATGACATGTTTTAATTTACCCAAGGCTGGCTTTGTCTCTGTTCACGCTCTACAGTGCTCTACATTGCATCTGCACTGTTGCTCTTAATTCCTGTGGTCACGTTCTTTCATGGTGCTGACTCGTGGTTTCATTTCTGACCAACGCAGGCATTTCCGCTCATATCATAGGTTTTATTTGCGCTGAAACAAGTGAATCGTCAGGAAAAGGTACACCTGTTTGCTCTTGAAGCATTTCTACTTTGCTGAGTGTCCAGTTGAAATAAAATGTGTTCGCCCCATGTGCTCTAATTTTGGCAGCTCAACTTCCCCTTTGCCTAGTTGCCACGCATTTCATATACCCCAGTGTTCAACACTCCTTTTCTGGAGAATGTACATAATAGAACTTTTATCATTAACGGGCCTTATCCAAATATAATTATGGATCGATAAAGAAAAATTTGGCAGGTTAGGACTTTATTCCTAGGTGCGCAGGAGACTGAGGGATGAATATAGAAGTTAGGATGTTATGTTGCAGTTGTACAAGATATTGGTGAGGCCACACCTGGAGTATTGTGTTCAGTTTTGGAAACCAATGTGGAAAAAGTACAAAAAAGATTTATGACGATGTTGCCATGACACGAAGGCTAAAGGAAAGGCCATGACTTAAGGAAAGATTGGGCAAGCTAGGACTTTATTCCTTAGAGCGCAGGAGACTGAAGGGTGATTGTATAGAGATGCATAAAATCACGAGGGACATAGATATGGCTTCCTGACGGGCTGCGCGGCCAGAAGGCTTCCCAACGAGCCGCACTGTGGACTGGGAATGCGGCCTGAGGCCTTTATCTTGGCGCCACGGTCTCGTGGCCTTCCGGATCACCGCGTAGAAGTCTGGGTTGAGGCCCGGCCGTGGCCTCGTGGTTCGGACAGAGGAGCCGGGCCTCATGGGTCGGAGTCCAGGTCGGCGGAGCAGCCGACGGAGCTCGCGGCTGGGGCCCGGGTCAGCACCACGGAGGCGTGAAGTGGGTGTCGACAGCCGTGAGGCCTTGGCGACGGTGAAGTAGTGGCAGCGGAGAAGCCTCGCAACAATGGGGCCTCAGCGGCGGCGATGTCTCATGGGTCAACCCGCAGTTGACATTCGATGAGAGCGTGGAGGACTACCATGAGGGGTGAGGGGAAGGACAATGGAGGACCCTGCACGGGGGGACTGCCGTGAGGGGGGAGGGGAAGAACAATGGACAATTGGGTGGGAGAACAAAGGACAACGGGGACCCGGCATGGAGGTACCTCTGCGGGAGAGGGGTGGGGAGAACAAAAGGGGGAGCCGTATGTGGCCGCTATTTGTATACATTGGGTATGCAGCAAAGAATTTCACTGTGCCTAGTCACATGTGACAATAAAGTATTGCATTCCATATGGTAAATACACACCTTTTTTCCCAGGGCTGGTTAAATCAAGAACAAGAGGGCATGGGTTTAAGGGGAAATATTCAATGGGAACCTGTGGCTCAACTTTTTCTGCACGGAAGGATGTAGGTATATGAAACAAGCTCTCAGGGGAAATGGTTGAAGCAGGTACAATAATAATATTGGAAGATACACAGATATGAAAGGTTTAGAGGAATATGGGTACAAAATGTGCAAATGGAACTAGTTTAGATGGGCATCTGGAACGGCATGGGTTAGTTATGTCAAAGAGTCTGTTTCTGTGGTTTATGACTCTTTGACTCCATTAACTTGTAGAGTCACACCCATTATTGAGCTGCCTGCTGCAGTATTCAAATTCAGTGCAATGCCTTAGCCCAGGGTTGGGGAACCTGCGGCCTTAAGGCCAAATGCGGCCTTCTAAGCCATTAAGTGCAGCCTTTTAAATGAATCCAAATTTTGTAGAACAAATCTTTTTATTATTATTAATATGTTTTTGTTCGTCTTTTATTATTTTTATTTTAATCTTAAAATGAACGTATTTAAAATACCAAAGAGTAAAAGAAGATTCAACTAAATAATCCTCCCCGACTGACAGCCACAATTAAAACATTTGTAAGTCAGTAAAACATTTGTAAGTCAAATGTGTGCAGGATAGTTTTTTGCAGCAGTACATAGAGGTATCGACCAGAGAAGGGGCAGTGCTGGACCTCCTGTTAGGAAATGAGGCAGGTCAGGTGACGGAGGTATGCGTTGGTGAGCACTTCGGGACCAGTGATCACAATACCATTAGTTTCAATATAATTATATAGAGAGTCAGAACTGGACCTAGGGTAGAGATTTTTGATTGGAGAAAGGCTAACTGAGGGAATGCGTAAGGATTTTAAAGGAGTGAATTGGGACACTTTGTTTCATGGGAAGGATGTAGAAGAGAAATGGAGGACATTTAAAGGGGAAATTGTAAGAGTACAGAATCTTTATGTCCCTGTTAGGTTGAAAGGAAATAGTAAAAATTGGAAAGAGCCATGGTTTTCAAGGGAAATTGGACATTTGTTTCGAAAAAAGAGAGATATCTACAATAATTATAGGAGGCATGGAGTAAATGAGGTGCTAGAGGAGTATAAAGAATGTAAAAAGAATCTTAAGAAAGAAATTAGGAAGGCTAAAAGAATATATGAGGTTGCTTTGGCAAGAAAGGTGAAAGTAAACCCAAAGGGTTTCTACAGCTATATTAATAGCAAAAGGATAACGAGGGATAAAATTGGACCATTAGAGAACCAGAATGGACAGCTATCTGCAGAGCCAAAAGAGATGGGGGAGATATTGAACAATTTCTTTTCTTCGGTATTCACCAAGGAGAAGGATATTGAACTCGGTGAGTTAAGGGGAAAGAGTAGAGTAGCTATGGAAACCATGAGATTCAAAGAGGAGGAAGTACTGACACTTTGGAAAAATATTAAAGTGGATACGTCTCCAGGTCCTGACAGGATATTCCCTAGGACATTGAGGGAAGTTGGTGTAGAAATAGCAGGAGCTATGACAGAAATATTTCAAATGTCATTAGAAACGGGAATAGTGCCGGAGGATTGGCGTACTGCGCATGTTGTTCCATTGTTTAAAAAGGGTTCAAAGAATAAACCTAGCAATTATAGACCTATTAGTTTGACGTCAGTGGTGGGCAAATTAATGGAAAGGATACTTAGAGGTAATATATATAAGCATCTGGATAAACAGGGTCTGATCAGGAACAGTCAACATGGATTTGTGCCTGGAAGGTCATGTTTGACAAACCTTCTTGAATTGTTTGAAGCGGTAACTAGGGAAATTGATGAGGGTAAAGCAGTGGATGTTGTCTATATGGATTTCAGTAAGGCCTTTGACAAGGTTCCCCATGGAAGGTTGGTTAAGAAGGTTCAATCTTTGGGTGTTAATGGCGGAGTAGCAAGATGGATTCAACAGTGGCTGAATGGGAGATGTCAGAGAGTAATGGTGGATGGCTGTTTATCAGGTTGGAAGCCGGTGACCAGTGGGGTGCCTCAGGGATCTGTGTTGGGTCCACTGTTGTTTGTCATGTACATCAATGATCTGGATGATGGGGTGGAAAATTGGATAAGTAAGTATGCAGATGATACTAAGATAGGTGGTGTTGTGGATAATGAAGTAGATTTTCAAAGTCTACAGAGAGATTTGGGCCATTTGGAAAAGTGGGCTTAAAGATGGCAGATGGAGTTTAATGCTGATAAGTGTGAAGTGCTACATCTTGGCAGGACAAATCAAAATAGGACGTACATGGTAAATGGTAGGGAATTGAGGAATGCTGTGGAACAGAGGGATCTAGGAATAACTGTGCATAGTTCCCTGAAGGTGGAATCGCATGTAGATAGGGTGGTAAAGAAAGCCTTTGGTGTGCTGGCCTTTATAAATCAGAGCATTGAATATAGGAGTAGGGAAGTAATGTTAAAATTGTACAAGGCATTGGTAAGACCAATTCTGGAGTATGGTGTACAATTTTGGTCGCCTAGTTATAGGAAGGATGTCAACAAAATAGAGAGAGTACAGAGGAGATTTACTAGAATGTTGCCAAGGTTCCAGCAACTATGTTACGGAGAAAGGTTGAACAAGTTAGGTCTTTATTCTTTGGAGCGCAGAAGGTTAAGGGGGGACTTGATTGAGGTCTTTAAAATGATGAAAGGGATAGACAGAGTTGACGTAGATATGTTTTTCCCATTGAGGGTAGGGAAGATTCAAACAAGAGGGCATGACATTAGAATTAAGGGACAGAGGTTTCGGGGTAATATGAGGGGGAACTTCTTTACTCAGAGGGTGGTGGCTGTGTGGAATCAGCTCCCAGCAGAAGTGGTGGAGTCAGGTTCGATTTTATCATTTAAGAGTAAAGCGGATAGGTATATGGACGTGAAGGGAATGGAGGGGTATGGTCTGAGTGCAGGTAGATGGGATTAGGGGAAAACAAATGGTCGGCACGGACTGGAAGGGCCGAGAGGGCCTGTTTCCGTGCTGTAATTGTTATATGGTTATATGGTTAAGTCACGAGGGCTATTTTAACAAAATAATGTACATTTTGAAGTATATCTAATTGAAGTTTCTTGGATGTGGCCCTATTAGATTACAGCTAACTTAATGTGGCCTTCCTCCATGAAAAGGTTCCCCACCCCTGCCTTAGCCATTTATTTTAATGGGAGTTGTGAACTTACTGCATTCTTTTTTCATGTCGCCATCTACATCTGTCATGTTACCATTTGTCATGCATTGCTCAATATAATTGTTAACTATTCACAGTATTGCTCTCAGTGTATTCAGAAGATGTACTTCCCTGTCTCAAGCACTCCGTGGACTGCAATTGTCTGAGTCAGGTACATTTATTGCTGCTGGTCCTGATGTCCAATTTTCAGCAATAGCTAAGAGAGAGAAATTAAAGAATGTAACTTTATGGAATGAAAGATAAATTATAGAATGCAACTTAATGGAATGAAAGGAAGCCTTTGAATCCCCAGCAGCATCCAAGCAATATCAAACCCAGTAAAGGGCCTGTCCCACCAACATGCGTTTGCATGCGTCTAGCGCGACCAAACATGGTCCCTTGAGGCGTACGGCCTCGCGGGGCCGGTCCCAATTGGAACCACGGAGGCGTATGGAGTTGTGCAGGGGCTGGTCCCGACATCATACTCACCAATCAGCTGGGCAGGAGGCGGGCCGACTGAATTTCGAGGTCGCACGGCGTTGGGCGGTGACGTCATCACGCAACGGCATGCCGGGCGGTGACGTCATCTCGCAACGCCACGCGCTAGGCGTACGCCGTGAAGATGCTGCGTACGACGACAAGACGCTGTGTACTACGTCGAGACGCTGCGTACGTCCTCAATGCGGCTGCGGGCCGACAGGCCGTTGCCGCGCGGAACGTTTGGACAGTGTCAGTTTTTCGGAGCACCGCGCGATGCCGGGACCAGCCCCGCACAACTCCATACGGCTCCGGCGATCAAAGTGGGACCGGCCCCGCGAGGCCGTACAGCTCAAGCGACCACGTTAGGTCGGGCTAGCCGCATGCAGTCGCATGCTGGTGGGACAGGCCCTTAACTAATGAGGAAGCTGGTGTTAACCTTCTAGTAAAGGCCTGCTTCAGTGTGCCAGGTCAACAGAATTCATGGTCACATATGCATCAATTATTTTGCACAATTGACATCTATGTGAGCATTCCACCTGATGGCTATTCATGTTTGCATCAAACGTGTAGTCAACATCATTCAATCACAAAGTACATAAATTGCCCTGATTACATTTACCAAGCAGACATAATGTAATATACAAAAACATTGGATTGTGCGATAGAATGTTTATGCTAGAGGCATTTATAGTGGAGTAAGTAACAGTTTTTCCTTTTCTCCAGGTGGTGTGAAAGAGCTGGGCTGATGTTGAGGAAGGCACCCGTTGAAGGTCAGCAAGAATATTATTATAATGTAAATATTGATGGATTATTTTGTATAACCAGCAAAACAGGCCATTTTAGTTTAGTTTAAAGATACAGTGTGGAAACGGGCCCTTTGGCCCACCGGGTGTGTGCCGACCAGCAATCCCCGCACATTAATACTATCCTACACCCACTAGGGATCATTTTCACATTTACCGAGCCAATTCACCTACAAACCTGTACGTCTTTGGCATGTGGGAGGAAACCGAAGATCTCGGATAAAGCCCACGCTGCTCACGAGGAGAACATACAAACTCCTTACAGACAGCACCCGTAGTCAGGATCGAACCCGGGTCTCCGGCGCTGCATTCGCTGTAAGGCAGCAACTCTACCACTGCGCCACCACAACCGTTAGTCATGAAATGTAATCACAAAATAAATGAAAAGACAATTTTGAGACATAAGTTTATAGAGATGAAATAGTGATATTTTTTCCTCATTGTTTCCCCTTAGCTGATACTAAACTATGATGAATATACCATGGCAGAGTTTTAAAGTTTACAGACTGAGCAAAGAACACAAATTACCAGGATCAACATATCTTATTACATTGTCTATGTAAATGGTGACGTCATCGGGTAGTGCTGCGCGTGGCAGCCTCGCCAGCAGTTTGTTGGTCATTTTGACTTTTTTTGTTTTTTTTAGTATGTCTAAATGTATGTGTTAATGTCTCTAGGTATGTTTTTTTATGTGGAGGTGGTGGGGGGGAGGGGGGAAACCGTTTCAAGTCACTTACCTCGGTGGAATGCGACTTTTCTCCTAGTCACATTTTCGCCCTCCCTCGCGGCCTAACAACTTGAATTCGAGCGGCCTTTCCCGGAGACGGCCCAGAGCTTCAGCAGCAGGCGCAGCGCGGACTTCCATTGTAGAGCCAGAAGAAAGGCTCCAACCGCCAGCTTGCTGACTTTAACATCGTGAAGCCGCAGTCTGCGTCGCTTCTAGCAGCAGGCATGGAGCGGACTTACCATCCGGGAGCCAGGGATCCCTTGCTGGGGATCGCCGGAGAAGAGCTCTGACCGCTGGTCTGCCTGCGGCCGATAACATCGAGAAGCCCCGGTCCCTGGTAAGAAACTGGCCGATTCGGGCATTCCAAGCCGCAGAGTGTTTTCCATCCGTCCCGAAGTTGGAGCTTCGATCATCCCGACGAGAGGGCCTGTACATCGGGCTGTCTGTAGCGGTGACTATGGCGGGTCAAGGCCCCAAACACAGGTGAACAAAAGGAGGAAGACTGACTGAACTTTATTGCCTTTCATCACAGTGATCCCTGTGGCGGATATTTATGTTAAATTCTATGTTCTTTTTTTTTTGTAAAATATTTTTATTAGACATAAGTACATATTAACAGAATATAGTTCTCACATACATTTGTAATATTATTAATATTAACAATGATGTCTTATATATTTCTATACTTTTTTTGCAGCTAAGAAAAGATAGAGAAAAATAAAGTAAGAGTAGGAAATCAAAAATAAAGAAATGAATGGAGTATTAAAAAAGTTATCCATCATTGGAGATATATCCATGATTTGTTATACGTGATTCTTCATCTATTCCATTATTCAGGCTTCAGTCAGGCTCTCGTACCGAGCCATTTTGACCCTTTAGATATTCAATAAATGGAGACCATATTCCTCTGAAAAGATCCAACTTGTCCAAAAGGACAAGCCTTAATCTTTCCAGATGATGTGTCTCCGACATTCCTGTAATCCACATTTTGATTGTGGGGGATGTAGGACCTTTCCAGAATTTCAATATTAATTTTTTCACTATTATTAAACTGCAATCAATAAAAATTCTTTGATTTGTTGTTATTAATTGATCTGTTTCTAATATTCCCAGTATTATTAACTTTGAGTCAGGCATCAGATTCATATTACTCTAACGTTCTTTTTAATTGTGCTGTGTCCTTTTAATTGTACGGCTGCATGGTAACTCAAATATCACTGTACCTTAATTGGTGCATGTGACAATAAATGAGAATGTGAATCTGAATCTGAATATGAATTATCAAAAAGCAGTTCTAAAAGTTTTTCATTTCTATCTTCACAGATGCTGCTGAACAATTGTGAATTTCCAACCGTTTCTGATTTGATTACAATTTTTAAGAATGTGCTATACTTTGCTTTGGGATAAATAAAGTATTCAGTAGTTAAATTACATTAAATGTCAATGCATTTAAAACTTGTAAATATACATTTGCCATTATTCCATGATGAATTAACAGGACTCAGTCCAAAGCTCGTGACTCATCTTTTTCAGGTTACGAAAATTGTATTCGGAAAAGAACTGGCACTGCAGTGCAGCTTGTAGAGCTGCTGCCTAACAGCTTGGACCTTGGTTTAGTCCTGACCATGGAAGCTGCCATCATTCAGTTTGCACTTTCTCCCTATGACTGCGTTCATTTTCCCTTCTGCTGCAGTTTCTACTCATCCTCGACATGCTTGCTGGTTGCTAGATTAATTGGCTCCTGTAAAAGTGACCCTAGTCTACATAAATAAGAGTGTTAGGTGCCTGGAAGCAATGCCAGTGGAGGTGGTAGAAACAGATATCCAACAGTGTTTAAGTATTTAGACAGAATCCATCTACATTTCACACTACCTCGGGAAAGCAGCCAACATAATCAGGGAGCATTTTCATCCCGATGATTCCCTCGACTTCACCAGAATATTCACTCTTTCCCCCCACCCCTCAGACTGAAGATATAAAAACTTGACAGCATGTATCATCAAATTCAGGAGCAACTTCTTCCCTCCTGTTATCAGACTACTGAATGGTTCTCCCATTAGCTAAGGAATGGCCCTGAAATGTCCAACCTACCTCATTGCAGACCTTGGACATTTTCTCTGTTAATGTGATGCTACAATGTAGAAACATTATATTCTGCACTTTGGTATTTTTCTCTTTGCAATACCTGATGTCCCTGTATAAGGCTTCATTGCACTCAAGTATCATATGATTTTACTAGATAATGCACAAACAAAGCTTGTGCATGTGGCAATAACAAACTAACATATGAATAGGCAGGGAATAGAGGGGTATGGACCATGTGCAGGCAGATGGTATTATAGTCTCAGAATAATACAGCAAGGAAACAGTCCCTTCGCCCCACTCATCAAGATGCCCCATCTGAGTTTGGCCCATATCCCTCTCAACCTTTTTTTTCACATATATGTCCAGATATCTTTTACATTTTGTTTCTGTACTGGTCTTAACATTTCCTCTGCCGGTTTGTTCCATACAATTCAGTAGGAAAAAGTTGCCTCTCGGGTTCCTATTAAATCTATCCCCACTCACCTTAAACCTATGCCCTCTAGTTTTTATTTCCCTACCTGCAAAAAATAATCAGTGCATTCATCCTATCTATTCTTCTCATGATTTTACACACCTCTATAAGATCACCCCTCAACCTCCTGTGCTCCAAGGAATCATGTCCTAACCTTCCCAATCTCTCCCTATAGTTCAGGCTCTTGAGTCCTGGCAACATCCTTGTAAAACCTCTCTGCACTCTTTCTAGCTTAATGACATTTTCCCTATAGTGTGACAAAAACTGTGCACAATGCCCCCCAGACTTGAACAACATCTTGTCGTGGGTTAAATTGGTATCATGGTTGGTGCAGACACAGTGGCCGAAAGGCATGTTCCTGCACAGTACGGTTTTATGTTCATTGTTCTAAGAGTGAAATTACATCTGTGCGATTGTTCTATGCAGTGGCTCGATGGACCATATCTAGAGATAATATTAGTTTTTAATTCAAAATTATTCAAATAATCCAATTTCTCTAGATAGTTAATTTTCAGGAATCCAAGTAACGCTCTGGTAAACCTCTTCCACACGCTCTTCAAGCACTGCATATCCTCCTTTCTGCAATGGGGCGTCCAGATTGCACACAATATTCAAATTTTAAGAATAAGGAGTAAGCCATTTAGAACAGAGATGAGGAAACACTTTTTCTCACAGAGCGTGGTGAGTCTGTTGAATTCTCTTCCTCAGAGGGCGGTGGAGGCAGTTCTCTGGATGCTTTCAAGAGAAAGCTAGATATGGCTCTTAAGCGGAGTCAGGGGATATGGGGAGAAGGCAGGAACGGGGTACTGATTGGGGATGATCAGCCATGATCACATTGAATGGCGGTGCTGGCTAGAAGGACCGAATGGCCTACTCCTGCACCTATTGTCTATTGTCTATTGTCTAAATGCAGCCTAACCAAAGTTGTATATAACTGCAACATACGTCATAGATTAACATAGCAAGGAAACTTGTCCTTCAGCCAAACTTGTCCAGGCCATCCTAGATGGCCATCTAAGTCCTTTGCCTGCATCTTGCTAAACCTTCCCTCCCCATGTATCTGTCCAAGTGTCTTTTAAATGTTGTTATTCTACCTGCCTCAATCAATTTTGTTGGCAGCTCATTCCATTAACCCATTTCATTTGTCTCCTTAAACCTATAGTTTATAGTGTTAAAGTCTGATTTCAGCTTTGTAAACCTTATATGGATCCTTTTCTTTTCCAGTTAAATTCACATCATTTCTCATCATCTAAGAATCCCAAATCTTGTCATTGTTGTTTTTCTACTTTACAGAAATATGTTGGGCCTGAATCCAGACCATTTGGCCTTTAAATTATTCCAAGATGTCAGTTGTGTATTTATTCAACAACAGCCACTCCCAATCTACACATCTCCTGCCTAATAGTGATGTAATTAGCTTGATAATTATTGGTTACTACTATTATAACTATTTCCTGCACCTGATTTAACAATGCATTCACTCCGCAGTCTCTCTAACATTTATTTCTCAATCCTTGAATCTCATTATTCATGTAGATTATGTAGTTTACGTTGTTCACCAAGGTTCGCAGTTCAAGTCAAGAGAGTTTATTGTCATGTGTCCCAGATAGGACAACAAAATTCTTGCTTTGCTTCAGCACAACAGAATATAGTAGGCATGAATACAGAACATATCAGTGAGTCCATATACCATTATATAAATATATACACACATCATTAAATAAGCAGCTAAAGTGCAAATAAACAGATTATGGTCTATTAAGGTTCAGAGATTTGTTTCAGTTGAGTTTAATAACCTGATGGCTGTGGTGAAGTAGCTATTTCTGAACCTGGTCGTTGCAGTCTTCAGGCTCCTGTACCTTCTACCTGAAGGTAGCGGGGAGATGAGTGTGTGGCCAGGATGGTGTGGGTCCTTGATGATGCTGCCAGCTTTTTTGAGGCAGCGACTGTGATAGTTCCCCCTCGATGGTAGGGAGGTCAGAGCCGATGATGGACTGGGCAGTGTTTACTACTTTTTGTAGTCTTTTAAGCTCCTGGGCGCTCAAGTTGTCGAACCAAGCCACAATGCAACCGATCAGCATGCTCTCTACTGAGCACCTTTAGAAGTTAGAGAATCCTCCTTGACATACCGACTCTCCGTAGTCTTCTCAGGAAGTAGAGATACTGATGTGCTTTCTTAATAATTGCATCAATGTTCTCGGACCAGGAGAGATTTTCAGAAATATGCACGCCCAAGAATTTAAAGCTCTTGACCCTCTCCACCATCGACCCATTGATATAAACGGGACTGTGGGTCCCCATCCTACGTTGGAAAAGTTCAAGGGGTATAAAAACTTTTGCAAGCCACTGTATGTGTGTTGTTGCTCCGCAAAAATCTTGGCCATTGTTAAACTTGCAGAAAGCTTCAACCGGGCTGAGCTCAAATGATAAGAATGTACTGCTGCACTCTCATGATTTGCACATGAACACGGCTGAATAAAGGCTTCATAATAACAGTCTTACACCGAGCCGGATCCTCGAGGGTCAGACGGAGGAACCAGGCCTTGCGGGTCGGATGGAGAAGCTGGGCCTCGCGATTCGGAGTCCGGGTTCCGGAGCAGGTGGCTGGGGCCCGGATCAGTACCACGGAGGCATGAAGTGGGGCGGTAATGCCTCCCTCGGCGGCGGCAACAACAGTGAAACCTCGCGACGATTAGGCAGTGGCGGCGGCGATGCCTCGCAGGTCGACCCATGGTCGAAGGTCGATGAGAGCGTGGAGGACCACCGTGAGGGGGGACGGGAAGAACAATGGGGGACCCGGTGGTGAGGGGGTGGGGGAAGAACAATGGACAATGGGGACCCGGCGTGGGGGAACCGCTGTGGGGAGAGAACAAAAGGAGGTGCCGCTGTGCTTTGTAACTTTATCAGCGCCGTAGGTGGCAGCTGTTTGTTTACATTGGGTATGCAGCAAAGAATTTCACTGAGTCACATGTGACAATAAAGTAAAGTATTCCACATACTTTTGCAATTCTGCATATCAACATCCTCCATGCCATTGCTAATTGGAAGGACAATCTATTATGTGAAACTAAGCAAACCAGTTCACCTTTAAAAGGCTCATTATGTGCATGATCACATCGCATAACCTGTTACCTCACCCATTTACCTTTGTGTATTAGAGGATAGTTTCTTTGACACAGAACCACACCAAATGGCTTTCCTATTGTTAATTAAAAATTTTAACCATCTATATCAACTGACAAAATATCATAGGAGTGTCTGCCCAAATTCTCTGCAGGTGACTGGGGGTGAAATTAAAGGTGATGCTGATTTAGAAACATAATATCACAAAATTGCCTGCAAGGTGTTGCCTCTTTGTCGTTCTGTTTCCATGGGGACTGGTCACCTATATGTATATTGTACAAATGTATGAACATGAGCTGCCCGAAACCTTTACAATAGTTAGCATTATGCTGACCTTATTTTAGCTGAGAAATTGGAATTCGCTCACTTCTGTTGCTATAAATGGGTTTTTATGTTTCAAAGTTAAATTCCCTGTCAATAATAAAAAAAACATTGCATCCCTGATAAATATGGAAATCCTCATTTAACATATCACTGTTGGATGTTTCATTTGTTTAAAAGTGCTAGAAACTAATTTATGCTGGAGATGCGCTGTTAAAGAGCTTGATCTTTGACAGATACAAATGTTTCATGCAGATGAGGTTAAACAGACGTGGGGCAGGGAAATGGATAGAAAGAAGAGACATTGAGATGAGGGGAAACGGGTCTGACTCAAATCTCTGGCTGTGTTCAGGCTGCAAAAGAGCAATATTTGTAAATCAAAGAGAGGAAACATAAACTGAAAGTAAAATCAATGACTTAGGGAACCCTTTAATTCCCAGATGGTAAGACATAAAATGCTGGAGTAGCTCAGTAGGTCGGGCAGCATCTCTGGAGAATAGATAGGTGACATTTCAGACCAAAGTAGGGCCCCTACCCGAAACATCACCTATCCATGTTCTCCAGGGATGTTACCTGACCAGGTGAGTTACTCCAGCATTTTCTGTCTTTTCTTGTTAATCCAGTATCTGCAGTTTACACCCCAGAGGTATGAACATTAACTTCTCTAACCAAATAGACCTTGCTTTCCCTCTCTCTCCATCCCCGCCCCCTTCCCAGTTTCCCCACCAGTCACGAGTTACTGCCTCTGACTACATTCTATCTCTGTCCTGCCCACTCCCCTGACATCAGTCTGGTCTCGACCCAAAATGTCACCCATTCCTTCTCTCCAGAGATGCTGCCTGTCCCACATAGGAGATTAGTGGGCAAAATTAAAGCACATGGAATTGGGGGTATAGTGCTGACATGGATAGAAAATTGGTTGGCAAACAGGAAACAAAGCGTAGGAATTAACGGGTCCCTTTCAGAATGGCAGGCAGTGACTAGTGGGTACTGCAAGCTATTTACAATATATATTAATGATTTGGATGAAGAGATTAAAAGTAACATAAGCAAATTTGCAGATGACACAAGCTGGGTGGCAGTGTGAACTGTGAGGAGGATGCTATGAGGATGCAGGGTGACTTGGACAGGTTGGGTGAGTGGACAGGTTGGGTGAGTGGGCAGATGCATGGCAGATGCAGTTTAATGTGGATAAGTGTGAGGTTATCCACTTCGGTGGTAAAAACAGGAATGCAGATTATTATCTAAATGGTGTCAAGTTGGGAAAAGGGGAAGTACAACGGGATTTGGGGGTCCTTGTTCATCAGTCACTGAAAGTAACTTTGGGGGAGTCTAGAACCAGGAGCCATAGTTTAAGAATAAATGGTAAGCCATTTATAACAGAGATGAGGTAAAGCTTTCTCACACAGAGTTGTGTGTGGAATTCTCTGCCTCGGATGGTGGTGGAGGCTGGTTCTCTGGATGGTTTCAAGTGAGTTAGATAGAGCTCTTAGGGATAGCGGAGTTAAGGGATATGGGGAGAAGGCAGGGACGGGGTACTGATTGGGGATGATCAGCCATGATCACATTGAATGGCGGTGCTGGCTCGAAGGGCCGAATGACCTACTCCTGCACCTATTGCCTATTGTCTAATGACCGCGTGGGTTTCCTCCCACATCCCAAAAATGTGCCCTCTGTAAAATTCCCCCTTTTGTGTAAGGAGTGGGTTAACATACAATTATTGTGAATGGGTGATCAGTGGTTGGCGGGGTCCTAAGAGCCTCTTTCCACACCGTATCTCTAAAGTAAACGCGAGACATAATGCCAGTGCAATGCGTCAGCAGGTCGAAAGAAATCTGTTCTACCCAAAATCCTCACTAAAGACATCACGCAACTGCTTCGGGGCAACGAGTCCCCTGCACCTCCTGTCACACAAGGGCGGGGCAGGGCGGGGCGGGCGGGCTGTGCGCCGGGTTGCCTCCTCATTGACAGCCGGCACCCGGGGGCCTGGCGGAGTGTCCGCAGTCCTGCGATGCCGTGGGTATTAATTACCAACAGTTAAAAAGATGTTGCGCTGAAGCGAGTCTAAGGAGTTTCAAATTGTGGGCAACTTTCACCGCGTCCAAGATATTAGCCAAAAAAGACCTGCGTAGTCAGCTCCGGGGAAACACCGCTTCCAGATACACAGAGAAATCTTGCAATGGATCCAGCATACGAACAGTGTGTTGAAGGTAATGTCTTTTAGCTGTGCCGGCCTGCCAGCCCTATTTTGAGTGCTTTATATTTGCTGTTGAAAACTGTTTTAGTTGCACCCCTCGCACAAATATTACACGGGGCATTTAGGTAAGTATTGCACGATTTGAACTTCAGAACAAGTTTCCAACATCCTTCATGTGAGTAATTACCCTGTGCTTCCTTGTCAACCTACAACACTGTGAAGGCAATCGAAACGCGGTGTAAACGTCATCCTCTGTTTGTGGAGCTAAAGTTGCCCATAGTGGTCCCGTAGTGAGCTTACCCATTTTATATAGGTCGTTTTGTATATTTCATTGCTCTTGGCATCAAATTCTGGCATTCATCAAGTTTAGTTATCACTTGGGAAATTGTTATAAAAAGAAACTTACTCCTGTCGCCGTGTAAGGAATGGTGTTAATGGGGTTTATAACCAGAAAATTCAGTCTGCCAAAAATCAGATCTCCGTTGATTATGAAATGCCACTAAACCCCGAAAGTAAATTTGTTGTGGGACATTGACATAGCATCACAATTTACATTATTCAACCTTAACTAGTAGCACTGCTGTATACAGAGAAAACAAAATATTTCAGCTCTGTGGCCTTTTGTTCCGTGACCATAGGTTAAAGCAGGTGTTTTTTTTTTCAGAAACAATGGACAGCAGATGCTGGCTTACAAAAAAAGACACAAAGTGCTGGTGTAATCTGTGTGTACCAAGCAGCATCTCTGGAGAACATGAATATGTAACGTTTCAGGTTGGGGGCCTTCTTCAGATTGATTGAGGACGGGGAAAAATGCTAGAAGAGAGGTGGGAGCAGGATAAAGCCTGCCAAGTGATAGGTGGATACAGGTGAAATGTAGTCTCAATTTAGTCTTAAATTCTAGCAATATTTTATACTGTCATTTTTTGACTGGAAATCAGATCATGAGATTTTGTAGGAAGGAACTGTAGATGCTGGTTTAAACTGAAGATAGACACAAAATGCTGGTGTAGCTCACAGACAGGCAGCATCTCTGGATAGAAGGAATGGGTGATGTTTCATGAGATTTTATTGTTCTGGTATATTTGACATGCAATGGTGACAAATTGGGTACAATATTTGCAGTCCAGTTGGCATACTTTCCAAGAGTGTAGCATATACTAGATATCAATATTATACTTGCAGAATTTAATGTTTTACTGCATAATAAATGTGTTTTCTACAAGTAAATATTCATTATGAAGTCAACTTTATCCCAGTAATTATAATTATATTGTGTTGGGTTAAGCTTTAAAGGCAGAATGTTTAGAACCATTGGGGACATTCAATTCAAGATTCTGCTCATCAGACAAAAAAATGTTTGTATAAATCAAGGAAAAGTAGGATTTAATATTAGCTTATACAAACAATATTGATACATATTTTATACCGAATTTACTAATCTGAGACCAAAAAAGAGAATCCAGGATCTTGGCATAATTCGATTTACACATTCATTCTACCTTCCTATTCATGAATTCTCATCTTGGAAATCCGGCAGCAAATTTGGTTCATGGTGTAACTGCATGGCTCTCAAATAATCACACCTTTGACCTTGATTTTGCTTGGTTTCATTTTCAGTCCCAAGCCTACTGAGGCCCTGAGAGTGCAAAATGTTTTTGAGAAGTACGTCTTTATCTCAGTTTTAAATGGTTAAGCACTTATTCCCCCACACCTGCTCCTACGTAATCCCTCCCCACAGTATCTACTTCAAGGTCCCTCTGAATTGCATCTCTTTCTTCTAAACTCCATAGATCAATAACCGATTTTGCCCAGCCTTTCCTCATAGGTGAACTTCTCATCCAGGCGAATGTTCACTGCAGTGCATCTAAGCTAAAAATATAGTTTGTGTTTTAATAAAACAACCAAAACTGTGCAATGCTTCAGGTGTGGTCGAGCCTAAGCCTGTTGAGTTGCAGCAAGGCTGCCTTACTCTTGCAGTCCATCTTTCTACTGGAAAGGGCATTTGTGTTCTTAATAATTATTGTTCCTATTTGATCATGTTATTGGATGAAAGCACCTAGCTCTCTCTACACATTGATGATTAGCTGCACATTAGTCACAATTTGGATGCTTTATTCCTGTTATGTTCCAGTTCAGACATTTACAGCGTGATCAAATTTACAAAAATATCAAGCAATAGAAATCAAATATAAAATCTGATGTAAATATGCAAATGTTTTAACTTCTCTGCAGAAGCAAATAAGATCATCTTAGCAAAGGTTCTTTACATTTACACTGAGGAAACCAATTGGGTAGAACTTTTTATTGGACCGTTCTATGATCCAAATTCTTGACCTAAAATGATTTATTCTCACTCTGAAATTATTTTTGTGTTGGCTTAATATAGTTTGGACTTGATCTGACTGAATCAGATCCCATTATGCCTTCTATGTTATGGTGTTTCAAGTGATCATCTGAATACTACTAAATACTGCTAAAATGTCATGGGAGTACCTGGCACCAGCAAGCCCTCAGGCAGTGCATTCCAAATCAAAAGCATCCAGTCGGTGAAGCACCACTTCCTCAAATCACCTCTGAAACCTCTACTCCCTGCTTTAAATCAGTCCTTTGGTTATAGACAGACACCTCTGTTTTGGAGCAAACTCTGTCTGGTCAAAAGAGGGTGTTATTGGTGATAGTGAAGATGGTTGTCAAAAATTGCAGCAGGATCTTGATCGGGTGGGCTGGGGAATGGTTGATGGAATGAGATGTTGCATTTTTGGTGCGCTAACATGGGCCACACTGTGAATAGTAGGGATTTCGGGAGTGTTGTAGAGCAGAGGGATCTAGGTGTACAGGAATATAGTTAGTTGGAAGTGCCATCACAGATAGCTGGGGTGGTCAAAAAGGTTTTTTGCTCATTGGCCTTCATCAGTCAGAGCATAGAAGTAGGGAGGTCATGTTGCAGTTGTATAAGACATTGATGGAGCCGCAATTGGAGTATTGTGTTCAGTTTTGGGTACCATGTTATAGGAAAGATGTTGTCAAGCTGGAAAGGGCGCAGAGAAGATTTACAAGGAAGTTGCCAGGACTTGAGGGCCTGAGCTATAGCGAGAGGTTGAGCAAGCTGGAACTATTCGTTGGAGCACAGGAGGATGAGGGATGATATTTTAGAGGTGTACAAAATCATGAGGGGAATAGATCGGGTAGACGCACAGAGTCTCTTGCCCAGAGTGGGGGAATCATGAACCATAGAACATGGATTTAAGGTGAGGGGGGGGGGGGGAAGATTTAATAAGAACAAGAGGGATAACCTTTTCACACAAGGTGATGGGTGTATGGAATGAGCGGCGAGAGGAGGTGGTTGAGGCAGGTACTATTGCAATGTTTAAGAAACATTTAGACCGGTACATGGATAGGACAAGTTTAGAGGGATATGGGCCAAACGCGGGCAGGCGGGACTAGTGTAGATGGGACATGTTGGGCCGAAGGGCCTGTTACTACGCTGTAAAACTCTATGACTCAAGTTCAAGATTTGTAAGTGTTAACACTAGTTTTGTTCCTTTCTGAGGGGACTGACTAAACAGGTATGTGGTAAACAGGTAGCCTCATAATGGAATAGACTGCAGTTATGTCAATTTGTATTTCTATGTGACAGTTACTCTCAGATTCATGGTACATTAGTTAAATTATCACCATGAGTTCACAGTCATCATGGATGTTCCTGCTCCAGCCTCAGCTACCCTTCTGTGCCATTTCCCCCATTCCCTCACCTCTCAAATCATGAAGATGATGTAACAAGTCTGAAGAGGGAGAGCATTTTCAAAATGAGGTCATTTTGAAGCATAACATTCTAAGTGTTGATAAGATAGATGCTGAGTGGGGAAGTTTCCTGATGGGATGGATATGTGTCAATAAGGAGGGGGGGGGGGGGGAGGTACATATAAGGAATTTCTTCTCTAGCAGTCGCTACACCAAAGGGTGTATGATGGAAGATACTTAAGGCTGAAATGTAAAGGTTTTTGAGCTATTGGGATACAAGGGGTATGGAGAACTGGCAGGAAGGTGGAAGGAGGGCTGGATCAGATTTGCCATAATCTTAGTGAATAAAGGTGAAAACTGTCCATATCACAATTTTAGATAATGCAACGTGGTGTCACCGATATAAGCTTTGAGAAGTGTGTTTGGAAAAAAAATATTTATTTACTTTTTTCACAAATTCTGTAAGGGTGAATTTTATTTCATATCTCAGATCTTTGGGTCGTGATTTGTGAACTATAAGGGTGAATTTCTGTTACACGAATCACTATCGTTGGGGTTGCCTGCATTGGAACAGATTTAAGAATCTAAATGCCTAATTTTCTCGTTTCTTGTGTTGGTTTTTTCACATTTTTGGTACTTTAATTATGATTTTTTTTTTTTGCAAAACTGAATATCTTGAGTAAAATGTGGTTATTTTAAAAATAAATACAGATTTGATAAAATACATTTCTCAATTTACTTGTTTTAAACCCTTTAGTGACATCATCTAATCATAGGTGGGGTACTTGTGCATAACTTGAAGTTGCACCTTCAAAAATATGTTTCTTCTTTAGCTCTTGGTTTCAAACAGATACTATGATAAAATGAAAATGTTTTCCCTTACAGGTTCCTTCATTTCTTTAGCTTGCCCTTCTGCTCGACAGGCTTTATGTCGGATCATCAATGTAACCAAAATGAAAGACGTCCACCGCCAAAAGCAAAATGAAGAAGTCAATGGGACAGCCCTTGGAAAAGTAACTTGGCCCGAAACGCAATACAACTTGTATATAGGGTTGACCTTAGCAATTACTTCCAGCCTCTTCATTGGAAGCAGTTTTATACTCAAGAAGAAAGGTCTCTTGCGATTGGCTGAAAAAGGAATTGCCAGAGCAGGTAAATGTTCACTTTTTTTTTAGGCATTTTGAAATCAACATATTATAAGTTTCAATGATGAAGTGGCTTTGTAATTTGTTGGAACCACTGACTCTGCACAAATTGATTAGCCAAAATCCATGTACCAATAAATTTTGAGGGAATTTGTACATGGGCTTATAAATGGAAGTAAGATGACATTCAAATTTTATTTCCATGACAAATATCTTGAGACAACTTGCGAATGGAGACCATGACATTTTCCTTTATAACCAAAGGATAAAGAAATGTAGCACTGTAGTTCAAAGCTTCCCTTTCATAGATAGGTATGCGTTTCTTTCTTGAGCTTAAGCAAAGTTCCTTGCAAGCTTTATTGACCAGTCTTACCTGTTCATTCTGTAAAGTGCGGTATGATAATCAAAACATCTTCCTCCATTTATCCTGGCGAACCTGTTTTGGAATTCATTGCAATAGTGAAGCATGCTTTGATTTTAAACTGTAAAATATAATTAAGAACTTAGTTTCATCATGTAAACTTGAAAATAAATGTGCTGTTTAAGCACTCTCGGAACTTTGAATGCAGTTCATACAAGGTTTACTACTTGCCATGTGTGGAAAGGTGGGGCAGGCTAGGCTTGTATTTGCTGAGCTTAAAAGAGTGAGAGGGGACTTGCGCTGAGCATAAGATCCTGAGAGATCATGACGGCTTGGATACGGAGAGGATGTTCCCTAGTAGTGCAAGAGTATTGTAAAATTGCCCATTTGACACCCATTTCAAAAAGAGGAGAGAGAGACAAAGGGTAGATAGTTATGGGCTGATTAGCCCAACATCTGTTGGAAAAATGTTCAGATCAATTATTGAGGAATTAATAGTTACACATTTGGAAAACTGGGTTCTAATCAAGCAGCCGGCCTGTTATTTTTCTGAAGGGGAAAATTGTGTCTGCAAATACCGTGGCTTTATAAGCAAATCTTAATAAAGTGGATCGTGGGGAACCAGTAGATGTATTTGAAGGTTCCGAAGACTTTTGACAAGGGTATCTCAAAAAGCTAAGTCGTCAGAGCTCTGCTGTTGGAGGTTAATCTATTGGCAAGGATGAGGATTGATTAACATGCAGATAAAGATAGGGAGTTAAGATTGGTGAAAAACCAAGGAGCCTTGGTCTTCTTCTTGCGTATGGCGTTGCACAGTCTAAAGATGTAGGACAACTTGTTCTATTTGATTGTGCACGCCGGGTTGATTGCATTAGTCGAAACAGGGTGGCCACGTGGAAGTTGCAATCTCCCACCCCAGGAGCCTTGGTGATGGGTCATAAGAGTTCCTTGTTTTGGACATTATTGCCAGTTAAGGCATTGTTTCTGTTTAAATTGAAACCGCATGGGGAAATGGGACCAGAAAGGTTCCTTGGAACAATGCATTGATTTTAGGGGAGGAGGGATGGACTGGGCTGGTGCGAGAAAGGGAGGTGGGGAACATTCAATGATGTCCCGATAGAATGCAAAGTACAGGCCATGATGGTATACTTAATCTTTTGAGGGATATGAGAAAGGATTATGGTTGATAGTACCAGGAGCGAATGTGTTGGGTTGATTGTAAGGTCAGCCATGATCACGTTGAATGGTGGTGCTGGCTTGAAGGGCCAAATGGCCTACTCCTGCACCTATTGTTACCATGACCCACCTATAGCCTACTTTAGAAAAAAGTTAGCAACCTGACTGCCTACTTTCTCACTTTTTGTGTGGACATACACAGCACAAAGCTGCTTTCTATATTAATTCAAAAGACGCATACTGCCATGCTAATTTACCGAAGCTCATGTGTATTCTAAAGTTCACTATTACTGTTACAGGATTAATTGGTAAATTTCTGAGATCCAACTTCCGCAGAACTGCTAATTTTGCCTGCTCAGCTATCTCATTTGTCTTGTTGCTGGAATTAGACTTCAATTAATTATCACAAATGTAGTTAATTCATTTTACGTGACTCATTTTGTAGTGGCAATCAATACTTCAAATAATACAAAGGTAGGGTGTTAAAGTTTGAAGTTATGACATGAGGTTGAATGTGGAAAAAACACTTTAATTTGCTATGAACTTTCTAGGGAGGGGGTCGTTGAATAACTTTCTGCCCGTGACAATATGTTAAGATAGTAATCCTATTCATTTGCACCAATGGTTAAGGTGGAGATTGCTGACATTTGTTATCTGCACTGTCACCAGGCACAAATACAATCTACCTTTTTTAATTCTTCTGTGATAACTTCACAGGTCAAGGAGGATATGCCTATTTGAAGGAATGGCTCTGGTGGGGAGGACTTCTATTGAGTAAGTTGCTTTACATGTGTTGTACATTAAATTTAACTTGAGCTACTTAAAGTGGTGTGTAATCAATCCATTCAAACTGAGCTTGCAGTTACTATTGTGCAAGGTTGCTAAAGGTGATCTGTCGTAAATTTGCAAAGTAAATTGAAATGACCACATCTACGGTTTTCATTTTAAGCCAATTGCTTGGGACCTACACTACAGACCTCAAAATGGAATACTGAAAGGGGAGGGCTAGTAACAGCTGTTAGCCTAGCGTCTATTAGTACCGATGCCCAAGTCAATTTCTCCTTCTCCAGTCTTGCAATGCTTTCAGGAATTTTATGTTTTTAAATTTCTTATTTTTGTATTTTTACTTTTTTATTCCTTGATTTATGTGGTAACACCTGCACAATGGTGTCTTGTGGAGATATTAGTAAAAACAAACACCCTACCCAGAGGAAAAATATTTGAAATGTGAATTGGCATGAGTGGTTTGCTTATAGAATAAGCAGCGAACAACATTTTATGCAGCTTTTAGTGACCACAACCACTGATCAATCATAACATCAGAGATAGACAAAAATGCTGGAGTAACTTAGCGAGTGAGGCAGCATCTATGGAGCGAAGGAATAGGTGACGTTTCGGATCGAGACCCTTCTTCAGACTCATGTGGGGGCGGGAGGAAGAAGTGGAGACAGTGGGCTGCGGGGGAGCGGGGAGGGGAAGGTGGAGAAAGCAAAGGACTACCTGAAATTGGAGAGGTCAATGTTCATACCGCTGGGTGTTAAGTACCCAAGCAAAATATGAGGTGCTGCTCCTCCAATTTGCGGTGGGACTCTCTCTGGCCATGGAGGAGGCCCAGGACAAAAAGGTCGGATACGGAATGGGAGGGGGAGTTGAAATGCTGAGCACCGGGAGATCATCTGAGGGGAATACACAAATACAAACTGTGAAGGACGATAGTGAGACCCAGAATTAAACTTTGATGCTCATAAACAAAGTATTGGGCCACATTGTAGATACAGGAAACTGCAAATGCTGGAACCTTGAACAAAGAACAAAATGCTGGAGGAAGTCAGCGTCATACTGCATTGAAACAGGCCTTCGGCCCAACCTGCTATGCTGACAAATGACCCATTTGGGTTAGTCCCATGTACTGGCTTGGAGCATGTCCATCTATTCACTGTAACCTTGGTACACGTGACAATAAACAAACTGAACGCTTTCCTATCCATTTAAAATGTTGTTGTAACTGTCTCAACTACTTTCTCTGGTAGCTTTTCCATATTACCCCTGGGAGTTAAATAGTTAGCAACACAGAGATACCTGATTTCAGGTGGAGAGCCACCTGACTAATGTATAACGTAGCATACATTCTTTAATTGTGATTTCACAGTTACCCAATTTTTTACAAATATACACTCCTGACTTTGGTTATGACGTGTGTGTGTTGAGATTTTGTTGGCATTCATTCAATTTTTTTTTTTTCCCTTCGGATAACACATCCTTTGTAGAATGCAAAGGCCACTCCACTTTCTTGTGATGACTCTCCAAAAGGAATGTGTTCAGAAAATTTGTTCTAGTCCGTTTGACCCCAATATCTGACAATCGTTTTTGTACTCTGTACAAATGTAGCAACTCGTTTGAACAACATAAACATACTGTATGTGTGTGTGTATTTATATTTATATATATATATATATATATATATATATATATATATACATATATTATATTACATATATAATATATATATATATATATATATATATATATATATTATATATAATATATATATATATATATATATATACATACATATAATACACACATATATACACACACACACTCCACAAATCTCCTTTAAAGTGTTACCCTTTTCACTTTAAAACTATGCCTTCTAATGTTTTGACATTACCATCCTGGAGAAAAAGTTCCCGATTGTTCTGTCCTATTTATGCCTCTCTCCTCAGTTTATACATTTCTATCAGGTTTTCCAACCTTCAACATTCCAGAGAAAAACAATCCATCTTTGTTTCCTTATAGTTTATGCCCCACTAACCAATGCTGTATTCTGGTAAACATCCTTTTGGCACCCTCTCCAAACTACCTTCAGAACATCCTTTACCATATTGGAGTGACCCACAACTGTACAGACAGTACTCTCCAAATTTGGTGTTCTAACCAATGTCCTATAAAGCTGCAACATGACTTCCTGAATCTTGTGCTCAATGCCCCGACTAATGAGGGCATGCAATACCTTAATGCCTCGCCTTCTGCACTTTCAGGGAGCCATAGACTTGGACCTCCTGATCCTCTGCACACAATCAATGCTGTTAAGGGTTTTGCCTTTAACTATATACTTTTCTTCTTCTTCGTTTAATGTCCCAAAGTGCAACATCTCACACTTGCTCAGATTGAACAGCATCTGCCATTTCAAGTTCATGACTACGCTTTCTGTAACTGATCTCTCTCTGAGCCTGTTTACCTACTCCTTTCACTGTCCGCAACTACACTTTTGTTTGTCGTCTCCACTAGTCACAAAGCCCCCGACCAGAAAAAAACCGCCACACAACAACCACTGTCTTTTTTCATGAGTAAACCTAGTTCTGATAAATCAAATGATCAAATCACACTTGGACCCCTTACCTCTGGAGCGACCCACCTTCACACCTCTGGTTCACAGCAATTGACATGGCACTTCATCCTATCGACAAATGCCTTATAGACAACATCTCCACCCTACACCATCATCAAAGTCAAACCATGCTCAAAGAATCGAATTATGTTATTCCGTTAAAGAGCAGGATGAGGTCTGAGGTCTTAGAGGTGTATTAGGTCAATGAGAGGAAGTTAGATGGGGTAAATTGAGTCTTACACAAAATATGGGAATTCAAGAACAGAGAACATGGATTAAGGTGCAGTGGGAAGATTTAAATGGGAACCTGAGGGGCAATTTCTTTCACTCACAGGGTGGTGGATATGGAACAAGCTGCCAAGAGAGAGGTAGTTGAGGCAGGTACATATCTCCTTTCTTGTCTCTCTAAATAACCTGGCATAAAACCTGGGGTGTTTGCACAATCAAAAGCTCTTCAAGACTTTTCATCGTAGATGTCTTTGACATCAATGCCTTTCACATTGATCTTAAACTGCCCTTTATCATAGTTTAGTCTTCCCCCACAAGTTGGATCGTCACCGTCCTACATGTCTCCTTCTCGTTGGTGAATACAGATGCAAAGTGGTTGTGTAGTAACTTTGCCCATGTCTCTGACCACCCACAAATGATAAATGTCTTCCTTGTCCTTGTGCAGTCCTATCTTATCACCTTGGTTACCCTCGCTTTGGGGTATATTAAAACTGGAACTTGATTTTTCTATAATCGGCTCTCGTCAATGTCACTAAAAGGGTCTCATTTGGCCCTTCTAGTTGCCTGCTTGAATTCCTTCCTGTTTGTTTTATATTCCACAAAGTCCCTATTTTGATATCCATGTTCTAAACTTGCTTTTTTTCTCTTTTTGTCCAAATCTGAAAAAACCTCTGTCACCCAACGTTGCTTACAACCATGTATTTCTCCTTGCTAGAACACGCCAGTCCTGGAGCTGGGGCATTGAAATGAGTCCCAGGTGTCAGATGTGGACATTAACCAATAATAATAACTGTTCCAATTTAGACTCACTTGGGCTCCTGAAAGCCTCAACAATTTTATAAAAGGCCTTTGTCCATATGTCCTCCAATGTCCAGACTTCCCCTTATTCATAAATATCTTAAAACATTGGAGTTGTAATGTGCTCAAATACTTTCCACTGAAACACCAGTCAATGGGCCAGGCTAATTTACCAATACACCAAACTCAGTTTGTCCATCCTCGTGTTGGCCTACCCACATAGTGCTCAGGAAACCTCTTGGATTAACCTCTTGGATATCAACCGCTAACAAACTGTTGGCCTTGTTGTTCTAAGCCCTTTGGCACTTATAGAAAGTCTCAGATTGGGAAGTTAAAGGCCTTCAACTATGACAATCTGTTGCTTCTGCGTCGTTCCATAGTAACATATTATTTCTTTCTACCTCCGCTGGTGGCCCATTAAATACAATTCGAATGTTAGAGAGTGTGAGCAGATAGACACTGTTGTTTCTGGTATTTTTGAAGATGGGCACAAAAAACTGAATAATCGGCGGGAACAGACAGCATAGTCATTGGAGAAGATAGGAACATGGGGGACGTTTACGGGGTGAGAACCCTCCTTATTTTTGAGCTTACCATGTTTTGCCGCATAATTGATGAAAATCTGCCAGTGATTTGTGTCTCTCTCTAGAACTAGTATCTTACAGTGCAGTGATGCATTTTTCTAGCTACCCGGTTAATCTAATGCTCAACTCCTCCATAACTCGTTTACTGCTCTCATCCACTTCTGAAGCAACAAAAATGTGACTAAGTCTCCATTTAAATGGCCTATGATCTTTGCAATTGTCCATGCAAAGTTTTATAAAAGCTTTTATTTTAGGCTCTATGCTCAAAAAACTGTTCTGACTTGATCCATGAACTTTTTTTCCCAAAATCGTTTGGATAATATAATATATTATCGGAACAAGGACCTTTCATCTTCTTGTTCTGCCACTCCTCAGGGTGAGAAATGTAGAACTAATAAGTGGGAGGCTCGGTTTTCTGTAAAACACGCATCGGAATCATGGGATTTGTTCAAAAGATCATTCACCTAAAGAAAAGGCAAACGAAGCGCTGGCTGAAGCGAAATGTGCATAAAATTCTTATCTTTATTTCATAATTTATGCTTAAACATATATTTAATTGAGGAAGGGGGTGCCATGTGTTGTCCACATTATAATGGCTTCGTAGAAATTTTTCTGTTTAGGAGTATCCAGAGACCGGGAATACACACACGAATGATAGTGTCTGTGTCGAATTGTCACTGATCTTCGCAAGCCTCGCATTCTATGAATACGAATGAGCAATGACTTCTCGATTCCAGAAAGACTTCCATAAAGGGTCAACTCTCATCCTTTCTCTACCCCCCCCCCCCCCCCCCCCCCCCCCCACCCCCCCCCCCCCCCCCACCCCCCCCTCACCCCCCCACCTACCTCCCGCCCCCCCCCCCCCCCCCCCCTCCCCCCCAAGGGACAGATGCGAGTAGGGAGATAGGGGAGAGCGCACGCCAGACCCGTGCCTCAGTCCGTGGGGTCAGGGATTCGACCCAGGTCCCTTGGCACTGCTGGAACCGCTAACTGGGATCGAGATGCAGACTCACCCGCCCCTCCTGCATGTCCATCCCACCTTGGGGCGGCGGGCTGTAGAGGTCGCGGGCGACCCCAGGACGACAACACCCTGCTGCCCCAGGCCCAACATGCCAGCGCGGAAGAAGAAGCGCGCCAACCCCAGTTCACTCCGCTGACCCACGAGCCACCGCGCAGCACCCCGTGTGCATCCTGCCGATGATGGAGCTCGGTCCCCTCCAGCACCCGAGGGGCAAACTGGATAAGGAGAGGGCGCAGCCGACAGTCCTCTGGCCCGCTCGGGATTTGGAGCCTCAGCGCACGTCCTTCCCGCGCCGGCTGCAATGCCCGGCCCGACCACCTCCGCCGCCCCCAGACAGGGTAAGGGACACCCGGGAGAGGACGGGGATGCCCAGCAGCAATTCAACGAGCGGCCCGCTCAGGGACCAATACTTACCCCGAACCAAATGTACATGCAACGATGTCCTCACTCGCTCACCACAAGCTTAAAGATGAGATGAGAAACGATCGCAGAAAGAATTATTCTTAGCTTTTTAAACAAAGGAACAATAAATACAAACTAATTCTAGTTTGAAAGCAGTATTTTCTTACCTAGAAGAATCATATGCTGGAAACAAATGGAAGAAATGAAGGTTGTATTTGTACAGACTTGCTCCACTGCTTTCCAGCAATGTTTATGACATAGTGACCTTTGGACCTGGGCATGCGACAGTCCGTGAATACTCCAAACTTCTTATTCATGCCACCGAGCTTGATACCATAACCTCTTTTAGAACAATACCTCAACATATCATGCCATATGCAAAGGGTCAGTTGTTCAAACCTTCAAACAATACTCGGAACCAAATGCTCCACATTGCCCCCATTCTTCGTTGGAAGTAGTGTATTCAGATATACCCAGCAAAGGGGCAGCTGGACTTTTTCATCGCGGAGCGGGGCGAACCCTGGCCGGGGGTCGCCAGAGAGGAGTGTTCCGAGGCGCTGGCGTGGACTTTCCATCCAAAGCTTGCACCCTCGCCGGGGATCCCCGGAGGTGAGCCTGTTACTCGACGCGGCCTGCGGCTCTACGAGACACTCGTGATAGCGTGGGTCGCTCCGGTAGAAAACGCCAGAATTTTGGGAGACTTCAAGCCGCCGAAGATGTGTTTGACCGTCGCCCAACATCAGAGTTTCAATCATCCCGACGAGAGGGACTATAAATCGGAACGGTACCGTAGTGGTGATACGGTAGGGTTCATGGCCAAACCCAGGGTGAACAAAGGAGGAGGACTGACTGAACTTTGTGCTTCACCACAGTGAAGAATGCTGTGGTGGGATGTTTGTGTTAAATCTTATTGTGTATTGTGTGTTCTTTTTAAGTATATCGCTGCTTGCAATATTCCATTTCACTGCACCTTCGGGTGTATGTGACAAATAAAAAATTGACTTATTCTTTATTCCATTTTATTCTGCTAAATTTTGTCTATTATTCCAATAAAGATTCACCCTATCATTTTTGGATCCACGGAATTGGGGATCATTCACCAGAGCGTTTCCAAAGATGAACCATGCGTTCTTTTGCAACTCTGCTGTTGCTCTCAATATATTTATTTTTAAGGAAAAGGCTTTGTGCTGTTTTGCAAAATGGTTATAACTCTATCTGCTGTCTGTCTTGTGAATTGCAAGTGGCATTGTTGACTTGGTGAAGATTTTTTTTTCCGAGAAGCGTGATGAGGAATTATTTGAGCCTTTCAAAAAGCTAGCGCAGCAGAACTTGTAAATGAAGTTCAAACACCGGGCACTGCTTATCAAAATTTAGGATTATATATTGCGGACTGATTAGGTGTCCGGGCATATCGGGTAATCATTATTTTGACACTGACTCTGAAATGAAAGATAAATTACTGGAAATAATAGATAAAATTTAATCTGAGTATATTGGCAGTGTTTCTTTTCATTTTGGATTATCAGATCTGGCAATATCTTGTTTTGGTATTTGGTGTATTAGATATTTTTTTCTTACTTTTTCAGGTAGCTTAGATATGCTACTGAGGGGCTATGACCGTTTTACTCGTTGCTTATCAGCGTCCTCGAACATGCGATTTATTTATTGGTTGCTTATACTAATGATTTTATGTGTGTGTACTCATAAGATTAGCAAAAAAAATGTAAATTAAAAGTCCAGCTTCCTTTTGGAAGTATAACTAAGCGCCGCAAACCTAAAACAATAGATATAAGTGTAGTTTGTTATTTTGCTCTATGTTAGCACTGTTGTATAAATTAGAAGGTTAAGGGGCATCCAGCAGAGATATCTCCTTCTCTTTGCTCAATACGATTGTCGCGAGTGTGCGGGCGTAGGGGCAAAAGGGGTGTAAATCACTAAATTTTAATATGTCTGGTTTATGTTTTTAGGACCCAAGTATTTTAGCGGCCTTCAGCTTGTTGTAATTAAAAACCAATAATGCCTGTATCTAGTGTCCAACACAATGTATTGTAATACTATTTCGAATGAGCAAAATAATTTTGCTCCAGCTATTCTATGGTCGCTATAGGCCCCAACTCTTGTCCCATGCTTGCCATTGCGGGTCTTTCTGATGATGGGGCAGTTAAAACTAGGACTGCCTATAAGCAGGTGACTTCTAGGTTGAGGAATATGCTAGTCTTAGCAGAGGTAAATACTGCATACTGCTGGAGCAGATGAAAATCTAAATATTGTTGATTGTAAACATTTGCTGCTGTGCGCAGTGAAATTTTGTTCCTTCTCTAATCCTGAAATGTTGTTCATACTTTGATGAAAGAAGGGTTTCGGCCCTGGAAACGCGTTGCCCCACTGTAGAGGCAACGTTTCGGGCCGAAAACTCTCCGTTGCTTCACCGCTGAGTTTTCTCCTCCAGCAATTTTTGTGTACCTGTAAAGTTGTCAAGTTTGTGAGGCTGGCAGCAGGCTCAGAATACAAGATAGATTAGTAAGAAAAAACAGTCGTCTCATATAAGTTGCACTTGGTGGAAGTTATGTGGGTGTGGACAAGAACACGATTCACGTTAGATTAGCTGATGCTGAAACATACTCATTCCACTCATTTTTTCGTGTTTTAAATGTTCTTTTGTGCTATTGATATCCGAGGGTGGTTTGACAATTTACAAAACGATTCCGAAGGGTCCTTTGGTACATGGTTTCTCTATGCTGGGAATTGCATATTAATTATCTTGTGAGTGATGGCCACTCCAGTATAAGATGTAATTCTTTGATTGATAATAAAATATGTTTGTTAAGTATTGGTTCAATCTAGGAGTTGTATTAATCAAAAATTGCTTCAAAGACATATAAATATTTTAGTTTAGTGGAGATTTGTAATGTAATAAGGAAAGTAATAAAAAGAAATGAATGCGATTTAATTTAAACTGTGCTTTCTGTGCTGTTCCTTCCGAGTACAACGCGTAGGAGATATCTTAGCTCCATAGATAACACACTGTGTTTGCACTCTGCACGCCATCCAACCGCGGTGCATATGTTTTTTCACTTTATGCCTCATCAAGTTTCCCTTTGAATCTGTTTCCACATTTGTTAGGTAGAGCATTTCTGGTCATAACTTGATAACATAAGAAAAAGAATGTTTAGTCAAATATTTTGAATTCTGGCATTATCTAGTGTTCACTGTCGTTGTGTCGTCAGAATGAAAAAGATCGGTTTTCCCTCCATTTACTCGTTCTCAAAACGCTTCATGGATGTATTAGTCATATCAATGCGCTAAAGGCATTTAAAAAAAGAAAAATCTTTTGGATCTTGGTTCTATACAAGCTCGAGAAGTTGATATGGGCACAAAGGAAAATGAATTCTTAAAGGCTCTTTCAAAAAAGATAGGGTGAAACATATCCCTTTCTTATTTCTTATAAAATCTGCTCTTGCTGTATTTTATTTGCAGTTGGGTGCTGGAGATGCTGCAAATCTTTACTGAATATGAGTTTGCACTTGCCACACTGGTGTGACCCTCATTGGGGTGGCCACTAAGAGTTGCTAGATAAGGTATGTTTTTTATATATTGCAATAATTAACAATGGAGGGTTGCATGTTGAGAAACAATATACCAAATTGAGGAGGTACGCAGCATAGGAACGGGACGCCTGTGAGCCCTCACTGACTCCAGACTAATCATTGATGCCGCATTCACACTAGATTCCACATATATACATACTCTTGAATCCACATCTTGCACCTGAGCGGGCAATGTACAGAGGTCAATTAATAACTACAAAACCTGCACGTCTTTGGGTTTGTGGGAGTGAAACCGGAGCACTCGGAGGAAAACCGGAGCTACTCGGAGGAAAACCCACATGATCAGGGGAGAACGTGCAGTCATTTACACAGACAGCATCAAGGTTGAGATTGAAACAGGGTCTCTGGTGCGTGAAAGCAGCAGCGTCTAGCTTCAGCGTATTAGGCCGCAAAATTTAGATTTGCTTGGTGAAAGAGCATGCCAGCACTTAGGAGGTGCTTATCTCAAGAGGAAGATGGCCTTTTGACAAAGATGTTTCCAGCTGAGTAGATTAATGCTCTGAGCAAAACCAACTCTCTGCACTTTCAGAAGAGGGGGTTGTGATTAATTTTATTAAGGTAAACACAAAAATGGGCTTCAGGTCAGTTTAATGATCAATGTTCCAAATGAAGATAGTGGAAATTTTAGTTACATTACAAGCTCATACTAAGTGAAAAGCAACAAGACACACAACCGCATAAAAATTAAGATAAACCTCATCACAGTAGATGTTTTATGTTAAATTGTTGGGCCAGTGTTTGAGTAAATGTGGGGACCAATCAAGGATATTGTGTTGGCTCTGCCAGCATGTCTTTGTACGCCTTCAGGACAGGAGAAAGAAGCAGCAGTATCAAGAGGATGAACTTGAATAGAGCAGATTAAAGGCATTCAAACCCTTTAGATTGGTGCCATTCGGCTAAGTCATCAGCGTGGACTGGCTTCTTAGACTTCTGTTCCACACATCTTTGTTTGCAGAATGTTTTCCATGCCAGTCAAAGACTTTCACTTTAACAGTGGACCCTGGAGATAATGACTGCGCACGTCTTTGTCATGTCTCAATCTATTGAATAACAATAAAACGTTAAGTTATTACACTAATTGTTTTTAAAGGGTCTTTGGAAGCTGCCTTGGAAATTATTGGGGTTTAGTTTTGTTAGAGATACAGCACAGTCCTTGTCAACCCCCCTGGGGTCCACACCAATTACCAGCAATCTCGCAAAATAACACTATTTCTAAATCACACTAGGAACAATTTACATTATCTCAAGCCAATTAACCTATCAAAACATATGACATATTACAGTGTGGGTAAGAGAAAACCGAAGTTCTCTAAGAAATCCCGCGGCAGAAGAATTATTTGGGGGAGAATTGGTACAAAAGACTCAAGTACAGCGCTCGCAGGCTCCAGAGTCGGGATCGCGGAAGACACGGGGCCTCTGGCAAGCGTAATGGCAGCCACTGTTCCTAACCACTCCATTCTTGCATGCTGCGGAGCTAGGAGGTCTCTGATTTTTTCTGCTTCTCAGGTCGACTAGACCTTCCCAATTTGTGTTCCTCCCCCTCAGAGGAACTAAAGTGTTGTACCAGAGATAGGAGTCCAGATCATCAGATTTTTCCGAAACTGTCTGTAGCTGTGTCAACATTTCCTCCTTAGGCCTGAAATGTAGCTGGATCTGACCGACCCCTCTGATGCTCCTTCACGCAAGAGTGCTGCTGGGAAACTAGAGAATTAATTTTTTGACCTTTACACATTGATGGCTGATTCTGCAAAGGCACAATCTGGCAGTGGCCTGATTTTTTATTTTTGGGGTAGAGTGGGGAGTGGGCAACTGGTGTCTTGAATGTAGCAGGGAGGATCTAGATTGAGTGAGTGAGATCAAATGGAAAGGTTTCTGGGTATTCTGGAACTTGGATGGTCTGGGTAGTATGTCCATAAGATGACACAGCTCCAAAATCCCTTTTCTTACATTGTTGAGATTAAATGACAAAGTGATTCTTAAAACATTTAACAGCTGCTTCCTTATTCTAACCAGTTGGTCAAGTTAACTACATTTAATTTCCACCGCATCACTCACACTTTAGGGGAGTGCACAGTTGCTCACTACGTCGATTGCTGCTCTTACAGGGCAGAAGAACGGTTTTCATAGCTGTCTACGAGTGCTGTCTTAACGGGATTTGTACATTTTCCCAACTGGGTGCTCGGTTTCCTCCCACACTTCAGAGATGTACATTGTTGTGGGTTTATTGAGCTTGGTAAGATTGTAAATTGTTCCCTAGAGTGTAGTTATAGTGCTAGAGTACAGGGATCGTGGCGGGATTTTGGTCAGGACTCTTCTTCAGCGGAGGTGTGGTCACTGCTGAGGAAGGTCTTGACCAGAAATGTTGTCTGTCCAATTACCTCCATACCGATGTGCCTGGCTCCTGCTGAGTTCTCCAGGAGTTTGTTTTTTTACCATAAAATCTGGAAGACAGATGACTATTTCTATAGGAAACACTAGATTTGAAAACTTAGAAAAATAATCAAACTTCATAAAAATTGGTTGGATTAGTTTTTGTGTTCAATTTTGTCAGTTGTAATGCCTGTGCACCATTACCCTTGTGTGTGTCTAAAAATATAAACAAAAAATAGTATCTTCATTGTCAGGGTGCAATGCACAGAAATAAAAATGTTTAGGGGGTATTGTGCTAAGAATGTTAAGTAAAAACACGCCAAAAGTACAAAACAAAAGTAAATTAGGGCAGAGCGCATTGTTAGTAGATGACAAATTTGCAGATTGAAGTTAAATTGAGAATCTCTTATATTGAGCCATGCGTGAGTACAGTGTGGAAACAGGCCCTTCGGCCCAGCTGTTGCCCTCCATTAGACCTGTCTAATCCATGTAACTGTCTAACTGCTTTTAAATGTTGGATAGTCCCTGCTGCCTCAACTACTGTAACTTGTCTTTAGCAGCTTATTCATGGCATCACCACCCTGAACGACTGAAATACATTTTAAATGGACACATTTTATAGAGCCAATACTCATGGATCAATTCATTAATGGCTAGAATGTTAATTTCCTAGGAAAAATGTATTATGTTTAAATAAAAAACATTATTGACTGAACAGAAAGATTCATTCCTTTGGTGTGGCAAGATATTCACTGCGCAGTATCGCTGCTATTTTTTTATATTCCATTACAGTGCGGTGCTTTCAATTCTTATGCCTTGAAGAGCGACTGAATATCCATGGCAAGATTGGGGTGCCTGCTCGCTTGTTTGTAGGGAAATCAACGATATAGTCTCATTCATGCTCCGGAAGAGGAAGGAGTCCACTCCTTGGATGAGATGCAAGAGAAGCTAAAAGGACACTGGTACATTCGTTTTACTTTAACAAACATTTAGTTGCTCAATAACCAATTTTGGAAAAATCAGGCATGGTGGTTCATTTTAGACATTACTAGCTGCTTTCTTTGAATGTGGATACTGACAAAATTCTTGGTTCGGTCTAGAATAGTTTCATTTGCTGTAAATTCTGTTTGATTATTGCAACCACTATTTTTAATGTAAAGTAAAAATCTATTGGTTATTTAGGTTGCAGAAACAAAAGTTGAAAAATGTAGGAAATACTCAGCAGGTCAGTTAGCATCTGAGGGAGCGAGCAACCAATTGAACATTTCAAGTCATGACATTTACATCAGACATGGACAATTTTGAAATTCAAATGTATTTTTAATTGTGAAGGGAACAAAGGGAATGGATTCACGGAGCAGATGAATGACATGATGCTGCTGTCTGAGTGCTAGAGTTAATCAATGCATTCTGTATGGAGATGTATAGAAGAGATAAAAGAGAAACATAAATGCTGGAAATGAGTTTACAAAATGGGCAGTTGCTGGAATTCTGAAACAAGTTTAGACAATAGGTGCAGGAGTAGGCTATTTGGCTTCGAGCTCTCCAGCACCGCCATTCATGTGATCATGGCTGTTCATCCCCAATCAGATTACACCCGTTACTGCTATTTCTCCTCTTATCCCTGACTGCGTGCTATCTTTATGAGCCATATCTAGCTTCTTCGAAAGTATCAATTTACTGGAAGAATAACAAGCCGGACAGGGCAGCATCTTTTTTTTCTAGACGTAAGAGCATTACAAGTTAATCTTTTTCTTGTTTCCGCGTTTTAATCCTGAAAATGAAAAGTCTAGTTGTCATGAAGCTGTTGAAATTCTTTCATTTTGAGGACTTGTGTGTCTTACCTACTGAGCTTCAAATGCAATAATATAAATTTAGAAGGGTTATTTGTGCCTCGCTTGGATGAAGTGCCTAATACTATCTCTCTATG